>JAUMTR010000019.1:14548815-14668413 GCA_032270685.1 Microctenopoma stevenorrisi | reverse complement strand
CCATATGATAACAACCTAAGTAGTGAAGCTACTGGGTTGTTCGACAAATGATTAGCTAATAAGGAAAACGTTTTGACTGTTTCCTTAATAGGTATAACTAAATGATATAAAAAATCGGGTATTTTCTGCAGAATTGATTTTCTTTGTTTTATGTTAAACATATATTTGAGAAATATTGTTTGACAGTCTCTTCAATGTTTAACACAGTCAGATAACTTTTATAATACAAATGTGAACATAATTTTAGATTTACTATAAACAGAGAGTATGATCTTCATAATATACTGAACAGAGTAAGGAACAGAATAAATATGTTCAGTCACAAGATCTAAATTGGTCTTCACAAGTTAAACCACACAGCATGCTTGCCAAAGTGCAGAAACTGCAGAAACACCTGCTGCAAAAATGCATATTCTCCCATCAAAGCCAGGTTTAAAGACTCTTTAGTAATTTCCACTCGAAGGAAAGAAACACATCCAAACTGCTGGTTCCAAACTCATGACGTGTTGGTTACCCTACAGACCTACAGAGAAATACTTCTGCTGGATATCTAGAGTAAATTGTGCATTTGGTTTTATATAATTTTAATTGCTATTGTGTAATAGCGATATAATAATACAATAACAGTTGAAAAGTATAATAGTAGTATAATAACAGTCTAACACAGTTAGATCAGCATAAAACCAGCATTTTAACTTGCTAGTCGAGCCTCCACATGGTGGGTCACAGTGGTTCCTGTAGTATCTCTTAGGTTGATGTTGCCTATTTCTACATGACTGATTAAGGCAGAATGAAATCAAAACTTACAGTTTCCACTGAAAGAGCGAGCCAACCATTTCCCTCCTGGGTTATTTTTCACTCTGAGGATCTCCACACTCTCGCCTTGCCTTACACTCAGGTCCAGTTTTCCCCCGCCATGCCAGTCATGTCGCACTTTGGCTATATGAATCACATCCACCTCCCCTTCCAGCTACAGAAAGACAAACAAAAACTCTTTACAGGTGACAGATATTAGTGTGGTTTGGATGGGGTTTCAAAGAAGGGACTCTAAGAAAATCTAACATTTAGAGTGAATGACCATGAATGTGAATGGTTTTAGATGTTGTAAATAGCTTTTTCTCTGAAAGTTGTTTGCCTATGTTCTCTTGACACATGTTGTTGGTTCCTCACCTGAAAATTCTTCTTCAACTCATTCTCTCGTTTCTGACGCTCCATCTCGTCCTTCTTCTCCTGCTCCCGTTGCTTCTTTGCATCTTTCTTGTTTATCTTCTCAGCATTTACCCGGTTTACCTCAACGTGGTCCCTATTAAGACACAGTTGACATAGAAATGACCTTGTAAGACACTTCCCTATATCATATGAATCACAACTGACCAAACAAAATGAACTCATTTGTTTTCTCATATTCTTTGATACATGCATTTACATGAACATTTACACATGTATCACTATTTGGATTTGTCTTGCCGCATTTCACATGGTCCTTTACTTCATTTTCTCGCAACATCCTTCTTTAAAATGAAACGCAAGATGTTGAAACAGAAACAGAAGACATTTCACGGAAACACAGAATTTCTTAAATGACGTAAAGCTGAATTACCCACCTAATGAAACATCATGCAAGCGCACTAAACCTCACTAAAACAGGTTTTGTTTATTTTGACAGGATCAGATACTGAAGATAACTACAGCTGCCAGATACTTCCTATTCAAAGGAGCATCTCCTTGATTTAGTGTGGAGTGTTTGCTTTATGCAAAAGGATCTGCCAAATGCTTATTCATAAAGTGTGCCATTTATATAATTATTCTGATTGGTTCATAATAGTTACTTATCATTGGCATAGCAAGTGTTAAACAGCCGTGGTTGCTATAGTTGTGGTATTAGTGATTGCAAAAATAACATAGCAGCAACCAAAGTAATAGAAATAGTGTCGTCTTCGTGTTCACACAGCTGCAGCCACACTCAAGAGTTATGCTTACTCGTCGATGGACTCGTACACGTCATCCGTATCCTGCGAAAGAAGAAGAAACATAATTAACTTCTGTCAAATTTATGTCCTGTAGGCTGTGTGTGAACATATATATATATATATATATATATATATATATATATATACTTTCCAATAGCCTACAGCAATGAATTCAGTCATTTGTTCCACTGATACAATATAAAGTTAATATTCTAGCAATAAAAAATGGAATTTAAACTACTTCAAGTTTCATCAAGAATGTAAGATGAAGATCACAGAAGACATTCTTAAAAACTGCAGTCTTTTTACAGTAAGTCAGTGAGTTTCAGTTTTTGTACTTACTCCATCCAAACACTGTGAACTGTTGTCACTCAAGGAATCTGTGAAGTCACATGACATAAAAACATGAAAGGCATGTCAGTATTTCATAAAGGTGGCACGGCCTTTTACACAATGTGTAGTAATCATAATAACAGCAGGGAACTCAGATGTCTTTATTACCTGAAATGAGTGAGAACAAATATAGATTCAAGAACAAAAACAGCTGCAGTGATATATCAGTAAACAAAGCAGAGATAATCTTTACCGTTCTTCTGAAAGCTCGCAATGTCATCATAGTCCTGGTCATCAACAATGTCCCTGAAACCAATAAAAAACACATTGTTTATTTGACTACTACTACTATTCTTTTCTAGTAAGCTATTTCCTTATATTTAACCCTGTTTCCTAAGATGCTACTTAAAACATTATCTAGACTGTTTTTAACCAAAGTATATTTCAATGAAGCACTACTTCGACTACAAAGGAAACGAAAGATAACGAAGAGTAACTCAAAGAAGAACCAGCGAACAGGTGATAAGACATAATGTTATTTTATTAATATACCTTCTATTTACCCCAACACAAGAAAGTCTGTCCTGCCTCCTGCCTTTACCTGAATTTTTTGGTTTTACTCAGTGGCACTGGATAAAATCTCTCTAACATCAGTCCGTAGTAGGTAATGGGATCATTTTGGCTGGTTTGGTACAGTTTGTTAAGCGCGTCTAACTAAATTTGATACACACTAAACAGTTCTGAAATAACAGTCCATCACTGAAATATCTAAATTATATTAGTACTCATTTTTCCTTTAACATTAACTGCAGTAACATCAAGGACGCGTGAGGATATGTACATTAGACAACTTGACGCCTGACTCCTAAAGTTTTGACAAGTGTGAACAAATATTATTATTTTATTCTGTAATTAGAGTTTTTGAATACAATTTATTATCCTTAATTTGCACTACACGTGTGGACATTTTTGTTTGTGTACTCACATGGAGGCGGTCTGGCGTGGCAGCCTGCTGGGTTTGGTAATTCGTTCTGGTGGTTTAGGAGGACTTATTACTCCCGCTGAAGACATTTTTCTGCCCACTGAGCCTGGGGAATCTGCTGGGGATGTAAATAAATCGAGAGCCAGCAGTGAAAACAGTAACTCCTTCCAAAGTACACTTTGGGTTTTCTCAAGTGGTTCCTCTATTTTACTTTACTGAACTTCGTTGATGTTTATAATCACATTTTCACACAACGCGAAGCACACAAAAATTGATTTCAAAAACTTTTTACAAGACATTTACATGTGTACAAACAGATTCTACAGGAAATCATCAGGATATCCGTCTGTGAACTGAGGCTCAACACAACATGGGTCATGCAGCAAGACGACAGCGTATATAACGCACGTCGTTCTGACAGGAACGGGATAAAGTATAAGAAGTATGACGCTTTGTATGGGAACTTAATCCAAACTCTCATCCAAATTAATTTGCAGGGCGAAAGTTCTAAATCGTTCACTAACGTCACGAACAAGTGTCATGGTAAATGCAGTTGAGCGGTCTTTGCTTTTATTATTTTTATCTACAGGAAATAAATGGGTCCATCATGCGTTATTTGGACTAATCCTTCAGTGACTCCAGATTTCACCAGGTTTTTAAAGAATCATACCTTTTACTCTGCAAATACAAACATGAAGCTAGAGAGACTAGTTAGAGGGATGCCTTCATTTGTCGGTTTGGTCATGATGACCTAAATTCTATGGCAGAATAATGAAGTCAAAGAGACTCACCATCACTATTCCTTGATGCAGGAAGTACAGGTCGGCGAATGAACTTCGCAAAAGGCTCCAGGTTCACGTTGGGGGGACGTTTTGGTTTCGCTAATGGCTTCCCCTCAGGGGGCAGAGGCCTCCTCAGTGGGGTCACCTCCCCTGTGCTTTTCTGTCTGGATTGCTGTCGGATTGGTAGAGGGTTGGAGGTCGGAGCTGGTGCAGGTAGCTGAGGTGGAGCTGTGGCGAGGCCTGGTGGTATGCCCAAGAGCGGTTTGATGGCTGGAGGCCTCTGGTGCCCCAGCATCATGTTCTGTAGCATCTCCCCCTTCTGCTTGACCTTGTTGGCATCTGTCTGCTGTATGGATGGTCTGACTGCAGGGCTAGGAGGCGGTCGAGGGAAGACACTGAACTGAGTAGATCTGGAGGGGATGGAGGCCATTGGCTCTATCCTCGGCAACCTCACCGGGCCCAGTCCAACTCCAGGAGGAGGAATAGTCGGCGACAGCCTGTGATGGACCCGATTGTTCTCTGTCACTGGGAGAATTACTTTCCCAAACCCAGGTCGAGGAGATTTTGGGGAGCTGCTGTCTCGGCTGCTGGCGTCTGAGATGTTGGCCTTGCTGTTGAACTTGGCCCTCAGAGCCTTGACATCGATGTTCTCCTCCTGAAAAACAACACAGGATTTCACACTCACTCTGCTCTGCTGTGTTTCTAAAGCAGGAAGTTAGCAGCACAGTGCACAGCAAGGCATGCCCCCCCCACCCCCCACACACACGCCACCCATCAAACCCCTACGCTATCTTTACAAAGTGAGAATGCACCGTGCAACAACAGAGCTTCCTGGTTGTTTTGATCTTCACAGAGCTGATAAGTCCCCACCAACTCTCTGCAGCATGCAGGATGTCTCAGAGTGCAACAAGTCACTGAAGTTCGAGGGTAATTCAAAAATGACTGTTAAATCACCTGCACCATTTTCAAAACAAGTTACAAATGGACTGTCACACATGGATAGTGCTTTTAACAGCGTGTATGTGTGCGTGTGCACTGTAATCACACCACTTCAAAAGACATTACATCCACTTACATTTATTTCCTGGAGACTTAACTGTAAACCTTTATAACCTTAAACTAAGACTTCCCAATGATATTGAATGACTTATGGAACATAAGAAAAACTACTAGTAGTAGTAGTCAAATGTTTATTTCAACAAATATGTCCACTTTCATGGTGATAACCTAACACAATAAAGTATTCATTATTATTATTATAAATACATTCTTCTGTTTAAAAAAGGGTAGGCTGAAGTATAAACTCATTTCGCCCTACCCCTTTCATATTTCACTTCTATATTTCACTTTCAAAAATTTATTTTTTTAATTTACAAAAATAACCCAAACCAAACAAAACAGACACATTTCTTTTAACTGAATCAAAAAAGCAATAAGCAAAATGAACAATTTTCAGATTTATGTCTCAACAGCATGGATCGTACACTTACTTAGGTAAAGTTCAGAAATCTACTCTGTTTCAGGAAAAAAAAAGTATCCGGACCGATGGTGAATTTCTGCACTGAGGAGCTAAAAGTCCAAACCACTGAAGCTTAACCTAGAACTGGATTTGTACATTAAACTTTATATAATCATTTTGGATCTGAAGTAACCAATAACTACAGCTGCCAGATACACGTGAAGGTGTAAACTATCATGTAGCACCTAAAAACTGTACCTAATTACAGTGATTACAGATTGTTACTGACTTTGGCGGCTCAAATGATGATTTTCTGATTTCACATTGTTTTCTTCAAAGCGTATTCACAGCATTGTTCTTATAAATAGAAGTTGTACCTGCCGCATCAGCGGCACTTTGTTCTTTTTGGGTCACAGTAGTAATAATATGCAAACCAAAGACAATAAAAACCATGACATCGCTAGCAGATGTGTCAGTTAGTGTCCCCCTCGCAGGTTTGATATTTTATTAGAATCAACTTTATATACACATCAAGAGCTCATCTGCTATCTGTCGCTCCTCTGCTTTTATTGCTCACAGGATGTTTAGCAGTAATTTCCTGTCACTTTAATAATCTGCAGGCTGTTCACTGTCTTCAAACTGTTCAAACGTGTGAAATCTAATATAATACAGTAAAGCTCAGTCTCTATTTGGCATCAAACTTAACTTTACTACTTAATTCAACTGAATGTTTGTTACTGAACACCTTTGACTCTGACTGCTTTTGTGTTTGCATGAATCTTGGTTTTGCTTATTATGTTAAACAGAAAATGATCGGTTATAAAATGTAAATGATCTGTTGAAATTATTCTAACAGCATCCAGGTTTCTGTCTTTCTCATCACAAGAGTTGAGTTATCTTCTGCACCAACAATAAATATTCAGAGACCTGGATCCTCTTTTCTACAGGTGAACTCGTGGTAGCATACCTAGTTTTTTATACTGGGATCGGGTCCTTATAGGTTTCTGGAATCATTCCGACACGTGCAAAACCTGAGCGAGACAACCTGAGCACAGTCTAGTGTGGTCTAGTGCATATGTAACGTATATTAAACAGAAAGAAGATTTTAGGTTCAAGTTGACTTGACTGGCTTTGGGTCAAGTCATAACACCAGAGTCAGGGTAAATTCAATGTTTCTCAACAGGACAACAGGAAAGTGTAATGCTTCCTGACAAAGGTGTTAAAAATATAAAAGACAAACCAGATAAAAATGCTTGTTATTTCTTTGTCTCTTAGGGAACATTGTTTTTCGGACGGTAACAAATAGACAGCACATACTGTTATATATTTAGAAATACTTTACTGACCCCACCTTGTATAACAAGCTTTTAAAAACTGCACATGAGACCATGGGCAATAAAATCTTTAGGGTCAGAAACGTATATATCCATTCTCACCTTTAGAAATGGGTCAAAATGAAATTCTCATATCTTAATCTAAAAAAACATTCAGCAGTTGGACTCATTGAGCTGTTTCTCAGATCACAGGTGAGCTAATCAAACTAAAAATAAATTAGTTCTTTGTTAGGAGAATGTGACGAGAATAAAAGAAGCAGATAGTAAAGGAATTCCACCATCTACGGTCTGTGCATAAAGTTGCAACACAACAGAGGCTGTGAAGAAGAGCAGGAAGTGCTCACAACCACACACACCTCTGTACCTTAGCCAGCATCCTGCACCAGTTACCATAGGAACGCCATCTGCCGTCACTCCTGCACCAATAAGCTGCAAACTCACAGTCGGTAGTTTTATTACGAGGAACAAAGGAAGCAAACTAAAACCTTTTCTCTACACCACAAAACACACACGGGGGTTCCACTTTCAGTCAGTGAGCGTCTGCAGGAGACACACAGCGTTGTGCATGTGTGTGTGCGCTGCCTCCTTCAGCACCAACATGTGCACTCAGATGGTTTAAAAACGGTCTCGCCGCAGACAGGAGCTGTGCAGGTGCACTGCAGAAAAAGCACCATAGAATGTAAAATGATATGACATAATCACAGTGATGACTCCCGTTGTGCTTGTTTGAAGAATAAATGTATACTTAACTCTTACAACAATTAGCAAACTTTTTGTTTATATGCACTTAAAGACTCTAAAACTATGAATGGCTCTCACCATTTGAATGTGTTAATGTGATACTAGCCAGTCTCTGCTACAGAAAGAAAGCATTTGGAGTAGATCCAAAGATTTTAAAATAATAAAATGTATGAGGTTCCAGCATAGTTTTGACTTATGATAATAGGAATGGTTTGTGCACCTCAACATGGAGGAAGTGCAGAATGTTTCAGTTAATAAAATAATGATCAACCATGAGCCATGACTGTAAATCATTAACAGGTGATAGCTGGCATCATAAAGCTTTCCTTCATCAGCAGCAGCACAAACATTTCTTTTTTTTCAAAAGCCAACTTCCTCTTTTTACTCTGAGAATTATGTAATTGCTGTTAAGAGTAACTGAAACCGAACACGCCTGAGAGACAGGATTTGCCGTTTTAAAATGTCAGACCATGTACTCACAAAGTTGTGAAGAATGTAAAGGTGATTTAGAGAATATTTAGTGACATGCTAGAAGGAAGCTGAGGTTTGATCCACACAGACACAACAGAATATGTATGATTATACAGCTGTTGGTTATTCATAAATGCTGTGATGGTCAGGAGGAAATGGTCAAAATGAAACACCCGACACATGGAGAGAAGAGTGAACGGTAAATTAAAAAGAGCTGCTAATCACTTCATTCATGAATATCTTAAGGAAAAAACCCCAAATCTTACTAAATATAATGTAGTAATTAGTACTTTCTTACCATATTTGCCTTTAGTGGTGGTTCAGTGGTGGATAAAGTGCTCCATGTCCAGCAGTGATTCAGTATCCAGCCTGATGCTTCTGTACAGACAGCTACAGCTACATGAACTGTGTCACTAAACTTACTGCAAATGAGGAAATGCTCAGTGTGGGCAACAGAGTGGCTGACAGCGCCACAACAATGGATCAGCAGCAGAGAAACATCAACATGCTTACAGTATGTTTCATTTCTCCTTTAAAACAAACAATTCAATCTGGATTCTCATTTTGTGTTTGTTTCCATGCTGTTGGGTTTTATCAGCTGAAGACAGAGTGAACCACTGAATTCTGCAGAACATTAAGTAACAAGGTGACGTGAGGTTTTATTGTGCCTGTACAGGTCAAGTCAAGCTGATTTATGTACATAACCCAATATCACAGCACAAAACATGAGCAAAACTGGATAAACCCATGTGAACATAAAAGTAATTTGTACTTAATTTGTTACAGAAATAGAATAAATAAAGTCAATTCTGAGATTAAAAAAATATATATAATTAATATCAACGTTAATGTTACATTTAATTTGTTTTATGTGTGAAACTGTTTAGTTTGATTCGAGTGTTTAATGTTTCAACCAAATCATATTGTAACTCTTACACGCTTTACTGTTTAATATTTCTGTTTTCTTCAATAATAACAAAAATATTTGATTATTTTTGCAAATCAAAAATATATTTGATACATAAAACAAAATAACAAATGGTCACATAAAAGCCATCAGACCATATAATTATTTTTTTCTTTTCTAACCACGTCATATATGTTTTATATAAGATTTCATATAAACAGACAAAAAGTAGCTTCCCCTAAAAGGTGACAGGATGACATATTTTTATTACAGGTGTGGATTTTGGTCAAAGCTGGGGGTCACTGTTTGCAGGGCTGTTGCTCCAGTGGGAGTATAGATGGAAGTTAAAGGGGTGGGATACGGGTTGACACCGATGAGTGTAGAAGGTGCGTTCCCTCCCCACATGACCCCTGGCTGAGAACAATGAGCCTGAATGATGCTGCCTGCGGGCGGCGCTGTGACACCTGCCGGTGCCCACTCTGCCACACTGCCTGGCACTGGGGGCCAGGGCGCCACCGCAGTGGCTGGACTGGCCCACTGGTTTCCCAGAGGCCCCTGCATCCCCCAGGGTGATGCTGTGGGAGAGTAGGGGGGAGAGGAGTATGGAGAGCCCCCAACTGGCTGCACGGGGAACATGGAGAGGATCTGAGAGGTGGAGAGCCTCGTCTGAGGAGACTCTAATAGAAAGAAAAAGAGAAATAAAAAGAATCTGAATGTTTGTGCTAAGGTTCCATATATCTGCCGAATTGCTCTCTCTCTCGATATATATAAACACACACACACACACACACACACACACACACACACACACACACATATATATATATATATATATACATACACATATATTTTTTACAGTAAAGTGGATCCACAAATCACATTCTTTCTTTTGAAATCAATGAAGAGAGAAAAACTGGTAAAGGTCATTATAGGTTTGAAACAGCATTTTTTACAAATTAGAATTATCACCAATCACAGCTCTAGTTTTATGGGACAGTGGTCAAACCTAATTACAACATCCACTTTGTTTTAACTTGCTCAACTAACAGGTAATGTTTGGTCAATGATATGATATGAAGCCATGTCTCCAAAGTTCAACTAAAACTCAAAATATTTTGGTTTATTGTATAACACGGCCTGTCCAGCATGTACATCGCCTCTCGTCCACTGACAGCTGGGACAGGCTTACAGTACTTAGGAGGACTAGCAGTTAAGATGATGGATGGATGAATTTGTGGAGAAACACCTCATACACAGAGGAACTGTGCCCCCGGCTGTATTTTCATACAGAGAAAGAGAGATATTTAAATCTGTGGGAATTGCGCACAAGTTGAATGAAGCAGTAAACACTGAGTACTGCACATCTGTCTGTCTTACTGTACGCTGTACCCCGGGAATAATGGTATTTGAATCAGTGTGTGTATTAAACATGAACATATGGGCTTATGTTGACTGGCTGTGGGAAAAGATATTTAGGGACAGTAGGTAGCATCATGACAGCTGCTTATTTAATTATTACCAGATATTCGTTCGACATACGTCACAAACTATGACGTTTTTTAATGCAGTATATCTAGTATAATGTTTTATATATAGACACAAAGCACAGTGTGGTGTGTGTTAACACAACAGAGAGGTGTCAGTGCTCCGTGTCTGTTAACATGACTGAGTCAGAGTTCAGGGTAGGGAAGTGGTGAATGTTTTATCACTGAGCAGCCTTGTTTCAGACAAATTTGCATGAAGGAATATAATATCTGACCTAGATCTCTGACACAGAGGCTTTGAATTATGGCTTTTTTTATTTAAAATAAATACATTAAAAAAAGGAAAGAAATAGTATATTAATCATAGATATATTTGTCAACCTGTAAATATGAAGTTATTACAAAATATCACAGAGATCTCTGGAGTTTACATCCAAACTATTCAGGAAAGCCTTGATATGTAGAGTCAACAAATGTAGCTAGAATTCTTGCAGAACACCATCTGATAGCCTGTGACATTTTTAAAGTGTAAGTTGCTTTCTTTCTAAACATCTGTAGAAAATATTTAGTGTTTCCCTATGTAAAGAAAAAAGAAAAGATTATTTTAAATTTTAGTGAAAACTAACCACGAATAAAAAGCAGCTCATATTAATGTACTCCATGTTATAAATACCTGGCAGAGGGTTACTCGGGCTCTGGGTGGTTGAAAGTGGGTCCTCCTCCTGGAAGGAGAAGACCGCCATCAACTCGTCACTAGAAGAGGACTGTAGACGTAGAAATAAAAACATGTTAGTACAGCACATGTTACAGTATTTTAAGTAAAATCATAAACAAAATAATAAAAAACAGAACTGTAATTTATTCTATCATTGTCTTCCTGTTCGATGTTGTAGACAAACATTATGTTTCACTTAGACAACACCACTGATATAACCTGTTTATTAAAACATTTCCACATGAGGAAATTGTTGTTTCAATGGAAATAATAAGTATAATATCAAATTGTGTGGTTATTTACTTAAAGATTATCCTATTCACACGAATTTCTCTGCACCGCTGCCAGGCTGTTCTGTGAGTCTGACTTCATGGGATATGTCGACAAGTCTTCTCCATATTAAGATACGTTTTAGAAAAAGTTATATTATAAGAATACAGGGTTTTAAATAAAATATATACTTATTTTTTATAATATGTTTTATAGACACTCCCCAATTTTTAGAGGTACTTAGACAAATGATGTCAACTTATGTTCAGCTGAGGCCTGTTCACTTGTTATCAGGCAGATAAAAACTCTGGAGGTGGTTCTGTGTGTGGAGGCAGTGCTATGGTCTGGGCATGGAACTGGGTCACGGGTGTGTATTGATGTGACTGAAGGCACGTGCAGTTTGTTAAAATCAGCACAAGCCTCACATTGGAGATTATGCCCCCGTTCTGTTGGAATGAGTTTGAGAGCGAGTGTAAAAATGATGAATGTGTCGCTGCTGAAATACATTCTACATGTGAATTGTTAGGTAAAACTTAGTGAAAGTCATGTTGTGGTTTACCTGCTTTGATTGTCCCGTTGAAATGTCTGGCCGTGGACTGAACACATGGTCAAGAACCGGTTCCTGAAAAAAACAGGTTATTCAACAAGTGACTTCCACCATTTGGAAAAAATAGATAAATATCAGGAAGTGATTATTATTAGTCTTCATCTACCTCAGATGGAGAGGCAGGACTCTCATTTAGCAGCAGTAAGGAGCTGGTCTGAAAAGAAGAGGAAACAAAACTAAAAAAGTTGTAATAACATAAAAAATTAAAATAAAAAAGCAAATGAAAAAAGCCAAAAATATTCTCTGACTTGTGCCGATACGTCTGCTGGTTCCTCTAGTGTCTCTTGGTCCACACTCTGACAAATCTCCCTGATGTCGGCCAGAACTGGATCAGCCTGATGAACACAGATAATCACACAATGCACAAAAATTATGGTTATGGTTGTCCAATCTTAGGTTTTGAATCATCCTCTGCAGACGGTTACTGAGATGATGAAGAACAATTTGTTGTAACAGCACTTGTTTCACACTGCTGGGTGACATTAAACCATATTTGTGGTTCCACGCAGCCTAAACCTTTCTCCTAAGATTAATCTGAGTGATGTTTTATTTGACTGTTTAAGTACCTGAGGTCAACTATAGGAACGGACAGAGCACAAGGCTGGAAATGTGTCAGGAGTGATGTAGGGTGGGCAAGGGCAAAAGAGGGGGAAGATTTACAAAGTGGTAGTAATCATCATATCTTATTTAACCTCTCCTATGGTTGCTGGTATCCAGTTCTCGTAGTTTATCAGCCAATCTAACCGAGGTAACAGGCTGATGCTTTGAGCTCTAAGTTTATTGTAGTTATGTTTAAATACTTGTGCCTCCAATCTGTCAGCACAGAGGACACATATGATCCTCATCACATGGTATATCCGCTCCTCCTTTACTCTTGTGTGCTGTTACCAGGTTGGACATTTTGATGTAAAAGAGGACGTAGGTGTCTTGCTGATAGATGTAGGCCAGAGCTCTGGGATCTGACTCATCTTTTGTCAAAGAGCTGATCCTGCTCCTTTCATGTTCATGAAGAACAGCCTAAAACACAGAAAATAAAGATGATTCAAGCTACTTTGTCATTTATTCAGAGAAAAAACTTCAACACGAGGAAGAGAAAACTACGATTACTGCAAGAATAAAAAGGGAACTGAGGATATTATTAACTTTATTATTGATTCTTCTCCTTAGAACAACAGCATTAATCACACGATCCCCAAGAGTGCTTTAGCAGGAGCAGAGAGGACATTACTTAAACGCAGCTTATTCAGTGCAGGGAAATGTTGGTGACGTTTGGTATCAATACATCCAGAAAAGATGGAATCAAATTAGGGGCAGATGTGGAACCAAAACCTAAATCGTCACCAAACAGCTCTTTAATAATTTCATGTGGGAAATACAGTAGACCACAGCTTTACTTGGAACATTTTACCAATTTAAATTGTTCTTTAAAACACTTTAAAACCACATTAGATCTGTGATAGACTACTTTAGACTACTGATGCAAATCATTTGTACAAATATTCAGCATCTCTTTCCCAAAGAATCTTGAAATTAGTTTAATTGATGGAAAATAATAAACATTGTTTAAAGGTTATGTGGCAATAATGTGGTAATCAGAGCAAAAACATCTTTTTACCAGAAAAGCACAGTGGTGGTTTTGTACAATTACTTCATAATTATACCCACCCTCATCAGCCTGAGGGGGACGCTACAGCCTCAACACAACACAACGACTTTTAGCCATCACTCACCCCAGTCCTCTCATCCACGACTTTCACACCAGCGGAGGAAATTTTCAACCAGACCCTCTGCTTGTGTTTCCCCTGTTTCCTTGCTGCTGCCTCAAAGCCCTAAAACACATACACACATACACACACACACACACACACACACACACACACACACACAGTGCAGGTGAGAGAACAAACACATATTAATATGATGAGCAACAGAAAACTATTCATATTCATATTTAACCTAATTTTAAAACTCATTTGTGTCATAGCTGATCTTGATAAAACAAAAAGCAGAAACACAGTCAGCAGAACGTATTTCATATTCAACAGTAAATAAGAGCTTGATTTTTTGTAGCAGCTTGTTAAAGACCTTCCTCGTATATGGATTTACCCTGATTCACCTCCAGTTCCCTGGAGGTGTTTCTCCAGGAAACTGGTGTTTCTGAGGTGTTTCTCCACAAATTCATCCATCCATCATCTTAACTGCTAGTCCTCCTAAGTACTGTAAGCCTGTCCCAGCTGTCAGTGGACGAGAGGCGATGTACATGCTGGACAGGTCGTGTTATACAGCACCATCAGGCCATGTCTGTTTTATCGTTTCTTCTCGTTTTCATTTGTTTGCTCTTTTTTGAGAGCTGATACATACCAACTTTAAATTCCCACTGGTGCAGTGAGATTAGAGACACCAAACTCACGGACATCATGTCATATCAGAAGTTCAGGAGTCGGCAGGATGTCAGGATCTACCAGAATTTTCCCACAACTCAGTTTCATTTAAGGAAACCAATGCCTCATGAGAGCTTGTGCTCACATGAAAACCACCTGTGATTGAGATTTTTAATTAAGAACAGAAGTTCATAACTCGTTTTTATTGAGACGTGGCTTTCAGATTTCAGACTGTAGAAATGTTTATTTTAATGTTAGAAGTGATGGAGTATTAAAAGTATGTTAGAAACATGTAGATCCGTCACATCACGGCTTAAAATGGACTTTGCGAGCTGCAGTGCTCATCAGTTCTCCCTTTGAGCAACTAGGAGAGACGTTTCTTGGTATAATATATGCTGAACACCAAACACAGAAGAACAGATAAATGCTTTCCATTTGTTTACTTCTGTGAGCCTCACATTTACTCACAATGCCATTTAAATTACAATACAATTCATCAAACCCCACAGAGGAAGATTGCAGGATTGACTGTAGATTATCAGACATGTTGTACATCCAAACGACTGACTCAATTCCCACTTATCTACTCTTATGGTTATTTGTTGTTTTGAGACGCTGGATTATTCATATACAGTATCTCTCTCAGGTAACACAGAAGTGACGTCGCTGTCAGACACAGACATCTGGTTCAGATCCAGTACAACTTGGGACTGATTCATCGTTGTATCCAAACCATATTCGATTCACAAATAGTTTAGCGCGGTCCCACTTTTGATCTACAGCTCTGTGGGGTTTACCACAGACTTCTAAAAAATTATACAGTATTTTAAAATAAAGAGTTGGGTTATTCATATGTCTTCAAACATTAATCAACTCACAAGATTTCTGGTTGATCTTGTGAACCTTTAAAGGGGACTGAAAAACTTCGTAATCCTCTGGACTGAAGCCACATTAAACATTGTACATATTGTTGGATTAGTATGAACAATTTAACAATGTCAGATTTAAAAACCATACAGACAGCTCACAGATACTTAAATTACTGTGCTGTACTATTGTTTCTCCTCTTAAAAATCTGAATACTGCTTCCAAATGTTGGCCCCTGAAAGCAACACTTGTTCGGGTCCAGTAATAACTAAACGTGTCATACAACACCAACACCTGGTGTTTACTTTTTGTCACGTCTCCTCCAGCCCTCATGTGTCCTTTGTTCCTCCCTCACCTTGACCACTCCCCGCTCTCTCCACTTTCACTTCCTAATTAGTTCCAGCTGTTACTTATTAGCAATCAGTTCAGTTCCTACTTTCTCCCTTCTTTCTTTCATCCTCTCTTTTCTCTCTGTATCTATTCAATCCCCTCGTCTCTCGTTATTGTCAGTAATGCCGTTTTGCCTCTTAGAGTGATTTTCTGTTGCATAGTGCTTTCTGTTATGTTAATTTGTAATAAAGTCCCTTGGTTTGAACCCTCTCTTGTCCCTGGTTTGCATTTGGGTCCATTTCGTGCATGTAACTGACACTTTTAATCTTTTCTCTGTTCAAACCGTGGTGATTTTGGAGGATCATCTCACAGTTAATTGACCGCGTTTCATCGAGAGCAGACATTATGTTTGTTTTGGCTGTGACTACCTTTAGTTTCATCATGGAGTCCCAGCACATCTTATCTCCTTGTGCGTCAAGCACTGGGTCCACACCGATCAGCTTGGCTTTATAGCGAACCCCGTCCCCATGAAAACGGGAGACGGCGTCTCCGGGTGTCTTGCTGGCTATTGGGGAAACACGAGGACAAGAGATGAAGGCTCAAATATAAGGATACATCTGTGTGTGTGAATCTGTGAGCCAGCGGAAAAAATACAAGTCTTTGTATATTTGTGTTGATTAGTTGTGTCTTAATAGTGTTTGTGTGTCATAGTGTAATTATGTTTTATGTGTATTTGTGGTTTTAATATGTCTTTTACTCTAAAGCCTCTGTGTTGTGGTCTCTGTCAACTCAAATCAATTTATTTACAAAGACATTTAAACACCAGACGAAGCAAATGAGGAAATCTCACCCATGTTTCAAATCTAAGGAGAGAATCGTTTCTCGATGAGACTAAGGAGTGAGTGTGCAGACATAAAAGCTCATACATTCGACTAAAGAGACTTAAAACACTACAGCAGGGGAATTCAATTAGATTTTTTTATTGTCAAAAGGCTTTTGCCAGTGAGTCAAATGAATGAGACGTATTTACTTTGCAGTGACGCCACAAATCAAGTGATCATAACACCACCTGCTGGATTATTCGTGTACAGTATCTCTCTCAGGTAACACAGATGCTACGTCGCTGTCAGACACAGACATCTGGATCTGAGGACTACAGCTTAGATTCCTGACCTATCACACATGATGTGACGATTTCATTTGGTGAATGTCCAAACAGACTGACCCAGAGCCTCGGAACAGATCCAGTACAACCTGGGTCGGTTCATCGTTATATCCAAACCATATTCGGTTCGGATCAAGTGAATCCAGCGTATACAGATAAACAGTGTTAGCTACTTATTCTCATTTTTTCATCCACATAATCTGCTTTTATGTGCATCCAGTTTTCTCTGCTCTTGTTGGTCATTTGGCGAGTGGATAACATTCGTGAAATGAAGAATAAGGAGATGTGAGAAGTGACTGATGCTGTGTGACCTGCTGCAGTGAAGCATGGAGACATTTATTAACACGCTTTTAAAACCAAACTTCACAGTATTATAACACAGGCAGAAAGGGTTTTTGTTCGTCAAAAAAAGTGTCATTTGCCTGTTCTTTACCTCTGTGGTCATCGTCACTAATATCTTATGTGTAATTTTTAGATTCCGTCAATCTCAAAATGAGCTGTTTAAAATGAGTAAAGATAAAGTGATGTTTTCCTCATCTTGAACTAATCTAATGACCATGAAGGAGGTCTGTCTAAGATATAGACAATATTATAATAATAATATGAGATGCTCATAAATGTTTTTAACATAATGGGCTCAGTGTCCAATTAAATCTTCCACAGTTTAACACACTTTATCATAAACTATCTTTGTTAATGTTATGTTTAGTTAACATCGTTACAGACTGAAATTAAACAGCAGACCAGTAAATTATACTGTAGTTTGAAGTAAACTATGTGTTTACTCTAATTTTGCAACCAAGTTTTAATCAAACCAGAATGAACCAATTGTGCATCACTTTCTGGTGAAAGAGAGACTCGGCTTGACCTTAGAAAGATCCTGAAAGAAGCAGGAAGCGACAACTGAATTTATGTATGTGTCAAATATCACACCGAGGTAACCTGCAAATGGTTTACACAGGGGCGTCCCCGATTTAACCTTTGAGGGTTTGGCCTGAAAATGAGCAACAGTGTTGACAATACTGGAACAGTTGGGTTACTGGGTTTGTGCTGTGGAATCCAGGCCTTTCAAAAGATGATGTCATGTGTACGAGGCCAGAAACAACAGGCCCGTTCACAAAATAAAACTGACCGCACACAGCAGCAACTGCAGCAGGATTGAACAGCTTGACAGGGAGTGGTAGCAGCAAATATAATTCCAGTAAACCATTGTTGGTATGTACCGTGGATTGGCTGCTGAGTGGATCAGTGGAACATTTGCTGAGCGAGCATTCCACTGATCCTTGGTCAATGTTCCATCTCATTTCCTGGAATGAAATCAGGTAATTTAGCAATTATAGAAATGTCAGTATATTGTTATAACAAAGGTCAACTTTTAAAACGCATATGCTTCTGTTATGTAATGCTTTACTGGCTTTCAGTCACTGCTTAGTTTAATGATAAACACAAATACGCATCTGACTTTATTAGTCCAGGAGACTCAAAGTCAGAGTTGGTGATTGTAACAAAATTAGCCAATAAGCACCTGCCTTATATTTAGTCACTAACCAGTGATGTTGTGTTATGACAGGCTCATATTCTAAAATGTTTTTGCATGAGCCCAAGTAGATGTTTGTGAAGTCACTAGGACCTTGACCTTTGGCCACTAAAGACTAATTAGTTGATCTTTGAGTGATTGTTTTTCATGTTCATATATCATGTTCGCAAGTATGGGCAAATCATCCCTCTGTGATCTAAGAGTACAGTTTTGGCAAATTAGAAGTGTAAACTTAATTCAGTTAGTTGTAAAATGAAATGAATGAAGTGAGTGAACTCCTTAAATAAAGATCCTGACGCACGTCATAATCAGTTCATCCATGAGTTTAAATGGACAGTTTTGATACAATTGAAAAATCCTCCAGGACACACAAGGAGTCACACCATGATCTTCATTAGATCAAAAAGGATGAAGAGTCACTTAGATTCTTTAGGTGGATGCAGGAATGGGGCAGATAGTCAGACTGAAACAAACAGAGCAAAACATGACGTTTGCTTTCAATTCAGCCTCCACCCTCAACACATACAGCTGTAATATAGTTTGTCTTTGCACCACCTCTAAAATAAACTTGTTTCAACACCTACATCTGACGCTTCAATCTGAGAAATGAATTGAACATTACTCAGTAGTAACGTTGATTAAACCGTTTATATTTTCTTAAGTTAAATTAACTCAGTTTAAGATAAATACGTACAACTAAACTGCAATCATAATTATGTTGGTGAAGGGAACTTACTGGATTCAGTTTTATGGTAACATAATGAGGATATGTGAAAGAATTGTTAAAAAAAACTGCACATAACATTTTCCTTTATGTGTCAGGGTTGAAAGACTTTGATTTTATTATTCTGTCTTCTGGCCGGGATGAAATGTCTGCTTCCAACATGATTAAATAATATTGATGTTCTGTAAGATTTCCAAAGAAAATAACTTTATTATTCTGCGAGTTTCGGCCAGCTGACAGTCGTGGCACTTAAAAAACTCAAAGTCAAAGGTTGTTTCTGTGGCCAAACTATTTCTGTGTAGGGGGAGGGATTATTGGTTTATCTGAAGAAAAATCCCCAAAATGCTATGTCACAAAAATATTATAATATATTTTTCCACAAATAGGCCCGTTTTGAAAAATTATTCCTCTCGATAATTTGTTGGTTTGAAGGGCCCAGTTCTTGGGCTCCCCATCTGCTGTGGGCCCGGGACAAATGACCTGTTTGCCCCACCCTGTTGGTGGGCCTGATTGTAATAACTCAGATGAATCCAGACAAAAACATTCACTAAAATATAAGTTAATGATGGAAATACAGTACAGAAGATATAAATAAAGTTTTACAAGCCTTTGCAAACTTTGCAAGCCCCTGTTTTTTCTGCACCTTACAGAACCTTCACACACACACACGACTGCTTTGGTTAAGCACAAAAACCCTTTTTTCTGTCGACAGGACATGGGAAACAAACAGCAGTTTCCTGTGCTGAAGCACGGTGTGTCATTGATTTATCTATAACAAGTTAAATTCCCAGATCCCCACTCCGTCACTGTGTAACGGCTTCATCTTACTTACTTCCTCCTTTGCTTGTATAAAGATACTATGGCAACTGATTAACATGTTGTTGCTGACATGTGTCAAATACAGTCATGTAATAAAAAGAGAGTCCCTAAACTATCATTAGTACGGCTCACCAGTGATCATGGGCGCCCCCACATCTGCCACCTACAAGACTCAACTCCACAACCATCAATTGTTACGTTTCCTCACATCTCCTAAAACATACATTTCACTGGACTGCACCAGTGACTCGGTTGTATCTTTGAGGTTGTGGCTTATATCAAACCTTACATCTGTTGACCATAATATTTAAAAGGTATCTCTAAACTTGTCTGTCTGGATCTGCCTTTCTTTAGTTACCCACTTATCTCCTCTGTGTTGCGTTTGATCTTTTATTCTAAAGCAGTTTGTGATGCCGGGTTTAAAACACCATCAATAAATGGTAAATCTTCAATTTGCTGTCAACAGAGCCCATATCATCACACATCATCTGACACGAGGACACTTTATTAGCCTTTACAATCCATGCTTCAGCATTTCACGGCTGCTGGAGGTGCTGCTGTTTTTATAGAATGAGAACATAAACTCAACCCAAGCAACCAAAATTAAAGCTTCTGTGTTCATTAAATAGTGGATCTTTTGCTAATGTAAATACCAGAGAACACTGCAAACATTTACAATGTAAACAGATGTTTATCTATATCACATTTAAAGCTTCTCGAGGCTGGAGTTGTGTTACAGCATTTCCAGTAAGGCACCACTCTATAACTCAAAGGACATCCACAGTGCGTTTCTCAGACAGCTGGAACAGCTGGACACATTCCAGTTGAGAAAGATCAAGGAACAGGTTAGACTGATAAAATTATTACTAAAAGGTAATTTTAGATAATTATGTTTGTACGCCAACTATTTAAAAATCAGAGAGATTATAAAATGACAAAGCAGCACAAACTGAGATATGGTTTATTACGGTGTTAGTTAGCTCGCCCCCCTTAATGCATTGACATAACGATTCATCTGTATGTGTAAAGCATTTTTCTATTTTAGTGATAAAATTGTGCATATTTTGATGCTTCATAAAAAGAGCTAGTGAGTTCAGATAACACAGACTGCTGAGCTCACTAGAAACAAGGAGGGCAACTCTCAACGAGAAAGAACAAACTCAGTAGCGGCCAAGTACTTGTACCTCTTGTGCTGGAGGGGAGCCAGGTCCTGACAGCAGCTTGGCCCGGGGCAGGACAACTTCCAGCGCTTTGCTCTGTCTCCATTGTGATGAGGTCTGTTTGGAAAAATCAAGGCTTAGGATCCTGTGAATACAAAGGATGTCACATCTGTAGTGAAAGAGCATAGCACAGCATTTCAACAACCAGAAGCAAAGACGGCAGGGAAGGGAAAAAAATGCAAAGAAAAGCCAATTTAAGTGTTTCTGGAAAAAAGAAAACATTTGATTCAACTCACCTGCTGGGAGTGTATGTCTGCTCTGACCCTGCTGCTTGGCTCAGCTCTCAGCTGAGACTTCACAGAGTCAAAGGTCAGGCCTCAGACTTGCTGGTGATAGATTAACATCCTCTGGGAGGGCCCAGATACATGGGAACTCTTGCAGAAGGCTGAAGAGGCTGCAGGATAGTGAGTACAGGGAGCTTCCCTTCTAGTAGATAAATGTGAGATCATTCGTTTCCCCATAGGGATACATTTCAAGTGATATTTTCTAAAGGGGTTAAACTAAAAGAGGATCTCTGCCAAAAGTATATAACTTTGCTAAAGACCTCTTAAAAGAAGTATGGCTTAGAGAAACAAGAAAACAGTACAGCAAATGCTGAAAGTATAGTTAAATCTTTACGTCCCTTTGGGTTATATAAAGCCAGATAAAATCTTTCTCTATAAATAACTGGACCTCATGTAAACAATTTTAGTGTAATTTAGCATTTAGCCGAGTGGGAAATGTACTTTTTACTATTAGGATGTCCATCTAGGCTTGAGACAGTTTTACCACAGAAGGTTGGACTGAGAGGGACGGAGCAGATAAGGACAGGATACCAGAGGGTAAGCAGGTAGACAAGATGGCGGACACCTTGCGGACACTACAAAACTCAGGAGGGATAAAACTGAGACTATTGTACAAGACTTTCACACAGAACAGAAAGATTCACTGAATCAACACAGAGTATCCCAAATCTATAAAACTAGGGTTTTTACTAAATCTAGACTCCACAGAGCCAGAGATGGTTCAGAAATAATCCAGAATAGAGGATGTCAAGGATCAGGCCAGAAACCAGAAACAGGCCGGCTCCACAGCCTACATTCAAAATACTGTCAGAAGGAGCAGAACAGAGTTACAGACCGGAACAAACAAACAAATACAACAGCAACAAAATACACAAGGGTTAGATCAGGTTGACAGGTTAAAAAAACCCACAAGACCCGTCAGAGAGCAGCAGACATGAGAGGCATAAGATAACTCAGCAAGGCTGGAGTGTTTCAGGGGATGCCTATATAGGGAGAGGAACAGGTGACATCATCCAAATTAATGAGCGTAAAGTGACCAGGAGAAGAATCAAAACAGGAACTAGTGTCTTAATTTCAAAATAAAGGGCTGCAAAAAAGGAAGTTAGAGCTGAATCTTTACAGATCTAATATTTAAACCGAATCTACGAAGCTGTATTTCACAGAGATAATATTGTGACATTAATAACATTTTATATTAACACAATCATTATAATATCAAAGAGCAAAGACATTTGCCTTTAACAAACCGGAGTGACCCTTTAGAGCTCCACGGGCTACTGAAGACAAATTTCATTTATGTCATAATGAGGGATTTCACAAGGCAGCAGAGACAACTAATTTACAGCCTCCCAGCAGAGTAAAATTGTGTCCACTATTACTGAAATCCATCGCGGTGGAATCCACTTTCACTTACAGTTTGCTGTAAGATGCTTTTATATCAAGGCTTGTTTTAGTCTTGAATTTCTCTGGTAATTAAAATAATAGTTAAGATATTTCTTTCGTTCATAGCCTTTGTCACTGGTCTTGTTGAATATACACATTACTTTTACTTCTGTCGGCCATGTTCACCTTCCCTCTGTGCATTGTTTTCTTCATACATCAGCTGGTGCTTTGCATTAATCAGTTTTATAATATTTTTGCTCCAACAAATTGCCATAATATCACTAAAGCAGCTGGTTTGTTGTTTCCCGATTAGTCATTTCTACTGAATGTTAATTTGTTTAGTATTATGCATCCATTCTGAAATAACAAATTATACAAAACTAGGTATAGGGACAGGGCCCTCTGCAGGACGAAGCCTGAAAATAAGAATACACGCATGCATCTTTCTTTAGCTAGTATAATGTCTTTTAAAATAGTTGTTTACCGATTTGTATTTGAACACTTACAACGAAATACCACAAACAAAATGCTCCATTGTTACGGCCCCAGCCGTTCTGTCCGTGTTTGTGCTCTCTCTCTCATCTCTCTCTCCTGTCTCGGTGCACCTGGGGGCGTGGCTCTGCTGACTGGCGGCTCCGCCTGCGTGTTGGACCGGCTTGGCTCCCGCCGCCCCGGCAGCGACTGACCAGTGTGGACAGCTCGCTCTCGCCTCAACCACTCGCAAATTCGACTCTCGTGATCCCTGTGTTTAGACTGTGGTTCTTTGTGTTAACGTGTGTTTGTCAAATCCCGTGTTGAATTATAGTTGTAGATGTAGTAGCTGTGTTACAGCCTCGTGTTTGTTTTGTTTGCATAGATAAAATCTTTATAGTATAGTATAGTAGTAGATAGTATCTGGTCATCGGTGAAAACCGCTCCTTTAGTTCTTGTTATCATTAGTACGGTTTTTGAGCTTATTAAGGAGCCCTTCTTTTGTTTGGTAATCCGTAGGTCATTTGTTTTTGTACTGTGTTAGGTTAGGTAACCTCTTGTATAGTTTAGCTTTATAGTTTTATCCGGACTGGGTCCGCGCCTTTTGTTTTTATGTTGTGCGTAAACGCTCTTTACTTTTCATTGTAATTGCTTTCCGGACGCTTCACCCAGTAAACGAGGTCAACTCAAACTACACCTGAGTGTTTTATGTTGCACCCTATTTACACGAGCCATCAAAAGGGGACGTAACACCAATATACACCTGAAAGCTTTTTCTTTTTCAAGGGTCCTTGAAATCCAGGTGGTAAAATTGTTAAATACTTCTGTTGTGAGATACAACGATAATCCACTGAAGTGACTGAGAGATCTTATCATGGTCTAGGAAGTATTTAGTGAGTAGTTTGTGGGTCATTGTCAGCATGTTGAAAGTATGAGAAGTGTGTAAGTGCCAAACAACAGGGTCAGAGAAACTTATGGCCAACAGCAATTCAATTGTGGCAAGCACATAGGCGACAGTGGAGAGGAATAACTCCCTCTAACAGAAGAAACCTCCAGCAGGCTGATGGTGTGGGGCCATCTGCCAGGACCGGTCATGGTGAGTGGAAAGAGCAAAGAGAAAAGCATCAGAATCAGCTTTACTCGCTAAGTATGTTGCTGTTGCTATGTTGATGGTGTTGAAAGCAGATGAGAAGTCCACAAACAGAACTCCGGCATATGTGCCTGTGCAGTCAAGATGTTGCATGCAGGGGGTCCAGCAGAGGGTCTGTGATCTTTTTGAGATGGGCAAGCAGGAGATGATCGAACAACAGCCAAATGAAAGACAACAACAAGAAGCAGCTGGCAAAACGTAAGGCAGGTTGGAAGGACAGCAGAGAGCAAGCTACCAACGAGAGACAAAGCAAAAAATGAAGCTGGAAAAGTCTGATCCCCAGTGACTTCATCTCATGCCTGCAGAACTTAAAGGATCTGCTGCTAACATCCTGGTGTCAGATACCACAGTGGGCCTTCAGACGTCTTTTTGAGCCTGTGCCTCTGAGAGTTTGAGCTGTTTTAGTGGCATGTTGAGGACCAACAGTGCATCAGTCAAAACATTTTGGCTAGTCACCGTTAATCTTCTTCGTTCAAGCTTGATGACACAATGCAAGTTAATTTATATAAAAAAAAACGATGGCTCTCACGCTACATGATTAAAAGCTTAACTCATTGGTGGAAAGTAAGTATTAACATTTTGACATGTACAGTAGTTTTTCCTTTACTCAACTTTAGGGTTTAGTGTATTATCACACGAATGCTTTGGTTATAAAGTTACTTATACTGTCATATAATATGATGTACAAAGTTATATAAGTCCTTGTGGTATCCGTTACTGTAACTGCAAATAAAAATGTCTCTTGTGCCCCTGACAGATTGAAAACAGTCATGTTCTTGCTATAAAGGCTCAAAATGCAAGCGTATATAACTATTTATTAACCAGACTAGTTGGTATTTATGCTAGCAAAGAGGCCTTCTGCATGCAGAAACATTTTCTCAGGAAGAAAAGCTAATGTAACCCCCAGAAACAGGAAGAGTTTAATGTCAGATTAGGCACAGCTTTCCCCAAATCTCCTCTAAATGAGGGGGAATCTTTTAAAGTAAAAATAATAAGTAACAATAATATGCAAACCCTGAATATTTAGGTCAGGAAAGACAGACTCTTTAGTAACCTGAGGACAAGAAATACCAGATTTAATCTGCTGTATGTATGTAGCTGTAAATGGCTCTGTGGAAAAAACAAAGACAGGAGAAGGTCATTTCCGTCATCAAAGCTCTAGGGGGGTTTCATGTTTCCATTTAAACAAGAAAAACTAATTCAAACAAATGAGATAATACTTACTGCATGTCTGTACAAGTTATTATACATATTCCTCAAAACGCAGATCACGTTTTTTTAAACTACTCACACAATTAGCAGGAAAGAAGTGTGTGAACAGAGCTGTGCATCGTTCAGGACACAAAATGTTTCACACTTTAAAGTGTAAACACAAAAATCTAATCTCTGTCAATAAAACTGCAACTTTTTACATTCTGCTTCAGAATAAACAAATAAAAAAATGCATGAAGAATTAAGTGGTTCATAAACACAAAAAAACGTCAAATTTCTTGATGAACTCAATGAAAGACTTGTATTAGTAACTGAACAGGATGGTGGATCACTTCAAGTTGTTGTCACGTTTTCTTTCACCCATCCCCCAGTTCATTAACCTCTAAGGGAAATTATTTTCTCCATAATACTGGAGGGTTATGTTCAGATTTCCGTCTTGGGCTTAATTAATTCTGGATGTCTGTAGATACTATATGTGTAGAAAAATAAAGGATCGGGCTGCAAAAACAATCTTGCCCAGGTGTGCTGAAGAGAGAAAATACAGAGTGAAGATGAAGATGAAGATGAAAGATGAAGCAGCTGCCAATGGATGGGACCCAACAGGAATGGCTGATGGAAGGCAGAACAGTCCTAATACTGAAGGACCCCCGGGAGGGACCAGTCCCATCCCACTACCAGCCAATAACCTTCCTCTGCACAACATGGAAGCTCCTATCAGGCATCATAGCAGCTAAGATAGCAAAGCCATGTGGATTAATACATGATAAGGGGCCCAGAAGGGAATTGGCAGACAAAACACCAGCTACTGGTAGACAGACCTACTTACATGCCACATTGTTGAACTCATGCCAGCTTTGTGATAACTCAGCAGAACAGTCTGACGCAAAATTAGCCTGAGTGCTGAATGCTAAATGTAGCCGACTATAAAACTAGTCTTATCTAGAATCTAAATGTGGACAAAAGCCACTTTACATTTCACTCTTTGGCACTGAGACATAAAAGGCATCAAAAGCCACAGTCACACTGACACGGTGAGGTCACCTGTTTGTTTTCCAAACGTCTGTGTACAAACATATTTCATCCATTTATTGTCTTGCGGTTCATGTCCTGACATGATCATTGTTTGTATTATTTTCCAAAGAACAGATTAATACGTCATCAGACATGATGACGTCAAATACGTCAACAGTTCTCCAATATGTTGATCTGAATTAGGCTCAGTCAGATTACTCTAACTCTTCCAAATGCGGTCAAGTGTTTCCCACATCACTCTTTATTCAATGAAGGAAAATCTGCTGCCATTGCGTGTTTTCATGCACAAACTTAAACTGAAGGCTTACGTGTTCTCCTGCATTTGGTGGAAACTGTGTGACCTCTTGAATAGATAAAACAGACGGGAAGCCTCAGCAGATAAACAAAAATGTTGTGTTCAAGCTAAACAACCTCTAAGGACAACACTAAAATATTACTACTAAAGATGCAAATAAACCAAAATCATACAGTTGTGCCTTTTTTCCTATTTTTTTCAATAATGGCACGAAGAAAAAATGTCAGAGTTTTCACTAAACTGTAATTGTATTTTGTATATATTATCAGATTCAGATTATGATGACAGGTTATGCTGGTTATACCTGATCATGATTCCCTCACTTGTAACCAACTTAATTAGTCATATAGACATTTTTACTTAGCTTGCTCGCCTCTGTATACAAAGTCAACAGAGAGAGGAGAAAATAGTTTGGAATTAATTAAATTAAATATCCGAAAAAAGAATCACGGAAGAGGATTAACGCCACCATGAAAATATTATTTAAATTCTGACATTTTTATCATAATTCTGACTTACTTTTCACAAATAAATACACCATCTTGTGTGTTTTGTAGCAGATAAACAGTGCAATATATATATATATATATGTACACACACACACACACACACACACACACACATATACACACACACATATATATAGACAAATACATATATAGGCTCAGTTTTTGCATGTGTTGCCTTCGATGTATCTGACAACTATACTGTTATTCACATATGAATCCCATCAGCTGACAGAACCTCAGGCTTCTTGCGCTGGAGGTACAGCAGATAGATTACCATCACACATCTTTTCCTTCTTCCCGTAAATGCGGTGTCATAAACAAACAGCGATTTCGTGTTTGTTTTTAATTCGGTATATTGTTAAAGGGGATTTTAGAAATTGTGATGTGATGACATTTCAGGAAGTTTTTTGTCGTCAAAGAAAATAAAAGGAAGAATTTAGCTGAAATCACCACTGGCTTCCCACATTTGCAGCATCTTTTGTTTATTTGTTTTGGCGCTGAAGAATCCTGAGAGATTTCATTGAGCTGAATTATGTGGAAATCTATTCATACACAAGGATGTAATGAATTTCAAAAGTCATCTAAGTGGAACCTGTACCTGTAAACTAGAACACTACTTCAAAGTTCACTGAGAACCACAATCTCAGGATTAATTATCTCACACTTATCTAAAACCAATTAAACCATATAATCCCACTCTGAAAGTGCTGGAAAGTAAAATCCATTGGTTTTGCTGTACACTGAAGAAATGTAGGATCAGAAGGATTAAAACAAGAAAGTTAACATCATACTGGGATGCAGAAGGCAGCAGGATCAAATCCCAGCCCAGACTCCTGGTATGGGCGACACTCTTTGGGGGACATCTCGACTCCGCCTTCAGTGATAGGTTGTTGTGATTTCAGCCCAGCTAGCTGTTAACTTAATATTTGATAATATAACACATATTGACTTGTGATGTTTAATTTATCTCATTTAGTGACTGACAGCTACTCACAATTATCTCTTCTCCATTTGCCACTGATCCAGCTGCTATCACCATGACTAAAATCTGACTAACATCTGCTTGACTAACTCCCTCAGTTAACTTCGGATTCATTTGTGCTTTTCAGAACCCAGGAGATTATTTTGACTCACTTTCAGGAAAGAGTTTGTTCCCCTTCGTTAAACGTCTTTCCATCTGCATTATGCTGGGGCAAAGCTGAAATAAAATGTGGCTATTAGACTTGTGACCTGTGATTGGGTTTCTCTTATCATGTCATTCTGATTTGGGAAACTGCGACCGCTGCTACACGCAACAGAAATACACAATAAATACATATATAAGTAAGTTGTAAAGCTGTAAAGAATCACTTTGTACAGACAAATAAACATCTTTTTTTATCTACTATAGGCACTACAGTGTGTCTACTGTGCTCATATAGTGATACCATAGGGATTATGTCTCCTTCAGAAGCTTTGATCAATACTCAACTTTTAGGTGAAGAATGACAGCATGTTTACAGTTTTGTGCAAGGCTGAATTAATTCATACCCAGGAGGACTAGATAAAGCCTGGTAAACAGTGCAGAATGTAAAAAAAAAGGTAAAATACTGGAATCTCATTTTGTTGCACTTCATTCTTAAAAATTGATCTGTCATTTCAGTGTTTCAGATTAGCTTTTCATTCATTTGTATAAGATACAGACATATACAACTGTTAATTAATATTATAATAATAATAATGACATACTTCAATGATCCCCTTGATCTGATCTGAAACAGTTGTCGGTGCCAGACTGGGAATTCAACCTTGTGGAGAACAAGGTGAGGGTGGGTACTGGCCCTGGGTTTGGTTGTTATGTTATTTTTAGGACACTGGACAGAGACGTTGATGCACTATCTAAGTCACGTACACATAGGCAGGAACAAATGAGAAGTAAATACATGGAAACGTCTGTAGGTATTTTTTTATTTGACATCTCTGCACTTTCAGATGAATGTAAAACCGGATAACAAAGGATATGTAGGTCTAGAAGAAGTAGGTCTGTAGGCTAATACCTGATTAATTGACAGATTTGCCTACCTGAAGTCTAGCACATGCACAGAGAGGGAGTATAAAATTATTTATAAAACCCACACACGCTGATGTGTAAGTGCAGCAGCTTCAACAGATTCTTTATTCATTGCACACACACTCGCTCTGACAATGCACAGATGTTTATCCTTCCAGATTAATCAAACACAGACAGAGCAACAGCAAGAACATGCATACTTCATAAAACACGGCTCAGAAATGAACAAATTAAATTGTTGATAACTATTTGGCGTAAAAGGAAGTAGACAATCAAACCACACATTGCAGAGATTTAGTGTATTAAAGTCAAAGATTTCGTTTTGGATTGTTTTACCATGTATTGTTTTCAGGTTGGAGGACAGTATGAGATAGTGCCTTTAAGTGATGATTCATGTGTTAAGGTGAAGGCAGAGGTTGTGGTTTATAGCCTGAAAATACCTTTTAGGGTAATTTTGGTTACATGTTGTGTTGTGCAGCTGAGTCATACAGTCTCATCTGTGTACAGTACAGCACAGACCGCAGACAGAGATAATGCATTTTAATTGCGTTTGAAATAAATTCAATACCTTTACGACATTTTAGAAAACTCTAAACCGATGCTAGGACAGGTTGTACAGCCCATGATTCACTGAATTTAAGAACATGTTGGATTTTCCAGCTGTGGCATCACTTAAATGGTTTGTTGTCTTTAGGCTCTGCCAGCTCCTTTTGTCTGCAGCAGAGATGAGTGGCAGTGGTTTACCTCTCAGTGAGCTGTTGTGTTTTGTCTATTAAGGCTGGCTGCAGATAGAAACCCATCTCTGCTGCTCCTCTCTGTAAACAGAAGTCACACTCTAATGAATGTGTGATGGCTGGAGAACTGCATCAGACTAAGTGCACTGACGTGCTGTGTGTTCTTGCGTCCATCAGCCCCGTGTTCCTCACGGCCATTTACAGTCATCTCTGTGGAAAAAAAACCTGGGAGCTGCTCTCACACACACAATTGTATTTTATTGTTTATCATCTGGAAACAAGCTGGGAAAACCAGCTCTGACAGGCTTTTCACACATCTTATTTATAACTGTAAGCCACAATTTACTTCAAAAGACATGTTAAAATGTTTTAGTTGTTTAATTGATTTACAGTAGCATACATTGAATTTCAGCAAAATCACTTTGTAAATAGACTTTTTTTGCGGTTTTACTACTGCTTCTACTAATACTTGAACTGACTTGAGTGACAAAGCCTTGTAATACAGTTATAGGTTATTATTAGCCAGGCTTTGCCAGTGTTTATCACTCTAACCTGACAATAACGTTGTTAGAAATGTTAGAAATCCATTAAAAAGACTAAATTAATTAGGAAATGTTTACTCATCTGGGGTAACACTTTTCCAAGAGGTGCTGGTGGTGAAGTCCAATCAGTAAAACTAATCACAGAAATACTGAGGCACTATAAGTGATTTATTAAGCTTTATTATAGTTATTTTTGTGGGTTCAACTGTGACGACATTAAATCTTTGTGAATACAAACCGAGCTGCTGCAACTATCCCTCCACACATGACTCATGTCTGACTGGATGAGAAAACTCTACTGGAGCTTCTCCTGCCTATTTATCATCATGTGTCTGAGCTCTATCTTTACTCAGCAGCCACCGAAAACATTGCGCAGCGCTGCGGTGACGCATGCAGCGGAAATGGAAAGAAATACCATTTTCCTGTGTGTCTATCGCTTTCACCCCATCCATCCTTTAGGGTTGCCGCGTGGTTTAGGGTACTTTGAGACAGCCCACTTCTCAGCATACAGCTATGCGCGGCGACCTCCGTAGTTAACTCCATCTGGATTACTGGAAAGCAGAGGGGATGAAACTACCAGCGAAGATACCCCTGCTGACTCCTTTTCTTTGGAAGAGGGTTAAAGAGGACATGCCTTCACAAATCCACAACAGACCAAAGGAAACGCATCCAACAGACGCCAGCCTGTGGGTGTATGTGGCAATGGAAAGCGCGAACTTTACGCACGGCTCTTCTTCCATCAACCAAACAGCAGATGTCCAACAAGCATACGCAGTGCCGACTTTTATGTTTGCTGGGGGCGCCATTGGTAATTTAATTGCAATAATCGTTCTTTCAGTATCGAAGCAGGAGAGAAAGTCTTCAGCCTTTTACACGCTGGTTTGCGGTCTGGCGGTCACAGACCTGCTGGGCACATGCCTGGCCAGCCCGATCACTATAGCCAACTACCTGGACAACCTGGTGCTGAAGGAGAAACACGTGTGCGAGTTTCACTCGTTTCTGCTGCTGTTCTTCGGGTTAGCGGGACTGAGTATCATATGCGCCATGGCAGCCGAGCGCTACATGGCTATTTGCTGCCCGTACACCTACCACCGCTGGGGCATAGACAGGCGCTTTGCGCAAAAGTTCCTCTTCTTCACTTACATCAGCCACATTTTCTTCTGCTGCCTCCCGATGATGGGCATGGCCACGAGCAAGCTGCAGACGTCCAACACCTGGTGCTTCATCGACTGGAGGACGCAGGAGCCAGTGGCTGCCGCCTACTCCATCCTGTACGGCACCGTCAGCCTGCTGCTCATCCTGGGCACCATCGTGCTGAACCTGGCGGTGTGCGGAGCGCTGCTGCTGATGCGGCAGAGGACGGTGCAGCGACCCGTCACCAAAGGCAGCGTGCGGCAGAGGTGGAAGGCTCTGTCCTCGGCCGCAGAGACGCAGATGATGACGGTGCTGGTGATGACCTCCGCGGTGGTCCTGGCCTGTTCAGCCCCCTTAGTGGTTAGTCCAGTAATTCATGCAGGACACAGTGAACTGTCCACAGTGGCTGGTTGCTGATGTTTCTACAGTTTCACTGATACACATACATCAGCTGAAGAAACTCTTTTGGTTTCCTTCCACTAGCTTTACGATAAACGCGTAAACGTCTGTTGGTGGATGGAAGTTAAAACAGAAATACACAAGAGCGTGAGAGTGCTGCATTCAGAACTCAGCTAAAGTAAACGTGCATTAGTGTCATCACTATATTACTTCAAATATCAGGTTCACTAATGTATATTATTATAGTGTAAAAATGTTAAATTTTTATTTTACCTTTGACCATAAACATTGCATTTTATGTTACAAGCTGAAAACATGTAATAGTTATACACTAACATTAACAGGCAAAAAAAGTGAGTTTAATTGTTTGAATATTAACACTAAATGTTGAGTGTGTAGTGGGTTGGTTTATAAGCAAAATAACTAGGAATTATTTTTGATTCATGATTTAAAAAAATGCAAACATGACAAATATTTCTTATTTCCTGCTTCTTTTCTGTAAGAAAACTGAATATTTTATCATAACAGCAGGTAATATTGCCTTATATGTTAGCATATGTATGTTTTGTTTACTGTATGAAGTGTAGTAACTGAACATGTTCATCTATTTTAAGGTCCGTGTGTTTGCTCAACGCTTGATGAAGGATGACCCCGAAGCCGACCTCGCTGCCATCAGGATAGCCTCAGTTAACCCCATCCTCGACCCCTGGATCTATATTCTCCTCAGGAGGTCTCTGTTTCGGCGCTTACTCACTTTATCTCGACAAGGAAGCAGCAATTGCAATAGTTTCTCCACTGCACCGCAAAGGCCTCTGTTTCATGCTGATATCATGAGGGACAGCCACGTGTTCACACAGCTCATGTGCAACGCAAGTGTCATCACCCAGCTGCCTGCTACTGTCAAATTCACTCCGTGCAACGCGCAAAGTGTCCACCAGACTTTAAGCACAGCAGACTGAAAGCGTGCTGGCTACTACTCGGCCCCTGCAGGGTTATTTATTTATTAGACAGAAAAGGAGAGCTGCTCCTCCCTGTCTTCTGCACCGGACAAGATGGAGATGAAAAAACGTTGTCAGTACGGGAGTGCATCCGTGACTTTCTCCTCATCCTCATAGTAGTTTCACCTCAACCATCACGCCTCTGTAAAGCTCCACCTTCCCTCCTCCGTTCACAGAGCTCATCTGTCCTCCTGATCTGATTGTCTTCCTGTTTATGTGAACTAATCAGCTGGATGCTATAAGAACATTATGCAGCTCCTGCAGGTAGATTTATAACAGTGTTTGATTGACCTGTGACTCTCGGGAGGTTCCATAGAGCAGTGCGTGTACATCCTAATAGTCTGTTTTATTTCCCATCACAACTGTATTCACGAGAAAATTCAATATACATTTCAGGTGACTCATTAAAAACAGATTTCAGTTACTGGTGCTTGTTCACAATAATTCTCTGTGTACTTTCTAACTTTTATACGTCATTGCTGCAAAGATGCATCTGCTGCAATAAGAAAATAAGGTAATGATTCATTTCACTGGCTACAAATAAGCTAGTTTCCAGGGTGTAAGCGTGTTGTTTAGTACTAATAACAGGAGGCTAAGTACTGAAGCGGTTTTTCATTTAGTATGAAGTTTTATGTCGATTTCTAGGTGAATATCTATGAAAAAACTGTCTGCCTGTGAACCTGTGGTCCATTCACTTATCATTAGAAAGAGTATTTTTCATTTATACTGAAATGTAGGTTTGTGTATAGATTTTAGAAATAACTGGAACTGCGTGAACTGATCACACTGTATTTTATTTATAATCACAACCAACTCATTTACTCCAGGAAACTGAAATGAATTTACACACCTGCTCCTGTATCCTGTTTCTTTGAAATTACCAGTATGTAAGAGCCCAAAACATAAAACCAGGAGTTTAGCTATGATTCACCATTTTTGTGTTCAAAACACACTAGAAGTGTTTAAATGCCACTGGTTTAAGAGCCATGCTGGAGACAACTTACCAGTACTGAAGATGGTCAACAGGAAAAAAAGATGTCTGAGCTCTGGCTGCAGGATTTTCTTTACCTGCTGTTTTCAAGGGTTTTTGAAGATTTATTTCTTTCCCTCTGAGGTTTGATCAAAGATGCACCACACTGCAAGCTTCTATTGATAAAACACTGTGAAAAATAAAAAGGTAATATACGACTGAGTCAGAATAACAAAGACTAACAGGGTCTTTAAGAATGTGTTAATTTTCTCTGCTCAAGGTTTTGCTGCATTCATGGATTTGTGGCCACCGGGGGGCAAGACATAAGTTGGATATTTACCATTAGGCTGTTTGTATGTTTCTAAGCACCTTTTGCAAGATTTTACATTTATAGACATTTAGGAAATATGACATGGTTGGTTTGTTTGTGACGTCCTATGAAAAACCACCAGGGGTGTCGGATGATAAGTTAGTAGCTAGAGACACTGAACTTCTTGGTAGTCCACAAAGTTTCCAGCGTTTCCTGAGAAAGAAAATAGAAAAGTAACAAACCCCTAACAGACTTCTGTAGCAGAACTTTTCATTTCTTGTTTGAACTCATGCACACAGTGACTTCAATTTGTTTGGTGATCCTTTGGAAGGACACAACCAGTGAAATTATTGAAAGTAGTAACGAATGGCTACAAAGACGTCTGTCGTGGTATTCTGATAAAATACTTTTGTATATCAATTAAGTAGGATTTTTAATAAAGGATATTTAATAATTGAGATATTTGCATATTCAATTACTTTTTCTAATTCATCTCTTAAGAGAAAAACACATCAAACATGTTCAGTATTCCATAATGCATTTATTTTCCCCAACATTTAAAAATAGCATTTACTAAACATAAGCAGACAAGACTGTGCATAGCTGCACCTCTGTACATTTTATACCATGACACCATAAATAAAAATCTATGAACATTGGTTAAGTAAAAATTCTGTCTCAAGATTCATTAAAGACACACAAAAATAACAATTGTACAAGTTTTACAAAGTAATGACCCCTTTCCCGTTCATCAACATATACACACCAGTACAACGCTTTACAGCAGAGAGCCAGCAGCTGAATAAACTGACGTGTAATTTAGGTCGCCTCCTGGTCAGCTCCCTGTACAGAAACAAACAGCATGACACCAACAAACTAAACCAGAAGAAAGGTAAACTACAACATGTGTCAATGGTGGGGCTCATGGACACGTGATGCAACTCAGCTTTTGGCAACATAAGAAGGGACGTAAGCAAAAATAAAACCAAATAATTAAAAAAATACATGAGCTGCAGCAGTGAACAAGAGGTTAAAAACATGGTGTGTATTAATTTTTCTTTCCTCCATTGCAGTCTGACAAAAACACATAACGGTTCATTACTTGTTGCTACATGCTGTGGTATAAGATTACATGCGAATATTACATTCCTAGACCATGGGTTTTAGTTGTTATTAACTGTTTTTTAAAAACCACATCACATAATTCAGCAGCTGAGAAACCATGACTTTACTCACAGCAACAGTTTTCTCTGTTCCTTAAATGAAAAGCTTATGTTTTGTCTGGTCGTGTATGATATGTCCAATCGATTTGATTTGTTCATAACTGGGGCATCTACTGGAGGATCTAAAAAAACTGATGAGGCAACACTGTGAAGTTTAGATTTTAATGCTAAATTTTATTTATTCAGTTCTCATTTAGGATTATGTGCATCTCCTTGACTGATTCCAGGTGCTTAGTGCTGACTGATATGAATCAAAGCAGAGAAATGTTACAGTGAAATAATACATAACTGATGTCAGCTCTGTTATGGTCTTTACCAACTAAAACAAAAAAAGAAAAGGTGATTTTTTCTTATAGGTGGTTCTATGTGTCTGCTGTTTGATATTGAGAGGAACACATTACAGATGTTTTGGCTGCTCGCAGGGTTTAGTCAAAGCAATCACACTGAACTTTACAGTAAATGTGACTAAAATGAGCTCAAATAGGCTTCAAAGTGCTAAAGAGCTTAATACAATATTAATAAAAAAACCAATGGTATCGACGTCTTGAGGTTTCCATAACAAAAGTAAAACAGTCTAGTAGATGAACGCATAATAAAATTGGTTTTGGTTGATCTCTCATGTCACTTCTGAGGTTGAAATTAGCCGACTGCAAGTCCATTAGGCTCAGAAGTATCTGGACAGGGATTTCTGATTTTGTTTTATGGCATTTAACATTTAGGAATTACTAATTAGTTAGGAAGATGTTTAGGACTCAATAATATTTGGGACGGACAAGAAGCTGACTAGATGTGGTCCATTGCCATGTCGCTTCACGGCGAATAAAGCAGATAAAAGGTTGAGATAAGGTATTAAAGTTGGCATTTAGCAGCTGTTTGCCTGGAGCTACCAACTCACATTCAGCCAAATGCTACAAAACTGGTAAAGCGCTGCTTTACAGTGCAGATGGATAACCACCCTAAACATACTGCAAAAGCAACATAAGATTTTTTAGAGCAGAACAACTGAATATACTTCATTGGGCAAGTTAGTCACTGGATTTCAATCCCACAGAAGAGCCTTTCAGGAACTGAAGACAAAAGTGAAGGCAGAAAGACCCAGAAACGAGCAGTAACTGCCTGCTGCTGTGAAAGCAGTGCATCTCCTGGGAGGAAACTCAGAACTTGGTGATATCATTACTTGTCTTATGAAGTATTATGAACATTTTTCGTTATAGTTATATTTACAATTATGTTCATGTGTTCAAATACTATTAAGCCCCTGATAATTGAGGTACTTTCTTGCTCTACGTGATAAATGCCATATTTTTGTGAAACCTCTTAAATTAAAGCTGGAGTACACTTCTATCAGAACCTGATGGTTTTTATTTCACATGCATCGTGGTGATGTATAATCACAACCTGTCCAGATACGTCCGTGTGTCATCACACACGAAACGCAACAGCAGCAGTCTTAACAAAAAAAGAGACATATGGGTAAGGGATTCATTGTTCCTGGGCTGTTCAAATTCACTGCATCCTTCGATAAAGGCGTTTCTAAAGCAGAGACTGTTGGAGGAAAATCAGATCAGATCTCAGCCACAAACTGCCTCAGCGATAAGACCTCATTTTCCGTATGAATTCACAAAAGAGTAAACAGGCAATTACTGATTCTAGTTTTTCTCTGGGAAGTACAGAATGCACAGGTCCCACAAGACTACTTCCATGATTGTTTTGAGACTCATCTCCAGACTAAATACCATTACAGTCTTTTAAAAGAGCCAGAGAGGGCAAATATAGTGCACTGAAAAAAGCCAAGAAAACAGCTGCACTAAGCCCTTAACCCACATCTACAAAGGACTACAGCTGGAAAAACAGGCTCAGAAGCTAAAACTGGCACTTTTATAAACATTCAATTAATGTGCGTTGTCCTTTAAATGTTCAAGTTAAACAACAAAAACGAAGAAAAACTTCGTATTGCTGCAGTCACCTGCTCAGTGTATCAGAGATAGCAGATGTTATCCTGCAAGGAGAAATTAAATAGTTGCTGTAACAAAGCTTTGCAGAAATAAATGTCTAATCAATAATGATAATTTAGCCTCAGGCTCACATGAAACTACAGTTGAATGTTTAATTGCACAAACCAAACCTCTGATTTTGTGTCTTATTTTAACTCAAGTTTATCCAGTGACTGTCTGATACAAATTTGACAAAAATGTTTAGAATAAACTGCAATCTGTTATTGCACGATGTGCAAACTTTGTTTAAAAAACATAAACATGATAGAGCAGCTTTGGTTCAGACTGGAGATCGTCTGACAGGAGAAAATTTCTCACTCTGAGGCTTCGCGGATGAATAAATAACAATAAATCGATAAAAAAGAAATTTTGTTTTATGGATTCTTCATCTGCAAATTCTCCACTATGACAGAAATATAACATCTTTTTTACTCTTCACATACTTAGTCCCTAAGAAAGACAGTACACAACTGATATAGTACATACTGTAGTAGAAACATGTTCTAATTATTTACCATTTCTATCTCATTATAGGAACTTATTTGTTATCTTGGGCAAAAGGACAGAACGGTGGTAGGTCACTGACTGAATTGATCTGGCTCTTTAGTAAAATTGGTCTCACTTCAATGACCTCGAAATTTAGGAAGTTTAACATTTTAAAAACACATGATGATGATGACACTGACTGAAATGATGACACTGAGCTCTGAGAGCGATGGGAAAAGAACAGGCTGTCAGGAATTAGGTACCAAATTATCGTGCAAATTTGAATTAAAACAACGATGATCAGATCCGCCTCAAGCTTTTGATTTATTCACTGAGGACATTTTGAACTTGTTCGTCTTTACATGATAAAAAGTGCCTTGGAAGAAAATGTTCACACCAGCATGAAATGATTAAAGCCAAAAATGTTAAGGCCTTCCACCAAACTGTGCTTACTACAAAACATAACGACAGCCCCTTGGTTAAGTGCAAGGGACTGTTCACAGTACATTTACAGATGATGTCCTTTCCTCTGAATGTGAACTACATAATTCAAAACCGATCCCGGCTGATTATGAAAACAAAACTCAAATCACCAATCTTCATCCAGATGTGCACATAAAATGGCTTAATCCTTCACCAAAATGTCTGAAAATGGTTGATATGACTTTTGTTTTCTCTCAGACCACGACATACAGTCAGTACCAACGTGATAAACAATGAAATAAAGCAAGGCTGACAAAAAGTGAAGTTTCTACAGAAGGGAGTGTGGGAGAGGTCGTGTCACTGGCCCACCATGAGTGGCTTATTCTTCCTATCCAGAATAAACAGCACTTGCCTTCAGTTTTGTGTTTGGAGCGGGATGAAGACCCGCTGATCGGAGGGGCAGCTACACACAGTAAAGTCTATGACAGCCACCCAGAGCAAGGACATAATCCACCTTTACACCACATACTGATGGTTGTTGCTGTAATTTGTCGTGTAGGTCTGCCGGCTATACTGGAAGTGATCGGTCAGCACGTTGTTCCAGCTGTGCTCTGAGCCATGGGAGAAAGGCACTGACCCGTTAGCCTGGAACTTCTCCAGCGCCGGGTTGTCAAAGGACCCGAGGTCTTGCTTGGCGCTTGGCAGCAGCTTCTTCTCCCTGTTTGCATCATACTTGGCCTGTAGATGAGAATAGGAAATTGATTTAAAATCTGTCTTAAAAAGCAGCGTTGGTGGGTCAAATGCAGGGGACAAATTTCCCGAAGAAGATAATGTGGCACATAACTTCACTTTTTACATTAAAAATACTACAGGACTCGTGTAGTAGTTTTAAAAACTCAAATCAGACCAATATTTCTCAAAGCTTTCAGCCTGCCACATTTATAACTGTGTCATATGCTGACTCATTTGCAGTCCGTCATCAATTTAAGCAGGGGTGCACATAACTTTTTAAGGAGCTACTCAGGTAAGTACTTGGTGCTTGGTACTCACCCCATTCTTCAATGCTCAGCTTTTTCTTCTGAAGCCTAATGAATAGGGTCTTTAAAATGTTGACAAAACTGCAACAGCTTGACCACAGAGCGATTAAATGTCGGTTTTTGTGATATCCTAGGATCCATCAAAAAGCTGCCCCCAGAATTCCTCACATTGCACTTTGGCTCTTATCCCCAGCTGATGGTGCAAGCGATACAATCTGTACGATTCTTGTGCACCCCTTCCACCACATTTTAGTTAGCTCATTATTAGCTTTAAGCAATGGCACATTTTGGAGCCTCTTTTCTGAAAAAAGTACTTTCTTCAGCTCTGGTTCTGATTGGTGTTTCCTAGCTGGTGGCAAAATGCCAAAGAAGCTGCTTAATGTCATTTGTTTTTGGGATTAAGTTGGTGACATACAAACACATTTAACATTAAATGAGATAGTGGTGTTGATAACGGGGTCTTATAGTCAAAGGCGCATGGTAACACAAGTGTCAGTAAGCACTGACTTTTAGCACGCTGCATACCATTTATGTGCACCCTTGAATATAAAAATATCGTCTTTCCTCAAAAATTCTGACCCCAACATTTCCCTCTATCCAAACCCATGTTCTTTGCCTCTCTGTTCGTCTGTCTCTAAATCCTCCTCCTATCCATGATAACCCGCCAACACCTTCCATCAGGGTAACTCACCTTGTTGTACAGGAAGACCCCAACTATGGCCGTCATCATACCCAGTACATTTGTGAGGGTGACCGGGTTGCGTAGCATTAGCAGCGATATGCTAATGACCATGATCCTCTTAGTGGCGTTGGCGACTGCATAGCTCAGTGGGCTGACGAGGTTGAGAATGCTGAAGGCGATGACATTCTGGGCAAAGTTGCAGAAGCCACTGATGAGCAGGAGAATAAGAGTACTCATATCTCCTGTGATATCAGACTGAGAAAACAAACACAAGGACAGACCTTCAGGTCAGGTTAGGTTTTCATGATAGTTTTCAGAATGTTTTTACATTGGATAAACTACATAATGACATTGTTTCTAGTTTTTGATGAGTGATGAGCTGCTCCATCCACTCACCAGGTCTCCGTTAACAAGAAACACAGAGAGATCAACCAAAACCCAGGTGGGCAGCATGAAGATAACAGCGTTAAAGCCCAGGATGTTGAGCAGCCTCAAGTGGTGAATCCTTGTATCACGTAACACCTTTACATTTTTTTTTTACAAAAAACAAAGAATGCATTATATACTTGCAACTTTCCTACATCACGTTAAAGGCTGGCAGTTGTTTACTTGAGTAATATAGCCATTATTATTTTTTACATTCTCTTTTCTGACTCCATTTTAAACAGACAATACCACAGAGCAGGATTTTAGCTTCTGGCATTTCACACCAAACTAGAATTTAATTCCCATTTTCTGTGAAGAGACCATGTGGCACATATGAGTGTGAGAATAGTTTACCTTTTTGGAAAAAATGTTTTGCAGAGAAAAGCAGAGTGTGGCCGCAAGAGCACTGATCAGTCCCAAAACATGAAAGGAGAGTTCAGTCACAGTGGCCAGCAGCACTCCACTGATGATGGGGATGAGCGATACGTAAACCTACAACAAGACCACACATAGACACAGGACAGATTCAACAACACCCAGTGTAAACATTACTTTATTCATTTATATCTGGTGCCGTTAATTAATCAAATATTGTTTGCTGTTTCCGGTAGTTGTTCCCATTATGCAATTCAGCATGCATAATTGCAATGATTACTCAATTTCCATCTTTTTTTGGGGTAATTTTGGATTTATTACTTAAATATTTATTGTTTTTTTTAAGGTAAGATGAACATCTTTCAATTTAAATGCAAGAAAATGGTGTAAAAAAAAAAGGCAGACAACCTCTCTAACTTTGAGACTAGGCTCACCCTAACTGCTTTAAGCAAATGAGTGCTCAACTTGAGCCTGGTTCTGTTGGAGGTTTCTTCCGTCCAGGGAGTTTTTCTCCACCGTCACCTACTTTCTTGCTCAAGTGGGACTGTTGGTTTTTCCACATTATTCTGCATTTACCTATATTCAGTAAGGTCTAAAACCTTGGTGGAAGCGAGCATGCTTATGGTGCTGTGCTATATTAAAGATGGAGAGCAGATCATGGTCCAATTAATCAACTGGAGGAATTGAAAGCAAAATGAACTTCCATAGCGTACAAGGGCAATGCTGTAAAAGTGGAAATGTGTGAAGCAGTTTTTTTTCCCACGCCAGAAAAGGTACTTTGAACTCCATAGTGAAATCCAAGTTGAAAGATGGTAACATTTTGTTGACAGCCAAACCATCCTTTAACATGAAAGTTATGGCTGTTAAACCATCTTCGCGAATAGGATCGGAGAGATTTAAGGCAGAACAAGGATCCAAAATTGGTAGTGGTTTCCTGGTACATTTAACATTGATGATGTAATTACCAGAGGAACTAACCCTCAGAACCTGAAGGAAGATTCTGGGTGGCAAAATGAACCTGCATTTTTAGGCTTGCCAGAACAGTGGCCAATTTCGTCAGCCAAAGAATTAACAGCCATTGCTAAAAACGGAATCAACAAGTTTCAAAGAAAGTGTTTGTTGCTGAAAAAGATCAGGAACTCAATCAAAATCCAAAAAGTTCAAAAAGAATGAAAGAGACCACCTACAGGATAAGTCATTCAAAACTTAGTGGACACTTAGTGGCGCTTTTGTTATTTGTCCAGACTGATCAAAACAGTTACATGGATCTGGATGGTAGCAAAACCACTAGGTGTCAGTAGGGGACAAGAGGATGCCCTAAGAGACATTTTTCTTGCAGCGCAAATAAGGCCCAACCCATCCAAGCGCCACAACAGAAAGACTGGTAGTCTTTTTAGAACAGACTTCTTCTGACCCTATCAAGTGAGAGATGACGTCAAAAAATGTGTTTCACTAAGTCTGAGGAGTTCTGTTTTGCTGCATGGCTAGTAGAGCCATCAATACAGACCTAGCAAATGATCTGTCAACAAAGGGGTTCTTACTAACTTATCAAAGGTTTACTGCTTTCAGAGATCATCTAAAGAAAATCTGGTTCGATCCAGGCGCCAATTTTATCAAAACCTTTATTGGAGAAGCTTTACAGATTCCTCGAGTACCAGATCATAGGAATCCTGAAATAAACTGCATCCAAGAAGATAGCAGATGTTGGAGATTCAACCACCTGATTCTGCACACCCAACAGTCTTTTTCTTAGCCGAGCTTCTCAGAGTGGTGATTTTAAGACTTTCGTCTTTTCCAGCTATCCCTCGAAAGACTGAGAGCAATGTAAGTCGAGGTGGATTCATTCTTTAGGGGATGGTGTCAACTTGCCTGTACTAACTTATTTATAAGAAGCAAGTGCTAGACAACACAGAGAAGTCTCTTTTGGTAATAGTGTTTAGTTTGACCAAAATGCACTAAGGGGACAGTTTAGGCTTGGTAGAGTTGTTGGCTATTATCCAGATAGTAAAGGAATTGTGAGGGATGTTAATAACAAAGACTGTGAAGAGAAAGATACCTTTATTCTAAAGGGAGTAGAGTGAAGGCCACTGACACTCTTTACAGGGATGTCAAACACATGGTTGTTGTATTACCTTCTGAAAAGCAGGTAGGAATCCAAGATAGTAAAACAGCTATTAGCAAGGATCACCAATTTTGCCATACAGTGGGCGATTTTCCCTGTGGTTCCACAGAAATATCAAGTGGGAGGTGTAAGGTGAATCTAAAAAGGTTTTAATAAGAAATCAATAAAAGAAAAGGATTGCAGGCAAATTAAGCAGGAACGAAAAGTGGGTAAGTGGCATAGACAGTAGACAGATCAGCTGGAACCAATAGAGGGTCAGTAGGAGCGGTGGGATATTTAAATGCACCACATAGCATTGCAGCAGTAGGACGTAGCCAGCACTAGGCCAACACCACCACACCAGGAGGTAATGCTATTTCTGAAATTTTGTGATCTGAAATTTTAAAAAAATTCACAGGATAACATCTACAAGAACTAGAGAGGCAGCTGGTAAGATGCAGAGTTTAGCGCTGCTGTCTGATTACTATGATTATGGGTATGAGTTTGAAAAATCTTTATGTGCGTCCCAAAACTGTACGTGCACTCGTCACTTTAGTTTATACATATGTGATGTAAGGTTTGTGGCTACTGTGTGTCTTGTATATGTGCATGACTATCTACTTGTGTTATTATCATAACACAAATAATTATACAAGAAAAAAAACACTACAATGCAAACATCTTTATCCCTATAAATCAGCATACTCACTGAGTGCTATGCTCTTTGCTAGTTTCGAATATGTCAGGCTATCATTTGTGAGTTGACATATCCGGCACTCCTCCCGGAATAAAATGAACACCTAATTAGACATTAAAAACATCCACAGTAAATGTTACAAAACCGCACTAGGTGTCATGTTATGAACACATTCAGATGACACGGCTACGGCAACTGGAGCTATGAACTATTCTATCTTGCAGAAAAAAACCTGTTGAAACTATCATAACCTCTACAAGAGCATCTATTTGCATAAAAATGTTGGACCAAGAGAGACATGCAGTTGTTATGAAAGCCACTTGTGCACCCACTCACACTCTTTCACCAACCACTTACAGTGAAACTGAGAAAACACTGTGTTGAGCACTTATTCGTTCAACTGAGTTATTGCCATCAAATTCAAATTCCAATTCCAATTTTATTTGTCACATACATAGTTACAGTGTACAACACGCAGTAAAATGTGTTCTTCTGCATTTAACCCATCCCCCTTGGGAGTAGTAGGCAGCTACTGCTGGGGAGCTTGCGCTGGGTGTCTTACTCAAGGACACACCTGGTATAGGGGATAGGCTGGGTGTCGTGGCTGGGGATCGAACCTGCGATTTTCTGCATCCCAGCCTCATGCCTTAAAAAGTGTGACAACTGTCACACTTTCTCTTATCAAAATTACAGAAACAGCAACCATCTGAACGGCAAAAAGCATCAAAGATTTGTAAACTGCAGGAAGATGTGCGTACTTCTGTACTATGTGTGGCTTCTACACCACAAGCATAACATGTGGTCATTGCCAGCATTGTCTATCTACTTAGTGTCCAACATAAATATGTTACTGGAAAGAAATGCATCGTTTTTAGAACTCTGAACAGCCTCATCATTTTTGGCAGAGGCCTTGATTGCAGGTGTCCTGACTTAAGGTTCACACTGAAGGATGTCTGTGCTCAAAAGCAAGAGTTTGCGAAATAGATACAAAAAATAATTTTTAATGCTTTTAATGAGCTAATAAAGCAGTGGCTTTGTAAAATTAGTTTGTAAAGTTTGAAATTTAAACAAAGTATAAAACACAAAGTATTTTATAAGTTCTAATTCATTTTAAACCACTCAAGGTTTCTCAGTGCAGACTGGAGTAGAGTGGCTGTTTTTCAAACATCAACATCTTTATACGAAGTAACAAGTCATCATCACCTCAGATTATTTGGCAGCTATAACTGCTCTGACTGTCTCAACTACAGACATTTGGAGGTTTCTTTGGCCTTCGATGACAGTATTGTAAATATTTTGTGTAGACAATTCAACTCAAGGCCATCTGAGTATGTTACCTTAGATTAAGGGAAAGTCTCAAGGTTGACACACACAATTACACACACATAATGTGTGTACATAACAGGTGACCTGTTTTCCAAACACTACACCTGTGAATGAGAAAATGGGCAGTTGTGTCTCTAGTTCTCAAATTACTCTGCACTCTCATATGGAGATTTTCAACTACAGTTGTGTTCAAAATTATTCAACCCCCACTGAAATTAAGTGTTTTGGCCAGTTTGACATTGATTTTGATCATTTCAGTCATCTTGTTTACAATTAAATCAAAGAGGCACTTGTAAGTCAGACAAATCTAACATAACTTGTATAATAAAATAACCACAAATGTCTTTTCTGTGCTCACACCATTATCAGTTTTATTCTGCAATCTTCCTATAGCCCTTGCCCTTCCTGTGAAGAGAAATCACCTCTTCTCTCGTCTTCCCGGACCATTCTCTTGACTTCACCATGCTTGTAAACACACCAGTAAATATCTAGAAGGAGCTGAGTATCACAGTCATTTTAAATCCGCCTAATTGGTGCTTATTAGGCTTGCTTGCTGCTCGTTGACAACCACAGGTCGAAAACAGTCGAAAGAACCTCTGTTCTTAAGAGTGGTAGTCTTTAAGGGGTTGAATAATTATGTCAATGAATAAATCACAAGAAAAACATTTAATACTGTATTAAAAAATCAATTGATGTCATTTTAGTTGCATTTGGTTCCTTAAAAATCCTTGTAATATTTCATTGTGAATACAATTACAAATGTACACTGAATTCCCTAAAACCATTTACAGCATTAGGGGTTGAATAATTTTGAACACAACTGTAGCTGCAGTGTGTATTGAAAGACAACACCATGCATGAAAGACAATACAAAACCTGTTGTGGCCCATTAAACAGAATATTTAGGAAAAGGGACAAGGTGAACATGGCCAGCTTGTGTAAATGTAAAAGTTTTTTATGCTGACTTCTACCCTTACACAAAGTGTTAGGTACTAAAATCCCCTGCAGATGATCGTAATATGAGATGCAGTCCAACCACAGTACTGTGCCACATCCCCACTTTCTGAACCTCAGACACTGAGGAACAGGCTGAAACAGAGCAGACCTTGTGCAGTGTTTGCCATGTTGAACTTACTCACCTTTGTGGTTTGCTTCTCTCTCATTATAATTCTTGATAGAAGCACAACCCATATTGGCATTGTGGCTTTCACTGTGAAAGAAATACACAAAATATTAAATTTCATTTGTTATTTTAAATGTGCAACAGCATAGGTGAAAAAAGAATTCCAACACATACTGCTTCTACTTCAGAGCCAGACCCACACCTCTATCAAACAGTAAACCCGTGTCACTCAGACATTCTTGTGCCTCTATTGTAACATGGCTTGCACTGTGACTGACGTACTATAACAGTAGGTTTATCCTGGTGCTGTGACACAATTAATGAGGTTTACTCAAGAGTCACTGCACCCAGGTCACACATCAACACGCAGATTTAAAAAAAAGCACCAAATGAGATTCACTACAATTAAAACTGGCATTCAGTAAAAGAACTATTTGCTGAAATAAAACATGGACTTTCATGCTTCAGCTTTCACTGTTATGGCAGTGAATACTGTTAAAAGAGGTAAAGCAGAATCTGAATTACTTCCAGCTGAATACTGGACAAACTACTGAAGCATTTTATTAGACACTCAATTGCAGTTTGTTGGGTAAACAAGGAAACTAAAACTAATGCCGTAAATATGAGGATTATTGTGCTGATTTATGGGCTGGAGGGCTGATTAGTTAGTTTGTTATATTATACTGAGCTGTTCAAAAAACAATTAAATAGCACCACAAATTTCTGTCTGCGAAATCATTACATCAAATGAACACAACAATTTAAATGGATTACTTTCACTTGTAACAGAGCATTTCTACACTGTTAGTTCACAAAAGACTTAACATTGGGCTCATTAGGTCACGAATGATTTTTTAAATTTAGACTGTTGTAGTTTTTTGTAGATGTACGTAATAAACCGGATCCCACTTATAGCAGCTGTAGCTCTTACACAAGAAGAAACAAGAAGCCAGGAAGAAGTACACAAACTAAATACTCAAGTGCAAATATTACCATAGAAAGATACTCCACTATAATCCAAACACTTTTATTTACACAAGTTAGTTACTTAAGTTGAAACACTAAGTATCTAAAATGTACTTAAAAGTATACATACAATATGTATATAAGTATATATCTTGATTTAGTGATTTAAGAAAGTAGCCTGTAAAGAAAAGGTTGTCTACTGATTGTACTTGAATGATAAAAAACTATCCTAAAGATTACATTCTTAAGAAAAATAACAAAAATGTCAGAATGTCAAAATACACCTACACTTAGCTCATTGATGCATTAATGTGCTTCTACTTTTAACTACTTTATGAAGGGTAGTACTAAGTGATTACTCAGTTATTTGTATATTTATTATAGTATATGTTATAATTTATTGTATGTATAGTATTTGCATTTATGAACTAACCCGTAGCTAAAGTTGTCAAGTAAACGCAGAGTTATAAAATTTTGTATTTTTCCATCTGTAGCTAATGCAACTCGGGGCAGGTTCAGTAATAGACCCTCCTCCTGACGTACCATTATTAATGTGGCTAGCTATGTTAGTTGGTTATTATCAAAGTCTAGAGCTGGTTCATTTGTATTCAGAGAGCCCACAATAAGATAATCGGTCTCATAAAACCTGTCTGGTCTCGATCTACATGACGCTAACGCTAACCGGGGCCCACGACCTGGTTAAATGTCCGTGTCGCCGAGTTGTCCGGCGTTAGCTACGCAGCTAACATCAGTTGACGGTACAGACACATCATCAAGTTACCGCTGTCTGACACGCTCCAGGTGGCCTCACGTTATTATCACCGAAATCAACACAAATACACGGTACTCACCAGTGTGCGCGTATGAAACGGGCACTTTCCATATGCTGAAGTGGGCCGACACAGATGCAAAGTATTTTCCGAAGGCTAAAGGCAGAATGTACCACCGGTAGTACCTGCTCGGCAGTTCTGTTTTGGGGACTCCCCATGCCCGCAACAACGGCGGTAGGAAGACGACGATTGAGATGATATGAAACAGAGACACGGTAACCGGATACGGGAATCCATTTAGGATGATTTTGTTAATGACGTTTCCCCCCGAGCTGACCGTGTACCAGCACACGCATAACAAAAATATTCGGATCCCTTCCCTAACCGGGGTCCGTTCCACCGCAGCCATCTTCCAGCGCGGAGTGACGAGTCACCGGCGGACGGTATGTCTGGTTGCACCGGGGGAGGGCTGCTGCTCCATCGTCAGACATCCGTCAACGGCAGACACGCGCTGCTTCCGTTCACCGCCTTCAAAATAAAAGGTCCTAAATAACTATCTGTGAAGGTTCTCAGTCATACAGGTCATGGTTATCGCAAAGAGGTTTTATCCAAAGCAACTGGACTTGTTAGGTCCTAAATAACGTGTTTATAATACGAAACCGGTGTGGAAATATGTCTTTGAATTTCCAATAGCTACCTTTTAATGTCTTCGTTCGAAATTACCCTTAGAGCAAGTTTTGGTGTGAATACACCTTAAGACTGTCACATCAAAATTCACTCCCCATTTGTGTGTGAAAAGTGAGGAGACACATTAGCTTCCAGGTCACACAAACTCTGGCACACGCTCAAAGTCCTGATGCTCTCTCAAAGCTGGTTCAAGAGAGTGTGGGGATACACATCACTTTCTCAAATGCTATTCGATTATACTCTTGTTGTAAAACCTGGTGGCAAAAATGGTGCATGCAGCAGAGTTTAACAGTAGCATAGTGTACACAACAGTAAAATATCTGATAAAATACCATAATATACAATTTTGCAGACTGCTGCTGTTGCCTCACTAGCCAATCTACTCCCTGCAATTTATCGTTACAATCCTACACACGCCATTTCCTGCCAGCATAATCATGCTCTGTGGGAATGTATTTGTCATTAAGGTTAATGTCAGTAATTGAAAATACCACAAGTAAGAAAATCCTTGGTACTCATATATACGAAAAGGGAAGACAAACGACAATTCGTTTTTTTATTAACACGTTAACATGTCCATTTAAGGACCAAGTAGCAAATATGTTCTCTTCTGAGCGAGACTGGACATAGAACGGTGATTTCTGGACATTCACTAAGGCTCCGTCTTTAGGGAAAATACAGGTTTTCATAAGGCAAACAATATCTAAAGGAATGACATTAAGTACTTAATCCAGCATGTCAATTTATATCTTTAGGTTCTTCCTGACAGGATATATTTTACAGTCTAAATACACAGTAAAGGGAAAATGCAGGTATAAAATGAATTCACATTATCAAAATATGTCTTTTTGGAAAGATTTCCTGTGTTTGATAAATTGGTATATCTGCAGGGAAAGCCAAGAATATTACAGCTGCACTATTGAACCACTTTTAAATAAAGGAACATAATTTATTGTAATCTGAACATGTTTTTGAATCTTAAAATTAATCTGTAAATAAATATACATGACAATGACATATCTTTAGCAGTATCTTTTACAACAATTTCGTTCAGCTTCACTTCAAACTGCACAGTAACGTTTGGCAGTTTCATGTCACTTTATTTAACATCACTGAAAAAGATTAAACTATTTAAATGTTTTGAAACTGATTTGTCAGTTTCACGTTATGCTCAAGGTCACTGTGTGAGACAGTCGTGCAATGATACATATTTCACAGCAAAAACAGTTGCTAATACCTGTAGTAATGATGGCTATTTGATAGAACCATTTCGGCTTCAACAACTGGTACTTGCATCTGTTGGATGTATGCTGCTTCAATTATACATACACATGTATGTATATGCAGGGATCAGCATTAATGAGTACATTTTTTTGAAAGGTAAGGGGTAAAGGTTTCTTTGTTAACCAATGCCCTTGTATAGTCAAAGTGCACATTTAGTGAACAATTACACTTGTGGTTATTTTTTTGTTAATTCAAATTTGATGAACTAAAATTTTTACTTTGTTCCTAAGACTTTTACTGTTGTTGTGTTTGCAACATGGCCTGGAATGAATTTGTTAGGATGTTTATATTTTTGAGAGAGCAAATAAACAAATCTTGGGAGAATTTTGTAGAATAGTAAATATATTGAAAATATTCTGAAAGAATACTTAAAGGTTTCCTGACAAATGGAGTGTACTCATTTATGTTGAGCACTGTGTGTGTGTGCATCTTACTAGGTCACAGATTTTCTGAAGTGAATAAAATCTGATTTGATGCCAAAAATTCAGTAGATGACATAAAATTAATAAAATGTAACTGTGTAGTTTAATATGATCTTCCTCTTCCATACAACTAATAGTAGGTACTGGAAACTTTCTGTGTGCAGTTACTGAACGAACAGCTAATGCATAGTCTCTTTCCTTCACGCTGTCTTCACACAATGATCACAACTGATAAAAAAAACACTGACTTTAGCCCCTGTATTCAAAACACACACTTAGGTAGCATATTAAGTCCACTTTCACTAACAGTGCAAAAGGGCAGCTTACATTTTCAAAAAGCCTTCACATTTCTAAAGCTGCTCAATTGCAGAAAGCAGCCAGTTCATACAGTACCTTCCAATTCAGACACCTGTCCTCAGCTTCAGTCCAAACAGACGTACGGCAGTATGTCTAGTCTTCTCTCATCTCCATGTGGGGCTAAGGAGATGCACTCCATCCAGTCATACCAGATACCCTTTGTGTCATAGCAACCATTAACTCCAGACCAGTGTTGTGTATGTAATCTGTTTAGGTCTTCACTGGTGACCTCTCTGCTAACCCCTGGTAAATCCTCAGGTGGTAACTCCGGTGTCAACACATGTGTTTTCTTGATATCTTGTATCTTATATTGATGTTCCTCTTTTTTCAAGAACTCTGTCAAGAAAAAGTTTGCTCCAGGGGTGTGTGCACCTGATGACATCAACACATTGCTTTGCTGGCTGAGGTATGACTGAATTATTTCACTCCTGGACAGTTCTTTCCAGTCAGTCTGCTGGAATGGACTGGGAGGAACTGGTGGATTTTGTTTCGTCTGTTCTGACCACTCATGTTCAGGTCTGTGGTCTAGTCTGACATCCCCCTCCTGACAAGACTCCTTATAAAAGGATGGTTTAATTTGCCCTGTTACAGGATCAAATGTCAGCCTCCTGTCTTTTAACCTGACTGGTTTAATACCGTCTTCTACAGCCTGTCTCTTTGAATTTCTCACACAGTCTTTAGTCCTGTATTTCTGTCTTTTTCTTTTCTTTGCATTATTGAGAACGCCATTACCTTCCATACTTTCTACATCAGTGGAGGAGGCAGTTGGGTTGTTAAGAGATGTGTTGGATGGCCTGCCTTGAGAGTCCAAATCTAAAGTCCATGAAGTGTCTGTGTGTAAACCCTGAACACAAACATTTGTAGGCTGGGGAGAAGGCCCTAGTCCAGAGGTGTCCACATTCCCAGGCCTCACAGTTGGGCTAGAGCTCGGAATACTCTGTGCCTGCAGCGCAGTTTGTTTGACCACAGCATCTTGTTTTGGAATTTGAGGACTGTGCAATGTACAGCGAGAGCTTCTCGGTCGATATTGCCCCCCAGAGGCAGTTTGCCCCTGTTTGGCTTGTTGCTGAAAGACTGATGCTTGTAGCAAAGAGGTGCTGGAAGGCTTGCAGTAACCCAGGACACTTGGATGAGGTTTTACAGCATTGACAGGGATTTTATTTTGTCTGTCATTGTCCAAAGGCTCAGAAATCTCGCTATCTAAAACCTGATGTGCAGAGGTATCTGTATAATTTTCAGAGCTACCACCAACTCCATTAATTGGCAACTGTTTGGAGTTTTGTATTTTATCATTACGAGTAATTTTGGACATCTTAGCTGGCAACAGTCCTGCCTGCTGATCACCTTTACGCTTCCTGCTGGTTAGTTTTTCAACCTTTGATGAGTAGCAGTTGTTGAAGTCATTTCTGTTCTTTAACTCTGGACCAGTTTGTCCTGATGTTGTGCTGGTAGTGGGTGGTGGAGTGGAGATGCAGGCATGAGCTCCACCATTGGAAGACCATGATGTGCCAGTGTTGCTTTTGGACAAAACTTCACCCTTCCCTGGCTCAATAAGTTTCTGCCAGTTTCGCAGAAGCTTCTTGGCCCTTTTAGCAAGATCCTCGTTCTTTGTGTTCTTCCTGACATCGTTGATGAGTTTGCCAAGTCGGGTTTCCTTCAATAAAATGAAATTGCTGTTAAAAAGCTAATATGAATCGATTCTAAAAAGCAGGACTCATTGGTATATCTGACCGCACTTACTGCAGCCCTGAATTTAACCTACCTCCAATGCCTCTTTGGTGATGGGATATTTCTCCAAAAAGGAGATCACCTCTACAACTACCACCATGTTGCGTATCTGCTGAAAAGACAAATACAGTTACATACAGCCACACTTGGGCCTGATTACTGCCACACCTGTTCAGTCAAGGAGTCACTGAAATGAGGCTGCCAAGCAAAGTGAAGCACATAAGATTTCAACATTTTTAAGTAGAAAAAAGTAGCTAACATGTATGTCTGCAAAATGTTACAAGGCCATTTCTAAGGCTTTGGGACTCGAACAAACAAGTGCGATAAACATTATCCAGAAATAAGAGAAAACCTGAAACAGTCGTGAACCTACTCTAAGAACAACAACGACTCATCCAAGAGGTCTTAAAAGAACGCAGAACGACAGCTTAAGAACTGCAGACATCACTTGCCTCAGTTAAGGTCAGTGTCCATGATTCAACAATAAGACTGGATAAATGTAAAGAAGGTAAAAACACTGCTGATGAATTATGATGAATGATTATACCCACTTCTGGGGGATCATATTTTGTAGTATAAGGCAGAATTGAAAAAAACGTGTACTTTCAAAAATATGTGCATCACAGGCATGCATTACACCAACCGTCAAACATGGTGGTGGTAGTGTGATGTTTGGGGCTGCAGCATCTGGACGACTGTTCAGCACTCTACCAGAAATGTTTGAAGGAGAATGCCTAGCTAACAGTTCATGACCTCCTGGGCACGTATACAGCAAAACAATGATCCAAAACACATCAACACGTCCAATTGTGGCATGACTTTAAACAGACACTTCGTGCTCAAAAACCCTCCAGTGTGGCCTAATTAAAACAATGGTGCAAGGACGAGTGGGCCAAAATTTCCTTACAGTGAAAAATACCTATTGCCAATTATCACAAAAGCATGATTGCAGTTGTTGCTGTCAAGGGTGGCACAACCAGTTAATAGATGGAGGGGCCGCTTATGTTTTCTACATAGGACCAGGCAGATTTTAAAAGCTTTCTTCCCTTAATAAATAAAAACAGCATTTTGTATTTATTTGAGTTACCTTTATGTAATATTACAATTTGTTTAATGATCTAAATCTTTATTGTGGCGAATACAAAAACCAAAATCAGGATGGGTGCAAATACTTCCACTTTACTTTGCAGACGCTTCTATCCAAAGCGACTTACAGGAAGCTAGCGCTGGGTGTCTGGCTTAGGGACACACCTGGTAGGGGATGGACTGGGAGTCAGACAGGGTTTCGAACTTGCGACCTTCTGCATCCTAGTCTGACGCTTAACCTCACAGCACTGTATATGTACTTCAGAGACACGGAGAGGCTATTAGAAATTTGTGGTGTAATTTGAATAGACTTTCAAATGTGCACCTGTATGTCAGCGGACAATGCACTCATGCTGGTTTCGGGCACAGTATGATGAACTGAGACTTCATGCAAATGTGCTTTGCGACAAGATGGTGTTGCATCTGCACACAAGACTGAAGAAAGGAACTATCCGTAACGGCCTGTTGACTTGAATCTGGGCCTTGAATCTGTTTGAGGGACAATCGTACAGTCCGTGTTGTCTGTTTGTTTAGTTTATAATAAAAGAAAGTTGGGAAACATTTAGGGGCCATTTCGAAATTACTCTGGACAAGATAGTAAACCCTCAAAACGGGCAGCCTGTTCGCAAGAGTTTCCCTGCTGGTATAAATAAGCAATAATAACTATTATTAATAGTAATCATCTACTTGTGGGATGCCGGTACCAGTGAATTCCTGATGTATTTATTAATATGTGCTGCCTCTTGTACAGTGATTTCAGCATTACGTCTTGGCTTTTTACACACCAAGTCATCTTACTCCTCTTTTAAATTTGATTTTAAAGAGTGCGGTCCAATTTGGCCAATATTTTAAAACTATTATATTATATGAGCTATACACCACTTATCGGTTGCACAATGCTGAAGTAAAGATCTGTCAGTCCTTGTGAGGGAACCCTTGAGCTTGCTCAGCCCCCCAAAAATGAATGAATATGTGGCACAAAAGCACACGTATCTGCAGACACACAAGTCCTACATGGTAGCTCAGTTTATTAGGTTAAAATCCTGAAGCACTTTGTATTTAAGTGCAACATCACACGGACAAACCAACTTGACTTGGGTTAACTACTGATGTTAGCCGGCTAATTAGCAGGCAAATAATAACTCGCCATAACGTAGCAGCGAATGTCTCCACTTTGCAACCCTCTGTGGCGACCTGAAGTCGGCTTGGCCTTCTTATCTGCTTTTCTCCAACCGGTTCGTTGCGTGGAAACTAGCGGACATACTCACATTGCTCTGGCCGTCGATGGCCTGTAGCAGCCGGTCTCTCATCACCTGCGGAGTGGCTGGAGCCGCTGTCATCGCCTGACGGTGTCGCGGGTCGGTCAGGACGGACTCAGACAGCAGAATCCCCTGAAGAGGCAGCTGTGGGAAATCTGCCGACACTCACTACATCGACGGCAGAGTTTCGTTAGATGTGGTCATCATGTTTTATGATGTAGTATCTTTGTTTTTGTTTCCCCCGCTGCTTCGTATTCGATGATTCGTACGACGATTACTCTAAATCCTCCTCGGGATTCGGCTACCTCCTTCGGTTGGTAGCCTCCTCCTCCTCGCCCGTGTCTTCTGGCTTTTTGTGTAGCGCACGCGAAGAGCATGATGGGAGAATTTTACGTAACCGGCGTTCACAAACGTTATGGCGTCATTTCACAAACACACACACACACACACACACACACACACATATGCAGAACAGGTCTACCTGTTTGTAGAAGGATGGGGCTTTTTGAATCTATATGCAAATGGACGTTACCAACTAGGCTGTGATAGTTGTATTTGTCTAGCTTAGCTCAGCTAGGTAATGTTCTACAATAAAGGTATATGTATTTTTAAGGTTTAGGTTGGTCATCACATTGACAAAATGTTGTGGTAATTTATTCTTCAAATGTATTCTGGATATGGATGGGCCCATATTTGTTTTCTTTGTAGTAGTTTTCCTTTCTTTGCATCTACAAAGTTTAATTTATAACTATTCTTTGTCACTTGATGGCACTGTTGCCCTATAGTTAGGAGTATGATTAACAAAAAGGCATGTGTATTTGAATCGCTGTGCATTTCACACAAAGACACAATATTTAAAATGGTCAAATACTATAGATGATGACATAAAATTAAACACACTGAGATTGAAAAAGATTGAAGCAAGACTAAATTAAATTATCTTGAATTCTATTTACAACAACAGCCATGAAAATATTACAGAGAACACAAGTTTAGTTTCATTTACTTGAGATAACTGCTGATGAAACCTTTTGTGTCCTATCTTAAAAATTTCCAAATAATTGTCTCGGGAAAAAAGAATACCTGCTGTTTTTTTACTTATTTCCCCGTAATTATTGTATTAACCCTTTAATGACGACTATACAAGTGTAAGTTTAAGGTTATTTAAATTTAAATTAGCAGTTTCTGAATAAAGCAGTAGAGCTGCGTTGCTCACAGCTGAAACCTTGACAGGAAATATATTTTATGAATATTTTATCATCAATTACTTCATCAATAAGTAATTATTCATATTGATTAAATTCTTCAAGTGATCGAGGTTTGCTTCATAGGGATGTCATAAAATAGTGATACATATCATATAAAAGGTGATGTCTTCAAATGTCCAAACATCAACTCACTGATTTCTAATCATAAAACATAGAAAAGTTGCTAGTTACTTCTGAGAAGCGGAAACCACAAAGCCCTGCATGTCAACTGAACCCCGTATGAGCCATGACCTTAGGAGGTGTTGTTGATGAATGGACGTGAGCTCACATGACGGAGCGACGCGCTGGACCCGCGCGCTGCGTCACGGCGGAACGCCTCTGGAACTCGGGGTGGGATTCTTTTTCGCGTGTGTCGCAGATCGTTTTCTCCAGCTTAAGGTATCGTAGCTGACACTTGAACACTTGTGAAATAAAGTTTTCTTCTGTTCGAACCACCTCCTGTAGACGAATTTTTCACCTGCAGAAAGCAATTTCTGTGAGTTAAATGCGTCATCGCCATCTTACTTTGTTCTCTCTGTCTGTTAAGTAAAAATGTATTTAAAGATGTGTGTGAATGTATGTTTTTAATGTTTTTAAACTTGTCTCTGCCTGTCAAAAGGAGATTTTCTGTTCCCCATGGCAACAGGCTAGTTTTTCTATTCTATTCTATTCTACACAGAGAATATGCGTGAATGAGCCCTGCAACGGGTTTCTCTTTAGATGATGTTTTGCCAACTATGTGAACTGCAACAAAAAGTGATCACAACCTACAGTTGGATCAAATTTAACCTAAAAAATAATAATACATTGTTTCTGTTGCTTCTTCATGTTGAGTTCCTTTCATCAGCTATTTGCAGAAGGTTTGCTTATGTTTAATGGTTGAATCTGAAAAATCCAGTGCAAGAAGCCAAAATGTTAAGTAGCCACATGATAGCTAGAGAGGTAGTTTATTCTACATTATGACTTGGACATTCCTGTTTACAAATAACATATGTTTTGTAGATGGCTCATTTTTTCTCATTTGGAACATGAGTACCTAATAAATAAATAAAAAATTATTGTTTACGGAGTCATGAGAATCTGCATGACTTTATTTATACAACTAATTTTCATTTTTGTGTGTTGACATGGAAATCCATCTTTTTTGACCCACAGTTTGGAAAACAAGATGGCAGATGTTCCCAGTAGTCAGTCTGGCCACGAGCCTCATGAAAACCATGACTCCCTATTTCTGGTCTGTATATATACAAAAAAGCCTCTTTCTCCACCATGTTTTATTTTATGTCATAACGTTTCTGGGTTGCAAAGATATATTAAAAATATTTTATGTTTCGTAATTAATACAGTGAGTTTTTTTGGTTCCAGCTACTTGAGGACAACATTGTAACTTTTGTGAGGAACGAACTCAAGAGGCACCAGAAGTTTTTGAGTTCAGACTCACAATGCTCAGAGAAGCAGTGGGCGGATGAAGAGCTGCTGGACAGTGGCAGCAGAGATGCATTTTTGAAGATCTTGCTACACTTCCTAAAGAGTTTGAAGCAGGAGAAGTTGGCCAACCGGCTGCTGAGCAGTAAGGATTTCTGTGAAGGTTTAACATGTTTTAGAATGATGCTGTACAGTTTCTCAGAATTAGTTCTTACAACGTGCCAACATCCAACATTGTAGTCAGAGTAAAAAAATTGCATTAACATAAACTTTGATCACACATTAATTTTAGTTGCTGTGTTTTTGCTTAGGGACGCTTGCTGCTGCTTGCCAGCGTGAACTCAAATCTAATCTGAAGGAAAGGTTCTGCTGTTTATTCGAGGGCACTGCTAAAACTGGGAACCCAACTCTTTTGGATCAGATCTACACAGAGCTCTGCATCACAGAGGGGGGTGCAATGGTCAACTGTGAACATGATGTCAGACAGATTGAAATCACATCCAGGAAACCAGTAAAACCTGAATCAAACACAATCAGATGTGCAGACATCTTTGAACCCTCACCTGGAAGAGAACGCCCAGTCAGAACAGTGATGATGAAGGGAGTGGCTGGAATTGGGAAAACCGTCTTAACACAGAAATACACTCTGGACTGGGCTGAAGACAGAGCCAATCAGGACACACACTTCATATTTCCATTTACTTTCAGAGAGTTGAATCTGCTGAAGGATAAAGAGTACAGCTTGGTGAAGTTTATTCATGACCAGTTTATTGAAACCAAAGAGGCAGGAGTCTTCCGGTTTGAAGACTTCAAGGTTGTGTTTATCTTCGATGGCTTGGATGAATGTCGACTTCCCCTCAACTTCCAGCACAATGAAATCTTGACTGACGTTACTGTTCCAGCCACAGTGGATGTGCTGCTGACGAACCTGATCAGTGGGAAACTGCTTCCCTCCGCTCACATCTTGATAACCACACGACCTGCAGCAGCTGGTCAGATCCCGTCTGACCTGATTAATGCGGTGACAGAGGTGAGAGGCTTCACTGACCCACAGAAAGAAGAGTATTTCAAAAAAAGATTCCCAAATAAGGAGCAAGCTGAAAGAATAGTCTCCCACATCAACACATCACGAAGCCTCCACGTCATGTGCCACATCCCAGTCTTCTGCTGGATCATTGCGAAGGTTCTGGAAGACGCGCTGAAAGCTGAAAAAGAAGCAGAGCTGCCCAAAACCCTGACTGAGATGTACATCCACTTCTTGGTGGTTCAGGCCAAACTGAAAAACATCAAGTATCACGGAGGAACAGAGACAGATCCACACTGGATACCAGAGAACAAAAGCATGATTCTGTGTCTTGGAAAACTTGCTTTTGAGCAGCTGCAAAAAGGAAACCTGATCTTCTATGAATCCGACCTGTCAGAGTGTGGCATCGATGTGAGGGCAGCCTCCATCTACTCAGGAGTGTTCACACAGATCTTCAAAGAGGAGAGTGGGCTGTACCAGGAGAAGGTGTTTTGCTTCATTCATTTGAGTGTGCAGGAGTTTCTGGCTGCTCTTTATGTTCATCTCACATTCATCAACTCTGGAGCTAATGTGCTGTCAGAACAACTGGTCCTGCAGAAGTCGACAGCATTAACAGAGTCTGCAGTGACACGCTTCTACCAAAGTGCAGTGGACCAGTCCTTGCAGAGTCCAAATGGACACCTGGACTTGTTCCTCCGCCTTCTCCTGGGCCTCTCACTAGAAACAAATCAGAGTCTCCTCCGGGGCCTGCAGACCCAGGTAGAAAGGAGCTCACAAACCCAGAAGGAAACAATCAGATACATCAAGAGGAAGATTGAGGAGATTCCCTCACCAGAAAAGAGCATCAGTCTGTTTCACTGCCTGAATGAGCTGAATGACCACACTCTAGTGGAGGAGATCCAGGGGTTCCTGAGTTCAGGAAAAATCTCCAGTAAAAATCTGTCTCCTGCTCAGTGGTCAGCTCTGGTCTTCATCCTATTGACATCAGAAAAGGAGTTGGATGTGTTTGACCTCAGCAAATATTGTGCTTCAGAAGAGGCTCTCCTGAAGCTGCTGCCAGTCATCAAAGCCTCCAAAATAGCTCTGTAAGTACACACATGCTTCAGGTTATTGATCCTTACTGTGCAATTATTACATTTGACTAAATAACTGTTCTAATTTGAGGAATGATGGAACAATGAAAAACATGGTTCTCACTTAAAGCATTCACCAGCTGTTTAATCCTTGTTTTTTTTCAGGCTGAGTGGCTGTAATCTGTCAGAGATAAGCTGTGAAGCTTTGTCCTCAGTTCTCAGGTCACAGTCCTCTAGTCTGAGAGAACTGGAGCTGAGCAACAATGACCTGCAGGATTCAGGAGTGAAGCTTCTCTCTGTTGGACTGAAGAGTCCTCACTGTGCACTGGAAACTCTTAGGTTATATCACGCTACAATGTTAATGCAGATAATTTGAGATATTCTTTTTTCTTTCAGCACATTTGAATCTTAAAATCTGCTGCAAACTATATCTCCTTGTGAGCTGTGGAAAAATCTGCCATGTTTATCAGTTTTGTCCTTGAGTCTTGACGTGATATTACTGGAACTGACACTTTACAACGAATGTTGTGTCTTCCTTGTCTGGATTGTTGTCTTTTTCAGACTGAGTTTGTGTAACCTCTCAGCAAGAAGTTGTGAAACTCTGTCATCAGTTATCAGCTCAGAGTCCTGTAGCCTGAGAGAACTCAACCTGAGCAACAACGACCTTGAGGATTCGGGAGTGAAGCTTCTTTCTGCTGGACTGAAGACTTGTGCACTGGAAACTCTCAAGTTAGGATTCAAAGTTGCCAAAGTCACATGAAAGTAGTGGAAGTAGTAGTGAAATAACAATGGCAGATCTAAGACTAATGTGATGTTTCATGTGTTTGCAGGCTGTCAGGTTGTCTAATCACAGAGAAAGGTTTCGATTCTCTAGCCTCAGCTTTGAGCTCCAATCCTTCCCACCTGAGAGAGCTAGACTTGAGCTACAATCACCCAGGAGAGACAGGAGAAGAGCAGCTGTGTGCCGGACTGGAGGATCCACAATGGAGGCTGGGCTCTCTCAGGTATGGAGAGAGCAGCTGTAGGCACGAAGGATGTTAGATAGAGTAGGTGAACTGGAGTAGGGAAGACGATTGTTTATCTAATACTGTCAGCTGTCAGCTGTCAGCTAGGGTCATATGACCCAGACCAATCTGAACCCAATGTACTGACTGAGAAGACTGAATCCATCCACTGACAGTGTGTTTAGTGTCTTTTCTTCCCAGGTTCTTTAAACAGATCAATTCAAATATGTCTGTATCATACATAGCATAACCCCTTTATTGAAGATAATATCACAGTTTTAATTGCTGAACCTCCCACATTCAGGTTAGAGCCTCGTGGAGTCCAGTGGCTGAAACCAGGTCTGAGGAAGTGTAAGTGTGTTTTTAGTTGTATTTATTCATTTTCTGGACATCCAACTAAGTTTGAGTGTAAATAAACATTGGTGCCATTAAAACATGTAGGTAATAAGCTGTTGGCAAATTACTAACTGATAATTACTAACTGAAAATTACAGCTCTAACGAGTTTCCAATGTCTTTGATCAGATTTGCATAAACTAACTTTGGACCCAAACACAGCGAACAGAAACCTCGTCCTGTCTGACAACAACAGGAAAGTGACATGGACGATAGAAATAATGTCATACCCTGACCACCCCGACAGATTTGACTACTGCTGTCAGCTGCTGTGTACGAATGGTCTGACTGGCCGCTGTTACTGGGAGGTTGAGTGGGAAGGAGAGGATCTGATATCAGTGAGCTACAGAGGAATGAAGAGAAAAGGAGGCATAGCTGATAGCAGATTTGGAGGAAATGAACAGTCGTGGAGTCTGTGCTGCTCTGCTGGTGGTTACTCAGTGTGGCATAACAACAGAGAGATTGTCCTCCCTGCCCCTTCTTCCTCTAACAAAGTAGCAGTGTATGTGGACCATCCTGCTGGTTCTCTGTCGTTCTACAGTGTGTCCTCTGACCTGCTGATCCACCTCTACACCTTCCACTGCAGATTTACTGAACCTCTTTACCCTGGGTTTGGGTTCCTGTTTGGTTTTAGGGTCTGCTCAGGTTTTTCAGTGTCTCTGTGTTCAATATAAAGTGGCCAGTGTACCAGAAGCTCTTTACATTGACTTCAGAATGCAGCCACTGGATTAATTTTTAATACGCTATGCTCAAACATTTTGGTGGCCAATGAAATACAGCCCAACTCATATTCTTAGTTAATTTTTTTATAGCGTAAACTGTATATTTCTACTCTTTATCTTTCAATCAAAATAAAAACTATAAAAAGTTGCAGTTGTGATAGGTTTCCAGTATGTTTGTCTCTTACTGCACACTAAAGTAAATATTTAAATGCAATAAACTGTTATTTCAGCTGTCCTCTGTGTTTAATTATACTGTAAACAACTAACACATTCCCATCAGTTAATCCACCAGCAGGTTTGTGGGCATCCTAACTCGGTTAGTTAGACCATTATTTCAATACACATATGCTTGTTAAATCACCACATAATGTATCTACTTTTGACATTGTTCAAAACCATTATATGTAAATCACCTTACAACATTGTGTAGTCACATATTTTATTTTAAAAGGACTGACGCAAAAACAGAACATGATGGTAAAAACGAAGGTTTAACGGTAAAGGACATAAAAGGAATACAAACTCAGAGATAAAAGGTATTAATATTTACAGAAAGGTTTTTTTCTTTAGTATTTTTTATTTAGCTCCTGTCAATAGTGGATACAAGGTTATATATTCTACAATATATTCTAGGTTACTAAATACCGTATTAAAATGTTATATGTATTCCTAGCTGAACATGTATGTTATTATTCACAAGTTACGAATGATTCTTTGGTTTCATGTCAGCAACAAATAACGGTATTTTGTTGATTTCTATATCCAAGTAAATATATAACAACTTCTGCATGTCTGCATATAAACAAATTGTATTATACATTGTAATAAAATAAACCTGTCATTCCCCATGTTGACATTATTTTGTTGTCTTTTTCTTAATAGTACCCCCTTATTTTGTTAACTCATTTGCCTTAACCCAGTAGCCTTTGTGTTGTTATCAGGTTTTAAGTATACAGTGTGTCCACACTGGAAATGCGAGGAAATGTGGCTAGAACAGAAATCCAAAAACAAGCCACTCTACATCATGATCTTTCCTCCATATTCCTCTGGAATTGTCTGTGCAAAGCTATGGCATTTTCTCCTGGCAGCCTTTCAAAGACTTAGGTATTGAAAGTATTTATCCTCACAGTACTCCTCGTGCTGGGTGTACAAACATAAGAAAGAGCATATCCTTTACTGATGTTGCGTTATTCCTGAGTTCTGTTAGTTCTGTTGAAATGCTACGTTAGCACCAGGATGACAAAAACATATTGGCTGTAATCACTTTTTGGAAATGAGAAAACTGCATTTCACTGGTTTCAGAGATGTGTGTTTAAATTGGTAAAGAGCACGGGATGGTTTCTACTGCAGCACACGGCAGGAAGAATCGCTGACTTCAGTCGAACCTCCTGAGGACAACAACACGTTTCTGTCAGGGATTCGCTTTTTGGCACGAGACCACAGCGCCCCCCTCCGCTGGGGTTTACGGTCCCGTCCGCAGTCCGCGTCCCGCAACGTCTCTCCTGCAGGATCAGAGGCTTGTAGCGTCAGATGGAGCACTTTTCTCTACTAGAAGGTACTGTTCGTGACAGTTTGCACCTTTAGACGTTTCAATAACTTTTTCAATCACGCTATGAGCGTCAACATTTCACCGTTAGGTCAGCCTGACAGCAACTGGCTTACACGTTGAACAACTTCGAATCCATGTTGGATTGCGTTGATAGCTGTCGTTAAGTATATTATTATTATTATTATTTTTCTGAAGTGCGCAACGTCCGAGACAAAGGATAACATTACGTCGCAACGCGAGGGCCATCGTGACGTAATTTTATGTTTAGGCTTGTTCCGTTTTTCGGTTAATACTGTTTTTTTTACACGATGCAGTGGCAGATGAGGAAAAAAGTCTCTTGAGTGCAGTGTGGGCTACTAATCTGATCGTAAGTAACATGAAGTAACTATACCTATGATTTAAGCTGTCTTTGTAAAATGTGCACGGTCCAAATTTAGAAGTAGTCTATGAAGATTCTCAGTCACTTGTGAAGTTGTCAGATCCAGTTGCCATGACTCAACTTTCAAAGTTAGAAGTTGTAGCGTACCATACGAATGTGCTCTGTGTTCAAAGTACCTTGTAGTGGAATATTTCCCTTACAGTACATTGGTAACTGGTAAATGTTCATGACACAACACACGTGTCAGCGAAAAGTGACGTTTTCCAGCCTTTTAACGGTCGACTGAGGCTTTATTTTTCTTGGCAAATCACTTTAGGCTGGATGCATATTGTGTTAAGAAAGAAAGACTCTTTGTATTAAGAGCAAATTCGCAGTTTGTATTTGCACACATCATGTTGCCTACTGTCTAAATATGACATATATTAGTTCGGTAAAATAACAAAAGTAAAAGTTTTCTACTATAATAAAAGTGAATGTGATCGGGTAAAAACTTGCATTTTCTATTGTAGTGTGAACTGATCTAATAAACTGCGGCTTAAGCTTCTGCTCAGATACTGAAAGAGTTGAAGCCAACGTATGATTCAGAATTTATTAATATTCTGTCTGCACTTTTTGTCATTTTGCAGGTTACGTGGAGAACTCATCATTTGTAGAAATTATGTTGAAGCATATACTGTAAAGGTAAATTAGGAATTAGGTAAGTCAAAATATTTTGTACATTTTACAAATCTTCTGTTTCTTACTATAATATTAAAAGGTTAAAATTACCACAGAATAAAACTTGGTGGTAATGAGCTTTACTTGTGATTTGCAGATTTGCACTTGACACACAGGAAGGGAGGGTATGGGATGTAAACATGCAAATAGATCTTTGCTCTGCTAATTGGCCCCAGTACGCTTCTACTTTTTCAGGATAAAATTATGCATGTAGAAGCAACAAACTTAAACATATTTATGAGCAAAATACATCCAAGTTTGTTGTCATTAAGCTTAGAAAATTATCAGAAATAGTGTGTAAGCTCTATGATCATGTTCTTGTGTTTGAGTTACAGTGTTGTCCCTGCAGCCAGTGAATACAACCCAAAAATGGATCCCGACTTTATGTCCACGAACACTGATTGTTCAATGATAAGTCCTCTATATTTTGCTTCAGAGGAGGATGTGGAGGAGGAGCTGGCCAACCACACACAGTGAGTTCCTATCATTATTAAAACTTTACCAGAATTCTTTAAAGCGCATTTTCTAAGAAGTTACAATGTTGATTGTCATTTAAGATCAAACAGCAGACACCAAACTTTGTAATTGCATGGTGCGACAAAGCTAATGTGGTAGCTTTTTGGTGACAGGTGAAAAATATTTTTGGCAGGGCCACTTTTGCAAGTCAGTTTTCATAAGCACTCTAACCGCAAATTACTACTAGTATAAACCAAAACACTGTTATCATGCATCACACTGCTTTAAAAGATGAAATTAAAATGAAAAGACCCTGTTTTCAATCATTTACTATTTCTTAGTAAATTTCACCCGACACTACTTTAGCTGAGAACATGCAGTCAAGCAGCTTATTCTGCACTTCCATCATCACCATGCAACATAAGCTCAAACGCACCACAGAATATAACACAGTCTAACATCTCAGGCAAAATGTGTCATTTTTGTCCCCCTCCTCATTATGTCCTTTGTAGCGATATTCACATTGCTAATCATTGTAAGACACATAGGAGTTAGCACTTAGCTGCTAGTCTGTTCATGTTTTCACACTTTATCAGGAAGATGTATAAAGTCTGTATTACCTTAATGAAGCCAGCTGACAGAGGAGGCAGGAAAACTAATCAAAGCTCCAGTCTCAGGATAAACAGTTAGCTAGGACTTCTTATACCAACTACTGGAGAAAGACGAGTGTAATTTCGCCCTCTGTTAGTTGTTCGATTTTTTTTGCTTGGGTGGTGAGGTCCAGAATCTTTTCCTTTGGGGTTCTTCTGTGAAACAGTTCAGTATTTAGCTTCTGATTTAGCTTTGGCATGGAGGAGATTAATTGAAAATTGTCTACAGCCATTTAGGACAGAGGAAACCATGTGCTAATTAGGATCATCCATTTATTTAGTTATGAATTTTTTTTTCGTCCATTAAAAATATTCAGCTCCAAACTCTTAACACTCAATTATATAAATACAAATTAAGGTGCAATACAAGGCATGATAACTTTTTCCCACAATAAAAAACAACTTTGAATGCAATTGTTGGGCATCATTGCTTCTTATTTTGAACACGGAGAGAATTATTTATATATTATATTATATAATACCATATATAAGGATATTTATATATAATATATATATAATATAAATATCTTATAATTTCAAATAGTTTTTCAAAACATGAGGATGTCTACATTTTATGGGGAAATCAGTTTGCTGTAACATTGTTTCTTGCTGTTGTAAGCATGAAAGCCTTAGTATGCATGTGAAGAAAAATTTATGAGCAAATGCTCCTTTGTTCACAGCACTCAGTCTGCCCAGGAGTCTCACACACCAGTGGATTCCTTATTTTTGGTCTGTACCTGTACAACAAAGCAACAAATCTAAATTTTTCTGTTTCATGCTACAGCAATCTGGACTTCATACAATCCTTCCCTTTCAGGAGGTTGAGGCCAACATTGTTGATTTTGTGAAACGCGAACTCAAAAGGCACAAGACGTTTGTGACTCCAGGTTCACAGTGCTTGGGGAGGCTTGTGGAAGACGAGCAGGTGGTTGATGATGGCACTAGAGAGGCATTTCTGAAGATCTTGCTCCACTTCCTGAAGTTTAAGAACAAAGGAGATCTGGCCAACTATCTGCAGAGCAGTAAGGATGTGATGGAATGGGACTGGGAAATAAATACTTTGTACTTGTACTTGTTTAATCCCCATCTACATAACTACATGCCAACACACTAGCAAGCCAAGAAGACATGAGTATTAATAATCTCTATGTTTGCCTGATTTCTCTGTAGTCTGCCTATTACTTAAAGAATGAAAAGTGGATGAATGAATTCAGTAACCAGAAAAGATTGTTTATTGTTTGTGTTCCATCAAAATTTAGCACAAGTGGTGAAGGTTTGCGTTCACCAAAGCTTTTTTTCTCATCATATATGAATCCACTTATGATTATATATTGGGTTAATTTTATTTAATTAATTGATTCACCCACTGATTATAATTGCTGTGTTTTTGCTTAGGGACGCTTGCTGCTGCTTGCCAGCGTGAACTCAAATCTAATCTGAAGGAAAGGTTCTGCTGTTTATTCGAGGGCACTGCTAAAACTGGGAACCCAACTCTTTTGGATCAGATCTACACAGAGCTCTGCATCACAGAGGGGGGTGCAATGGTCAACTGTGAACATGATGTCAGACAGATTGAAATCACATCCAGGAAACCAGTAAAACCTGAATCAAACACAATCAGATGTGCAGACATCTTTGAACCCTCACCTGGAAGAGAACGCCCAGTCAGAACAGTGATGATGAAGGGAGTGGCTGGAATTGGGAAAACCGTCTTAACACAGAAATACACTCTGGACTGGGCTGAAGACAGAGCCAATCAGGACACACACTTCATATTTCCATTTACTTTCAGAGAGTTGAATCTGCTGAAGGATAAAGAGTACAGCTTGGTGAAGTTTATTCATGACCAGTTTATTGAAACCAAAGAGGCAGGAGTCTTCCGGTTTGAAGACTTCAAGGTTGTGTTTATCTTCGATGGCTTGGATGAATGTCGACTTCCCCTCAACTTCCAGCACAATGAAATCTTGACTGACGTTACTGTTCCAGCCACAGTGGATGTGCTGCTGACGAACCTGATCAGTGGGAAACTGCTTCCCTCCGCTCACATCTTGATAACCACACGACCTGCAGCAGCTGGTCAGATCCCGTCTGACCTGATTAATGCGGTGACAGAGGTGAGAGGCTTCACTGACCCACAGAAAGAAGAGTATTTCAAAAAAAGATTCCCAAATAAGGAGCAAGCTGAAAGAATAGTCTCCCACATCAACACATCACGAAGCCTCCACGTCATGTGCCACATCCCAGTCTTCTGCTGGATCATTGCGAAGGTTCTGGAAGACGCGCTGAAAGCTGAAAAAGAAGCAGAGCTGCCCAAAACCCTGACTGAGATGTACATCCACTTCTTGGTGGTTCAGGCCAAACTGAAAAACATCAAGTATCACGGAGGAACAGAGACAGATCCACACTGGATACCAGAGAACAAAAGCATGATTCTGTGTCTTGGAAAACTTGCTTTTGAGCAGCTGCAAAAAGGAAACCTGATCTTCTATGAATCCGACCTGTCAGAGTGTGGCATCGATGTGAGGGCAGCCTCCATCTACTCAGGAGTGTTCACACAGATCTTCAAAGAGGAGAGTGGGCTGTACCAGGAGAAGGTGTTTTGCTTCATTCATTTGAGTGTGCAGGAGTTTCTGGCTGCTCTTTATGTTCATCTCACATTCATCAACTCTGGAGCTAATGTGCTGTCAGAACAACTGGTCCTGCAGAAGTCGACAGCATTAACAGAGTCTGCAGTGACACGCTTCTACCAAAGTGCAGTGGACCAGTCCTTGCAGAGTCCAAATGGACACCTGGACTTGTTCCTCCGCCTTCTCCTGGGCCTCTCACTAGAAACAAATCAGAGTCTCCTCCGGGGCCTGCAGACCCAGGTAGAAAGGAGCTCACAAACCCAGAAGGAAACAATCAGATACATCAAGAGGAAGATTGAGGAGATTCCCTCACCAGAAAAGAGCATCAGTCTGTTTCACTGCCTGAATGAGCTGAATGACCACACTCTAGTGGAGGAGATCCAGGGGTTCCTGAGTTCAGGAAAAATCTCCAGTAAAAATCTGTCTCCTGCTCAGTGGTCAGCTCTGGTCTTCATCCTATTGACATCAGAAAAGGAGTTGGATGTGTTTGACCTCAGCAAATATTGTGCTTCAGAAGAGGCTCTCCTGAAGCTGCTGCCAGTCATCAAAGCCTCCAAAATAGCTCTGTAAGTACACACATGCTTCAGGTTATTGATCCTTACTGTGCAATTATTACATTTGACTAAATAACTGTTCTAATTTGAGGAATGATGGAACAATGAAAAACATGGTTCTCACTTAAAGCATTCACCAGCTGTTTAATCCTTGTTTTTTTTCAGGCTGAGTGGCTGTAATCTGTCAGAGATAAGCTGTGAAGCTTTGTCCTCAGTTCTCAGGTCACAGTCCTCTAGTCTGAGAGAACTGGAGCTGAGCAACAATGACCTGCAGGATTCAGGAGTGAAGCTTCTCTCTGTTGGACTGAAGAGTCCTCACTGTGCACTGGAAACTCTTAGGTTATATCACGCTACAATGTTAATGCAGATAATTTGAGATATTCTTTTTTCTTTCAGCACATTTGAATCTTAAAATCTGCTGCAAACTATATCTCCTTGTGAGCTGTGGAAAAATCTGCCATGTTTATCAGTTTTGTCCTTGAGTCTTGACGTGATATTACTGGAACTGACACTTTACAACGAATGTTGTGTCTTCCTTGTCTGGATTGTTGTCTTTTTCAGACTGAGTTTGTGTAACCTCTCAGCAAGAAGTTGTGAAACTCTGTCATCAGTTATCAGCTCAGAGTCCTGTAGCCTGAGAGAACTCAACCTGAGCAACAACGACCTTGAGGATTCGGGAGTGAAGCTTCTTTCTGCTGGACTGAAGACTTGTGCACTGGAAACTCTCAAGTTAGGATTCAAAGTTGCCAAAGTCACATGAAAGTAGTGGAAGTAGTAGTGAAATAACAATGGCAGATCTAAGACTAATGTGATGTTTCATGTGTTTGCAGGCTGTCAGGTTGTCTAATCACAGAGAAAGGTTTCGATTCTCTAGCCTCAGCTTTGAGCTCCAATCCTTCCCACCTGAGAGAGCTAGACTTGAGCTACAATCACCCAGGAGAGACAGGAGAAGAGCAGCTGTGTGCCGGACTGGAGGATCCACAATGGAGGCTGGGCTCTCTCAGGTATGGAGAGAGCAGCTGTAGGCACGAAGGATGTTAGATAGAGTAGGTGAACTGGAGTAGGGAAGACGATTGTTTATCTAATACTGTCAGCTGTCAGCTGTCAGCTAGGGTCATATGACCCAGACCAATCTGAACCCAATGTACTGACTGAGAAGACTGAATCCATCCACTGACAGTGTGTTTAGTGTCTTTTCTTCCCAGGTTCTTTAAACAGATCAATTCAAATATGTCTGTATCATACATAGCATAACCCCTTTATTGAAGATAATATCACAGTTTTAATTGCTGAACCTCCCACATTCAGGTTAGAGCCTCGTGGAGTCCAGTGGCTGAAACCAGGTCTGAGGAAGTGTAAGTGTGTTTTTAGTTGTATTTATTCATTTTCTGGACATCCAACTAAGTTTGAGTGTAAATAAACATTGGTGCCATTAAAACATGTAGGTAATAAGCTGTTGGCAAATTACTAACTGATAATTACTAACTGAAAATTACAGCTCTAACGAGTTTCCAATGTCTTTGATCAGATTTGCATAAACTAACTTTGGACCCAAACACAGCGAACAGAAACCTCGTCCTGTCTGACAACAACAGGAAAGTGACATGGACGATAGAAATAATGTCATACCCTGACCACCCCGACAGATTTGACTACTGCTGTCAGCTGCTGTGTACGAATGGTCTGACTGGCCGCTGTTACTGGGAGGTTGAGTGGGAAGGAGAGGATCTGATATCAGTGAGCTACAGAGGAATGAAGAGAAAAGGAGGCATAGCTGATAGCAGATTTGGAGGAAATGAACAGTCGTGGAGTCTGTGCTGCTCTGCTGGTGGTTACTCAGTGTGGCATAACAACAGAGAGATTGTCCTCCCTGCCCCTTCTTCCTCTAACAAAGTAGCAGTGTATGTGGACCATCCTGCTGGTTCTCTGTCGTTCTACAGTGTGTCCTCTGACCTGCTGATCCACCTCTACACCTTCCACTGCAGATTCACTGAACCTCTTTACCCTGGGTTTGGGTTCCTGTTTGGTTTTAGGGTCTGCTCAGGTTTTTCAGTATCCCTGTGTTAATTGTAGATTTGGGGTTGGGTGTCCTTATGGGGTTGCGACAGCTGATTACTCAGCAGAATTTGCCTCCCCATTTATCCCATGTACTGACGAGGTACCAGGACATGGACCACTAACCCTGGGGTTCATAGACAGTTAGCAGTTGCACTGTCGTATTGTTACTATTACTATTACTATTACTACTGTTCCCGTTGTTCCTCATTCATGTAGACATTAAACCTGTCAGTTCAATACAAGTAACTTTTAAGTAACACTACTTAAGTATCACAACATTATAGTGCAAAATAAGCCTCTTTTTCACCCTATTGTAAAGTTTGAACAGAATGTTTCTAAGACTTTGTAAATGCCCAGGAGCACAGAATAAGCATCACACAACCACAAATTGCATCTATTAGAGAGGTTTGTTACTTTTTTAGCAAATGTGAAAACTTGTATCCCTTTAGCAACATTAAAGGGCTTAATAAGATTGGTTAACTGTTATTAACAATTTCTTAATGCTCTTTAAAACCCTTTTACATGAAACATGAAGATATTAAACATTAGAGAAACATTTTTACTTAAGATGAAGAGTCAGTGTTAACTGTGTCTACAGAATAATAAACGTGTGTAAACTTTTGAACTTTGCACCAATTTTTTCACCAACCTTTAAGCAAGGTTTAAGGAACAATCAGTTAAGGGATCTGGGATGTAACCCACATATAAATTAGCAAAAAAGGCTAATTTAAAGGTGAAACACTGGGCTGTGATAGTAATCTCTGTTCTGCATTAAAATCAAATGTATAAATCAATTATCAATCAGCTAATCCAACATGTCAACAATTGTCTACTATAGCACTGGTAAGTGGAATCAGTGATGATTCTACTCATTTGTGTTTGAATGGAATGTGCAAAATGGAGGACCCAAATGCAAACCAGAGACAAGAGAGTGTTTAAACAGAGGAACTTTATTATAAATTATCATAACAAAAAGCAGTATGGAACAGTAAATCACTCGGAGGAAGGGGCAAAACGGCAATGTCCTCGACATGGACCCCGCTTGGAAGAGGGCCCAGACAGGAGGAGATGCTGTCCCGCCTTGGAAGAGGGCCTGGAGAGGCAGGGACGACAACGTCCTCGAAGCAAGCCCCGCTTGGAAGAGGGTCCGGAGAGGCAGGAACCACGATGTCTTCGACGTGGACCCTGCTTGGAAGAGGGGCCGGAGAGGAGTTGACGATGTCCCAGACGTAAGCTCGCCTTGGAAGAAGGAATGACGAGATGGCGACGACCTCCTCGACGTGGCCCCGCCTTGGAACATGAACTGAAGCGGTGGCGGCTGCATCAACGTAGTCTCGCCTTGGAGCAGTTGATGGCGGCGACGTTCTTGGCATGGACCCGTCTGGGGAGGTGAGCAGGAGGTGGAGAGGCAGAGGTAGGTTGGGGTTAGTGGACAGAAGAGAGAGAAAAGTACAGCAGGTAACAAAGATCATAACAACAAGGAGCAGCAGACGAAGCACTGGGCAGGTTGGTGGGACCAGTGGCCACAAGGTGAAATCTCACAACTCAAAGATCAATGACACCTGCAGAAAGGTACAGTGAGAAAGAGAGACAGAAAGACGAAGCACAACTAGGGGAAAGAGAAAACACAATGTTAAAAACATGTAATGATGTCATGGTAAGATAGAGTGAGAGAGAGAGAGAGCTCAGAGTGTGTCACCTCTCTGAAATGGAAGGAACCTGAAATGGTGCAGAGGGTTGAGAAGTACTAACTAGTTATGGTAGGGGCTTACCTCTACACAAAGTGTGGGCTCTGGAACTATACACCTTAAGAGAGGCTGGACTTTGTTCCATATTGGAGTTGCTGTGGGTAAGAGAGGTCAGGCAGGGGTAGCCTTACTCTTGGCCCCCAGGCTCGGTGCCTGAAGGTGGGGTTCTCCCTGTTGGATGAGAGGGTTGCTTCCTTGCGCTTCAGTTCAAAGGAAAGACTCCTCCGTTGTCTGCGTTTATGCATGGAACAGCGGTTCTGAGTACCCACCCTTCCTGGGGTCCCAGAAGGATGACCATGGTGGTGATTCACATTTTTAAGAAGGTTGACCAGAGGACAGGCTCCAGCTATAGGGGGATCACACTCATCAGCCCTCCTGGTAAGTTCTATGCAGGGATGCTGGAGAAGAGAGTTTGATCAATAGTTGAATCTCGGATCTAGGTGAAACAATGCGTATTCGGTCCTGGTCATGGCACACTGGACCAGCTCTACACCCTGGGTAGGATCATGGAGTAGGCATGGGAGTTTGCCCAACCAATTCAAGTGTTTTGTGGATTTGGAGAAGGCATTCAACCGTGTCTCTCGAGGGATCCTGTGTGTGTGCTTCAAGAGTATGGGATACAGGCTCTGTAGAGGAGGAGAAGGAGCTTGGTTCGCATTGCTGGTAGTAAGTCTAACTTGTTTCCAGTTGAGGTTGGACTTTATCAGGGCTGCCCTTTGTCACTGATTCTATTCATAACTTTTATGGACAGAATTTCTAAGTCCAGCCAAAACTGTTTGGTGACCTCAGAATCGTATCACTTCTATTTTGCAGATAATGTGGTTCGCTTGGCTATATCCAGCAGCGACCTTTAGCTCTCACTAAACCAGTTCGCAGCTGAGAGTGATGAGAGTCAGCACCTCTAAATCCAATGACCATTGTTCTCAGCTGGAAAAGGGTGGAATGTTCTCTCCAGGTTAGGGAAAGTTGCTGCCTCGAGTGGAGGTGTTTAAATATCTCTGGGTCTTGTTCATGAGTGAGGGACAAATAGAGTGGGAGATGGATCGGTGCGGCATCCGCAGTAATGCGGGCTCTACACCGGTCCGTTGTGGTGAGAGAGCTGAGCCAAAAGGCGAGGGTTTCGATTTACATTCCTACCCTCACCTATGGCCACGAGCTCTGGATAGTGACCGAAAGAGCAAGATCGCGGATACAAGCGGCCGAAAAAGATTCCTGAACTGGTAGGATAAATTAATCCATGGAGAGCGGGGTGAGGGTGACCAATTTTACCCAAGTAGGATTATCCACTGAAAACCAGTACAAATCAGTACATATTGTGTTGTTACAAAATATCAAGCCATGGTTTAGGAAAATCATCTAATATGTAACTTGAATGGTAATTAACAAAGCACTAGATTTAAAAAAATGATTTTTTTTTTTATTAAGAATAAGGACACGTTTACAATATAATGCAGATACTTACAGCACAATGGTGGAAAACAGTTTTTTTATTGGAAAAGACTGCATTAAAATATTTTGTTTGAATACACTAGAGAAAAACAGCCTGAGGAGTAAATATAGAGACAATTGCACCCTCTTTATGAACTCTACCACCAATGGATGGTGGAGTTCATAAAGTGACAAAATAACTTGGTTCAGTGGGACAGAGCAGGGTGTTTAAATGGTGGCAGCTCGCAGCCTGTCAGTGAAAGCTGTCCATCATTTTCAACCCTGACAATTCTTTAATTAACAAACGAAGAAAATGTCTCATATTGTAAAATGAAGCACAAAACAACAAGTCCAGCAAAGACATGGGTGCTTTTACAGAGATGGTATAAACAAACTATAACAAAACATATTTAACAACATATACAAGACAAAATAAATACAGCGATTCATAAATTCCTGTACAGGCGGAACAGGTTTAGGGTTTGAGTTGGTAGAGGAAATGAAGCATAATTACAGTTAAAAGGGCCCGAGGAAAAGAAAAGACCTATATAGAAGATGTGTAGAGTATCCATCTTGAAAAAGTCATCATCAGGTGGGAGCCTGGTCACATTAAATATTGATCACGCTCCAAACAATCTGTGAGAATGACAGTGAAACATTACTAGTTGTCCTACAAAAACCCCTTTACACAGACATTTACCTGTCTAGCGCTGCAACTTCATATTGTTTAAGATTTGTGTATTTTGTATTTGGCATTTTGTGTATTTACCTTTGGTTTATAGCAGAATTATTTGAGAAAATACTCAAATTTGGATTTTCTTAAGTTAATATTGTGATTTATTGTGTTTTTAAAAAGGTCATATTTGTATTATTCAACGAACAACAGAAATAAATGTGAGGGACATAATATTAATAGTAACAGACCTTCAACCACAATTTCTTAAATTAATTAATAGAATTTTTAATTTGTAGCATTATCACCATTGAGTTAATGGATAATTGTATTATTCATAAAGTATTTTTTCTTTGCGTTTCGTTGAGATTTACTGAAGGGTTAGTTTCTGAGAAGAAGAAATTACATTTCTTCAGTAACTCGGTTGGACTGATACCAGTGAATCAACTCTTGAACCTTGAAATTTGCATAACGTGAAATCGAAAATACAATCACTTCAGAAACTTCTATTGATGTCTTATTTGTGTTTAATAAAATACAATGTAGATTGCAACATTTTATATTATATTATATAAAAATGTATTTCTTAATTCTGTCTAATACATTACATTTCAAATTATATTGTTTTAACTTTCAATAAATGCGCAAACATTTCAAAAATATTTTTTCTCTTTGTCAACATGGGTTATTCATTGCAGTAAGAGTTTGGATGCACAGAATACTTGAAGAAGGAGCAATAGTTGGTTTGGATATGTTTATGAAATTTACAACAAAAAAGTTTTACTCACAGGATCATGCAGAACATGATGAAGATGTTCCACAGAGCAATGAAGATTCGAAAGTAACGCAGACTGAGCAGGAACTCTCTGATGTTGTCACCTGAAAAAGACAGTGTGTTGACACTGATACAAATTGACACACATTTTTATGTCTCATTTGCTTCCATCTTTAACACTCATACACACCTGTTGTTGGTGCTCTGGATTCATCTCCAAATCCCTGAGACTCCTTCCTTTTGCTGTAAAACATCAACAGTTTAATTCCTACTAAACAATTTCTTCATTTAATTTTTAAGTCTTCTGTTTCAAATTTTGTTAGCTGGCCAATAGAGACACATTAACAGAAATGTTACCCTTTTAAAATAAATAAAAGACATAAAATTAAATTATATGGTGTGTGGCTTTAGCACACTCATTTATGACATCAACTACAATAAAGTCTGGAGAAAACATCACTAAAAAGTCCTTGTCACTTGTTAGCAGCTTAAATTTATAAAAAAATGCATTAAAATGGCAAACTGATATGTTAGATCATTACCTGAAGTTGTAAAATGTTACCAACGATATAGAAAGAAAGGTAAAAACAAAATCTGCATGAAACTTAGTATTGTAATACTCACAGTTTGAAATTTAGTACAGCTCCTGCATTCACAAGTAAGGTCCTGGAGAGAATAGAAACAAGCGACACGATCAGTTTGTTGACTCCTGGGTAGTTCGTTATTTACCTGCTAACATTAGCTGATGAGCTGGCGTTGGCACGAAGCTAGTTATTCTCGTTTAGCTTGACACAGGTCTATAAAACCTATAGCACCGCATATACAACAGCAACACTCGAAGAGAATGAATCTGTCAAATTAAAAACAGTAAATCCGGAAAGCATAAAATAGACCATAAATAAATTACCCAAATATCAGCACATCTCCGATCATCTTGATCCCTTAACATCACAGAAACGCCTCACTTCCGTGTCCGTCCACGTAATCAAAACGTGCCCAATAAGATTTCAGCACCGCCCCCATGTATTTTGAGGCCCTGAGTTTTACCTGTAAGGTTCTGCTTGCCGGTGTCGTGCCATAAATCGACTGCCTGCCAAAAAGTGATTGCCGTCTGCGTCTAAGGGATCTTCTAACGCAATAATTGTAAGAAAACTTAGACGCAGCCGTTTAAATCGGTCCTCGGTCGTGCTGTTTAACTATAAGATGTTGTCAAGAAGCAGAAATCGGTTCAAATCCACTTTTGCCAACCCGAAAACAGCATTTTACTGGTTATACTGGTCCTATATGGCTGTGAAAATGGTTAAATACAATTAGATATTTAATAAATGTTGAAATATGACCCATACGAGTGGAAATAAGTAAAACAAAAGCAGAAATGACCTTTCAGTAAATAGATATTGGCCCTAATCACTTTTTGGCATGGGATGGGGCTGGATGTTTAATAAATGTGCAGATATATGCCACACTAGTACAATAATACCAAACTGATGCAGAAAATGTCTGTCAGAGAGATGATGGAGGCACTAATCACTTTTTGGCAGGCAGTCGGATGGAGGCACTAATCACTTTTTGGCAGGCAGTCGATTTATGGCACGACACCTGTCCGCGTGTGCCCATTTATGTCAACTAATTAAATGTTTTGTTTTCACCAGCTAAAGAGGTGGAAAATCGGATGAGATAATAATGTATTATCTTCTAAAATCTCCTGTAATACTACACTTGAGCACCGTGCGCCACCTGCAGACAAGCAAAGTAATGGTGGATAAGCTGTCAATAATATGTTTTATTTTAAACACAAAATAATCTATCTAAAATTATATTCTGGTATTAATGGTACTACTACCACTAATTAACATGCCTTAAGAAGTAGAAGTAAGAAGAAGAAAAACGTACCTACAATTGGAATAAGTGACATACAGTTTATTAACAAAAAATCAATAAAAGGTACATTCTGAAAGATTATTACCATACAAAATTTAAATGCCTTTTAAAAAATATAGATGTGTGAATATATAAATAAATATAAACTTTAACTACATGAGAGAATATGTCTCCTGTTTTATAATGATGTCCATTGCCTCTTAAAATAAGGCTGAATGGCTACACTCGATCACATATTGATGTTGACGTGTCAGATTTATCTAAATTGAGCAGAAATTACTTTTCCTCTTTTACAAAACTTTTGTGTTTTTCTGCCAGTTCGTCTGTAACAAGAACAAAACAAAACACGTGACCAGAATTGTTTTACTGTACAATTTTTTTTTAAATACCAATATTTAAAGAGAGCTGATGAAGGTCATGCTAATTCTCTTTAGTAGCAGCGTGTGCGCGTTTACTGAATATCTAATAATGCTAGAATTATTTGCGACAGATATCAATGAAGCTGAAATAGTGCAGGTGAGCTTTTTATTTTCTAGGCTTTGCCTCTCTCTTGTGGCGGCGGCGGTAGTGGCTCAGGAACACAAAATAAACAGGACATTTAAAAATACGCACATTGTTGGAGCTGTTGCTCGTTTTGACCGGTTTGTCCGCGCATTAATCTGAATTTAATTTCTGCATCACATTGAAGGATGTAAACACGCAGTGACATCACTGATGCTGTCTGAGGTCATTTGCTATGAGTCGGTCTCTGTGCAGGATCTGATCCGGATTTGACGTTTTTACGTGAAAGCGGGGAATGAATCGTTGTGCGCATTAAACACTCGTCCTTCGGTTTTGTTGTTTCTCCAGGCAGCCCTCAAACCTCCGGGATCGTCTTGTGCGTCGGTGAAGTAACGATTATGTCGACAGGAAGCTTTTGTTTCAACTCTCCAGCAGCTGACGCGTAGACCCCCTGTCGCCGAAAAAGCGGAGCAGCTGGCAGAGGATGATGATGATGATGATGCTGAGGCTGCGGCGGAGATGAGTGGTATTAATAGGAGAGCTTGAGGGTCACAGACTGTCACTGTCGAGACCGGGGGGCTTCGTGGAGAGTCGGTGGACCGGGTTGGGGGGGCTTTCTATCCAGACTGCGCAGTCGGAATACAAAACAAAGCAATAACAACAAAACAGGGATTCACGGGTCATCAAAGATACAACATGGAAGTGCTGACAGTTCTTAATTTGGGCGATTTTGCCCAGGCTTTCTCCAAAATGGGAATGTTTCCTGTGTTTGATCTGGCTTATTACATCGTGTCCATCCTCTACCTCAAGTATGAGCCAGGTAGGTGGTGAGCTGTTGTCTTTTAAACTGAAACATGTGCTTTATGGTTTCATACTCATTGTCATCCGACCAAAAAGGTCTATTGTGCATGGTATGTGTCTGCAGGTGCACCTACATTCCCCACATGCACTTCTTTTCAGCAACATCAAGTAAAAACTTATTCAACCCTTAAGAACTCACTAAGAGGAAAACTCATATTTGTTTATGAACCAGAAAGTAGTTTGTAGTTCATATAAAGCATGTTGGGGGTATAACCCTACAAGGACTTTCTGCTGCTGTTATCTCTTACAGGACCCTATCCTTATAAAGCATGACCTGTTACATAAACCCTACAGCTCTGCTCGCTCCGTGTGAGGGAATGTGTGTTGCTGCAGCAGTCTGATCCCGTTTTCACAGAAGGAAATCACAGGTTAAACCACTCAGCTCTGGGTTGTGTTTGATATTTTCCCAGATTTAACTCAACAGTATCTTGGGAGACTGAAACATGAGAGAAGGCTTCTACATACCAGTGACTTAGGCAATAAATAGAAGATCCTAAAATAGAAAAGGCCGTGGACCTCTGAAGCCCCTCTGCTGCAGTTGAATGTTTTATTTACAGTAAATGTTGAAAATGAAACACTGTACCTCATCTCAGAGCAAATCCTTGACTTTACAACTGTCTCTGACATTAGACATCCATCAGATCTCTCCAATGAAGCATGAAAAAGTGTTTTACCTCTTATACGGTGAGAGAGGAAAATGCACGACACACTAGTCAGATTGATAATAACAACATTAAGGACTCATCACTTGGCTCATAGAAACTTGAAAATGAGCCAAGTTATATCTGCAGGTATCTACAGTAGTTTGTTGTTTCGTGTCCCAAAAACTGAAGTGAGAATCTAACCAATCTAGTTTTGTCACACACTAAAAGGGCAACTGTGAGGTGCACAGTAAGTAAAAAGTCTCAATAAGTTATTTGTAGCTCCTGTAGGAGAGTGTGGATTTAAAAAGAAGTGAGGTAACTACATCTCTTTAGCCTGCTGCTCATCTCTGCTCAAGGCTGCATCAGGCACTGCTAACAAAATATATCTGAGTCTCCTTGTGAGCTGTTGGAGGCTGAGTTGCATTGTGGGAAGTGGAGGCACCGTGTTTTAAGGTTGTTTTGGAAGGAATGTGTGGATTAAAGGAAACACAGTCACTATCAGTATCTGTTGATCATAAGCCCAGTGTTACACAGCTAAATGACATCAGTCAACCGACGGCAGTCAAATGGCTGTTGTGATGCTTTTGTGACACCACGAGACGTGATTTATTCTCTTAAGCTGGTTGCCAGCTGCATAAACATGACCATTAGTGTGTAAACTTTTATGGATGTTGAAAACCATGTGTGGCACTGAGCACATAGCAGTTAAGATAAATCAGGCTGGCTCCCTCTCTCTCCCTCACTGAGCGAGTCCCTTTTCTAACTCATGCAGGTAAAGTCATTATGTGTATTTCAGAGTTTGAATCCACAGTTTCCTCAGAGACCGGGCAAACGGCAGCATCTGACTTACAAAGCTGACTTTGTGACTGTAACATTATCTCACTTGATATATTTATTTTACAGTCAAATGAGTCCTGGTGCCAATAGGAGCAGGATCACCGCACATTTGCCACTCCCTACATGTGTCCCGTAGAGTCAGATTTCACATGTCGGAGGAGCACATGAATGAGTTACGGGGGTCAACATGAGCAGAGGGGGAGAGACAAATGCCACCGTGAGGGGTCAAAGGTTAAGAAAGGCCTGACAGATGCGAGGCGAAAGGAGCAGTTGAGCAGAATGTATTTATAGGGCGGCATTTCTCAGGATCAGATTGCTTTCAGTGTGAGCACCACTCGCCCTCACCCACCTGTTGTTGGAGATACTTGTTCACGTCTCGATTCACTGTAGTACTGTGTGTAACAATGTTTACACAGAGGTGTTTAACAAGTAGATTGTCTGACTGGATCATACTGAAGTCAGATGAAAGTGAAAAGTGTCTTTTACATTTTTTTGGGGTATATTTATTCATTTCTGCTTCATACTATGATGGCAGCTTTAATTGAAGTTTTACACAGACACCTTCCAGCCAATCAGACATAAGGAATTTACATATACTGTACAGTGTATTTTTATAAGTGTTTTATAAGTGCGCTGTGTATATAAAATAAAACATGCAAAGAGCTCTGCTACTCACAGACTAATTCACTTGTTCAGTTGGTAAATTGAGGATTCACAAATGACTTTTGTCGCCCTGAGTCAATGTTAGGTTATGCTATAGAGGCTTGTTTATCAGGGCGTGAACTGAACTGGGCGCGGACACGTACAGCAACAGAGACACACAAGGGATCCTCTGATAATGGCTTCTAAAGGTCACCGCCAACAGTTTCCCTCTGTATGAAGTTTTTAAACTTCATATTTATGGCAGCAATCCATCCCAGCCTTGTGATTTCTAAAAATAAGAGCAGATATTATGTCGGAGTGTAGATTTAGACCATTTGGTTTCATGCAGAAATAGGTTGTGGTGATTACATTTTTTCCTAAATGTTTTATTAAAGATCAAAACCTTATTTGTAGCACAGATTAATTTCCTCCACAGTCTTTTGTGACACTAACAGACTTTGTGGCTGCCAGGTAGCAATGTAGCAGTACAACAGTGTACAAAGATGTATTATCAACAATGTCAAGGGTAAAAATACACCAACTTCCACAACCTTCCACAAACATGTAATGTGGTCAATATTAGGCTTGTGTGACCTGTGTGATGATCAAATCAGTCACATTCTATTACAAGAAACATCTACACATACGTTTTGTTACAGACAGAGACAGCTTCTCCTAACATATGGATTTTGTTCAGGACAGGCCCTGATGCTCTTCCTCTGTGTTTCAGGCTCGGTGGAGGTTTCTCGCAGGAGTCCCGTGGCCTCCTGGCTCTGTGCCATGCTCTACTGCTTTGGTAGTTACATCCTGGCAGACATCATGCTTGGAAACAGCCCTGCTGATTATTTCCAACACAACAGCCACATCCTGCTGGCCTCGGCTGTCTGGTGAGAAAATCCACCGTGTGGTTTCACCTTAAAGTCAGATATCTGCTTTTTTGGATTCCGTCATGTCTGTGAATGATCCAGAAAATGTGTTTCCGTCTAAAGTTCACTGCTTTTAAGCCTGTAAAGTTAGTTTTATCTGCTCTTTCTTTTTTCACCACAGTATTTAGATGTAAAACAAATCTTCATGACTTGATAAATACCCACTAAGCATATACGGCGTTATATCATGAAAGTCTTGTTCTCCACAAACACAGGTACCTCATCTTTTACTGCCCGCTGAACCTCTTCTATAAATGCGTTGCTTTCCTGCCCGTCAAGCTGGTGTTAGTCGCTCTGAAGGAAGTCGTCCGCACTCGTAAGATTGCCGCCGGTGTTCACCACGCCCACCACGCGTACCACCACGGCTTCTTCATCATGGTCATCGTCGGATACGTCAAAGGTTGGTGTCTTCCGTTCGTAAATGCTGTGAACGTGTCAAGTGGGATTATCGGGATTATTGGTAAGAATTACTTTAGATTAAAGTATATTATAGAAATAAAGAGTAAAAAGGAAGTTATAGAGGTGCGTGATTTAACTATTGACCCGTCATGTCCTCTTGCACAGTTATTTATTTCCTCTACTTTTCAGTGTAAAACAAATCGTTTCACAGTACAGACATCTCCATAAAAGGTCGTCTTGCTCTCGTCCTTTTCTGTTAGAGCCATAATATCAAGGCCCAGCAGGCATCCCTTCCTAAGATGTAGTAGAATAAAAGGAGACAGAAAAAGAGCAGTGAGGCGAGACACAGACTTTTTTGTCCTCATTATTTCCCCTGTCTATTTTTACCTGCAGGATCTGGAGTGGCTCTCATGTCCAATTTTGAGCAGCTGCTGCGCGGCGTGTGGAGGCCGGAGAGCAACGAGATCCTCAACATGTCATTGTGAGTCGTCTAACACAGCACGTAGACGTTTTGAATGTGTGGTATGTGATCAAAACTCTGGGATCAAACCAAGACTGTGACTGTGCTTTGTTTTCTGACTGTGGAATCCACTGGTAGCAGCAGGATGTTGTGGGTTTAGTCATGAGAAAAACGTGTACTGTATTGTCATTACAGGAGTTTTTATAATAAAAAAGCCTCAGAAAAACATCATTCCTTAAATCAAAACCCTGAACATAAAGAATTTGTGTTTTTGCAGCCCAACCAAAGCGAGCCTGTACGGAGCCATCCTCTTCACCATGCAGGAGGCTCACTGGCTGCCAGTGTCCAAGAGTACCCTCCTCATCGTCTTCACCCTCTTCATGGCCACATCCAAGGTGGGCACAGCTCTGCTTGGTGCAGTGTAGTTGATAACACTGCTTTTCAGATTTATTCATTGTAAGAGGACGGCCATTTATGCCAGAACAGCAGAAAAAGAGTCAAGCTCCAGTCCTAAAATCTCTTCTCTTCTCTGTCGCCCCGTCCTCTCAGGTGGTGATGACCGCCCGACACTCTCATGGCTCCCCCTTCACCCTTGTCGAGTCCTGGATTTGCCACCTGCTGTTCGGATCTCCTCTGGGTGTCTCTGAGGAGGACCACCATCACGCTCCCCCCACTGCTGCTCCAACCTCCCCTCTGAAATCCAAGGAGGAGCTGAGTGAAGGCGCTCGCAAGAGGAAGGTCAAGAAAGCCGAGTAGGACGCCGTGCTGCACCAGTGAAGCTGAATCTGACTCACCCTCATGGCCTCCACATGATGGGACTTCCCGATCCTCCACAGGGAAAGGGGCAGTTTGATGTTGATGATTGATAAGACCCTGTCTATCAGAAGGAAAAGGTGCTTTCAACATTTCTACATGGCACAAGGACTCTGGACAAACTCTGGAAAACGTTTCCCACTTCAACTCAACCTGGACAATTGGAACCTACTTATTTATGTGCTCTTAAACATTGGCATCCGTGTTCAACGCCGTTTCGTGATCCACGTTAGTAGGAGCAGCGTGGTGACTTTCGGATAGTCTTATTTCTGCATCAGTAGCTGTGTTACCAGGTGTCAGTGGTTCACTGTCAGTCCACTAAACCTCATTTCATTACAGACAGAAATCACTACAAGAATTTCAAATGTGAATAAAGGCTTATGTTAAAGAACATTGTTGCTTTTTACATGGAGACAAAGACGAATCTATGTATTTGAATAATATCAAGAGAAACATCTGCTGGTTTGTGTCCTTCTCTAATTAACATGTCTTCCTGCTATTTCTATTTATTGATAATAAACATAAATCTTTAGCAGGCACAGACATTCAGGCAGAAGATCTCAGACTAGACAATAACAGGGAGAACAGAAACAGACTGCTGAAAAAAGCACAGCAATGATCTGGCCTGAGGAGACTGAGGGGACTCGACAGGTAGATGTTCTGGATCCGTGGAGAGCAGGTGTGACTGTGGGCAAGAGTGACTGAACTATAAAGGCCAAATGTGTGGATGTGTCACTGAAAGGAAAGGTGTAGAGGACATCTAGTGGCAGGAGGGGAGATGACAGGAGGCAGAGAAACACTGGGACAGATAAAAGGTGAAAATTAGACAGGAGTGCATGTTTGTACGGGTTTTGCAGGTTGACTAGGACCTCTCTGAGTGGAGTCTTTGCCTTTGCCTTTGTGGATTTTATCTGCATACTCTAGCTTCCTGAAACAGCACAAAGCCAAACAATTAAAAGAGTGGCTGAGTGACAGACTAGTGCCCCATTATAGATTCAGTTGGGTTCACACGCTGAAGCTCAGTGGAAGCTGGGTGATGCAGCAAATTGAATATATTTTTGGAAACACAAAATAAAAGTGGCACATTATAATGATAATAATTATTATTATTAACTATTCTAATATTTTGAGATGCTGGATTTATTATGTAACAAGCTTTAAGCTGTAGTCATTTAAATGAAAACAAAAAGGCATGAAATATTTTAACTTGTGTCTAAAGAATTAAGAATATTTTTATAAATTTCTCTTTTGAATTAATGAATTAGTGGACTTTTTCATGACATACTAATTTGTTGAAAGCTTCTAAAGCACAAACATTAGTGTGTTTCTCCAGATGCTGCTAGTGTGGTCGTTCTAGACGAACCTGTGTCTTTTTATTATCAGGATTTATTTGACATAAAATAGATCTTAAATTTAAAGTGTGAAGCTCCGTTCTCTGCAGCATAGTGCAGCCATCTCTTTGTGATCTCTTAGCTACTGAAATTATTTTGTACCTGACGCCAGTTTCTAATGTGACGCGTTTACACTATAAATTCTTAAAATATAAATTCACTAAAAATCAGTCCAAAGATCTGATAACTGAAGATACAGAGTAGTGCAGAAGACAGCTTGCAGCCAAGACCATGTCTTTATAAACTGCCCCAGTGCAAGCACTAAACCATCACTAATGAACTTTGCAGGAGGTTTGTTACACTCGACCTTTGACCTTCACATTCCTCACAGCAGAAGAAAAGATCACGGACGTGCAGGAACTGTTGCTCAGTGGGAGCTCTCTCTCAGATCTCTGATGCTACAGTTCAGCAGGAAACAGGAGGATGATTTTATCTTTCATCATCTGTTCCGATGACTCAAATCAGCTTTATGATGACTCAGAACTTATGAGAACTCTTATTAATGTTGGAAAACATCTTGTGTTGAACTACAGTGACAGAACAAATAAATTACTTGACTGTTAAATTAATTTACAAACCTTCACGTCTGATACATCTCATCTCAGACTGAGGCTTCCAGGTGACCGGCAGCAGGTGTGGACGGAGAGAGAGGGAGTGGTGAGAAGACCTCAAGGTGATCTGGCCTGAAACGTCAAAACCTTCACCGCAAAGAATCGAACTGGTAGCTGCTGATCCCATTACACACACACACACACACAGACACACACTGTGTACTTATATCTTTGTGAAGACACTGAGTTAGTCACAGTCAGAGTCACATGGATTTAGTGGCCAAGCATCTTTACTTTACTATACTTTGCTGGGCAGATGCTTTTATTGTATTGTTTGTTTCCTTAGTGTGTTTTTATTAAGCTACTTTAATAAATTTGTTGAGTCTGTACAATATCGACTGACCCACAGTTTTTAATAAATTAGTTATTTATTATTATTTTAATTAGTTATTACAGTTTTCATTATTTTGCCGCGAGCTGAATGGAAAACACACACTACTGCTGGGATATGTGGGGGTGTATCGTGTTGTGCAATCATATCCCTGTCCTCCTTTTCTTCCTCTTTCCAACCAGGACTGAGGATGTCAGGCACAGAGTTGGGGGCAGAGGGGCGTATAAAACCAAATCAGGAGGGAACACTGTGCTGGAAGTAGGTTTGCAGGAGGAGCTGAAGGACGAGTGAGAAAGAGAAAAGACAAAACAGCCTGAGCTGAAGAGAGATTAAACAATGCTGAGGTTTCTGATGCTGACCTGTGCTCTGTGCATGGGAGGAAGTGTTGCAGCAGCACAGAGAGGTGAGATGAACTTTTCTGTGTTATAACATGCTATCCAGTTTAAGATGTTAGCGGAATAAAACTACATTAAAATAAACAAAACAAGACTATTGATAACGGCAAACAATAGGAAATCATTAGAAATGAATTCCTTATTATAATTTATTTTATTTTTAACTGTGTGAAACAAGAACATTTAAACTGATTGAACTCCTATATAAAACTGCATTCATACATTTTGCTATTATTTTATCATTTGTAAGTGTTGTTGTCATTTGCCTAAATGTGACCAATGATAAACTCTGTAACTGTGCCTAAAATGAAAAGGATAACATGACAAAATGAATCTGAATTGTTAACACTGATTCTAAACCACTAAATTCAGCTGCAAAAAACGAGGAAAAACAATTCCTGTTTGTTTTCTGCTGAATAAAAATCCTGCGTGTCAGTGAGAGTGGTTTGTTTCACGTTTCTTTCCTCTGTGCTGTAGAATTTGTTAAGTAAATAGAGTTGCTGCTAATGAGAAGAACACATTTGCTGCTCTTTGAGCTCGGGACGATGTACGGGGGATGTTATGGGGTCGTTTTGTACAACCATTAATTTGAACACAAAGTATCTGTTGCATGAATCTGTGATGTTCCGTTAACCTGTCACCCACCTTATCATGCCAATGAGCGCTCATGTACTTTTTTTTTTATTTGAGATCAGATGGTAACATTTTTATCAACAAAGAGTAAATATATTTCACTTCCCAGTGAAACAAGGGACATTCAAACACAGCCACTTTGATTTAAAGTAAAGTAAAGCAGTAAAGTTATTAAATATAATCAAACTTATATAGGTATTTCCAGACAGACAGTAAAGTTGTGTTTAATTGTTGTACACTTAAACATCTAATTTAATAAAAAAACTTTCATCAGTTGATATAGTTTATATGTGGGTGAAATAATCAGCATAGACGGTGCAGAAAAAGTCCACGCCTGGCACTGTTGCTGTGTAGCAGGATTTCTTTATATATGCATCAAACTTTCTATCTGGAAAATCAATTTACCAAAAACATCTCTGACTCCAGTGAATGCGTGGGTTGTGGATACAAATGGGGCCTGTGGTGGTTGAGGTATTAGACTTTGGCAATGGATCATGTCCCCCTTACTCATATTTAATTTCCATGAGCATTAGATCCCGGAGAAACTGTCCACAAAACTATTGATGATGTGCAAAGAGATCAGTTTGATCTCTGATCAGATCAAACCTGGTTTATATAAACTCACTGGTCTCTTTATAAGGTACACCTGCATCCAATTAAACTAAATAAATCTACTTATAAAAAGGTATAATCTCTCAAATATTGTTCATTTACGCCATTCAACTGGCGTTGAAAACATTTATATAACACAAACAAATAAAAGTTCACATTACAGTTATAACAACAACAATAATAACAATCATGAAGTAAATGTTCTTTAATACAGCAGCTGTAATTTTTATGTCTCTTTTAAAATCCAGATGGAGAAATCATCAGTCAGATTAAAATGACAAACCTCGCCCTTGCTGAGATCAAAGAGCTGCTAAAACAACAGGTAAACTGCTTCCACCGTGCACACGGGCAACGTTGCTTTAAAGGTCACGTGTTCACATCTCAGAAGTGTGATTCTATATAAGACTGATCATTTAAAAACAGATGCATTTAAATGTGAAGTGTTAAATTGCTTTACAGATTTCTGTGCTGAGGAATTATACAATTTTTTTTATTTACTTGCCAAAATAATATGTTGTATGGTGTCCATTGTATTTTCCAGATAAAAGAAATTGTATTCCTGAAGAACACTGTGATGGAGTGTGAAGCCTGTAGTAAGTTCATCCTAAATCTATATTAGTACCTACACTTACATCTGAAAATACAAAACTTCCTCATGCTTAGACATAGAACTGATACATGAGCATTTATAAAATTAGAATTGTAAATTTAATTTGAAGGCAACATGTTACAAAAACAGTTTCCCTCTCTCTCTTGTCAGGTATGGGAGGGGTGCAGCCTCGTCCTTCCTGTGTTCCCAACCCCTGTCACCCAGGGGTAAACTGCATAGAGACACCTCAGGGAATAAAGTGTGGCTCCTGTCCTGACGGCATGGAGGGAAACGGTACCCACTGCACTGACGTGGACGAGGTACGCAGCAGTGATACAGTATATTACAACAGGATATGGATGTGAATGATATTACATTTTAATTTCATTCAATGGCCTTTAACACGACTGTTCGTAAACAACTAAATAGAGACTTTTAATATTTGAACAAAGTGTGTGAAAGTGTTTTTGGCATGACTCCACCCTAGGAAAGCTAAAAGCTGACCCTTACCAACTCAAGAGAGGTCTAATCCATCCTGGACTATCACAAACACAAATGTTTCGGTGAATTATCCTGCACATCCGCTTTAATTGGCAGCCTGATATGTTTCTGTGTCTCTGTTGTCGGCAGTGTACAGTGATGCCGTGTCACATGGGTGTGCGCTGCATCAACACCTCCCCAGGTTTTCGTTGTGGCTCCTGTCCTGCTGGATACACTGGTCCCCAGGTCCAGGGCGTTGGCCTCGCTTATGCCACCGCCAACAAACAGGTCAGTGCTGGTGAACACACACATACAAACACATACTCTTCCACTCCTCTAAAACACTTCTATGACTGTGTGGTGGACAGATTCTTTGATCTTTAAAACACATCTGTGATAGAATGAGATTTGTCACTAAATTGTGACTATACGCCGTCTTCAGAATCATATTTGCTGAACCTAAACTAGAAGTAGTACAATTACATCAAGCCTGATTTTCTACTTAACATTCAGAAACCAACTGTATTTGTTTTGCAACAAACTAAAAGTTTAAAAGAAACCTCCTCAGTGAAATTAAGGAGATTAATTCTTCATAAAAACAAACGCAGGACTGTGTTCACGCTGCTGCACTTATCCCATCTTGACACGAAGCTAGTTGAAGTTATTGGATGTTCTTTTTGTCGGTTTTCCTTTTAAGGTCTGCAAGGATATCAACGAGTGCGCCAGCCCCAACAACGGAGGCTGTGTGGAGAACTCCGTCTGTATGAACAGCCCTGTGAGTATGTGTGGCTGCTCTGAAACAGGAAAAAAGAAACATTATCAGAAATGATTGTCTGTGTAGGCTGTTTTAATGATTCACCTCCACCTTCTTAATTTAAACTTCAAAGTTAACGATTCTCATTTACACAATCTCTAACAAAGGGTTTGTGATGTGTGAGCTTTTATAAATTACATCCTAAAATGTGCCACTGTTTAGGGGCCTTTAATCAATAAAATGCAAATAATTTATATTTAATATAGTTAGTTTAAGTTATGATGCAAAATTCAAGAATGTGCATAGTATCAGCGCTTGTTCAGTGTTGTCTTTGGAGCTCGTGTACCTATGTGTTACAAGGGAACATAGACTGGTGGTGATGGAGTCCTTATCTCTGTGTGCCATCAGGGCTCATACAGGTGTGGCCCCTGTAAAACAGGCTATGTTGGCGACCAGAGACGTGGCTGTAAACCTGAGCGAGCCTGTGGAAATGGACAACCCAACCCCTGCCATGCCAGTGCAGAGTGCATTGTCCATCGAGAGGGAACCATGGAGTGTCAGGTAAAAAAAATAATAATGCTATTATTAATCATCTTAAAAGTTGTAAGCTGGGTTTTACATTTTGAGCACATTATAAACACACAGTTTGCTGTACAAACCTGTAAAACATATCATGAAGCTACTCTGAAATACAGTATATACCTTTGATTTTGTGAAAACACCACATGTTGGAGCACTTAACGCTCGCCACTACATAACAGGGCCAAAGGAAACAGTTCCTAACACATTTTCCATTCTCACAGTGTGGAGTTGGATGGGCTGGAAACGGCTACATCTGTGGTCCTGACGTGGACATTGATGGATTCCCTGATGAAAAACTGGAATGTCCTGAGAGGAACTGTAAAAAGGTGAGTCAACATCAGGTCCATGATACAAAAGTAATTGGAAACGATCAAGATTAAGAATAAGATATTTCATGTCACATGTAGATGGGGTATTATACAATGTTCTGATGTTCCCTGCCATCTCTTTTTATAGCACTTCATTTTTGTTTTCCTCTTCTGCACTGTACTGTACGTTTGCTATTTCAGGATAACTGCCTTACTGTGCCCAACTCGGGTCAAGAAGATGCTGACAGCGATGGGATTGGAGACGCATGTGATGATGATGCAGATGGGGATGGGATCCTCAACGCACAGGTTCATGCATGAAACCAGAGAATTGTTCAGACAGAAAAAACCTGTGTCTGCAGAAAACCTTTGCAGAAACTGAAACATCTTCTTTCCAGGATAACTGTGTATTGGTGCCCAACGTGGACCAGAGGAACGTTGATGAAGATGACTTTGGAGATGCCTGTGACAACTGCCGTGCTGTCAAAAACAACGACCAGAAAGACACAGATGTGGACAAATTTGGTGATGAGTGTGATGAAGATATTGATGGCGATGGTCAGTATTTTGCGTCATTTACGTCATTTCAACTTTAAACGAATCTATCAACTTTCATCTTTCTTAGTCTAAATCAGCTTCTTTTGATTGATGATTTTGGATTTTCACGGAATTCTCGTTCAGCTAGAGTTTTTCAATTTTGTGTGAACTTTGTCTTTGTCAACTTGTGTCGACTTTTTGGCTTGTCAACTTTTTTGACTATTTATCTTTCTCAAATCTTTTCAACTTTTAATATTTCTCAACTTCTTGTCTGTCAACTTTTTGCCTTGGCAATTTTTTCAACTTTTTATCTTTGCTAACTTTGTGTCAACTTTTTATCTTTGTCAACTTTTTTGACTTTTTATCTTTGTCAACTTTTTGTCAACTTTTTGTCTTTTTCAACTTTGTCAACTTGAATTAACTTGCCGAAAAGACGCCGACAGGCGTCTTTCAGCGACAGTCATGCTCCCCCACGCGATTTCTTCTGAAATTGCTAAGTCTAGTTTAGATTTAGTCTTCAATGTTTTTAGGTTAACAGTATGTTAGAGCTGATCAATTATACAGTAAAATAAAAGCTGAAAATGTTGATTGATCATGTCAATGGCTGTAACACTCATATGATTGTAGAATTCTTTAAAACATATAATATGTATGTGTAATTGATGGTTGTAGTAGAAATCACCAGCGACTCTTAGCCATTAGATTAAAATAGAGGTTTATTTTATAAAAACAGAACAGAGGAGAGTTGAGCGTTGCAGAGCACACACACAGAGCAGGCAGCGCCGAAAGCAAAAAAGCAGAGAGCTGAAGTCCAGACGTCCCAAGCAGAGATGAGCCAATGCCAAAGAAGCGACTGCCCTGCGAACGCAGAACCCAGACTTTTTATCCAAACTTGAGACGTCATGACTCAGTGCTCTCTGCCGAAAGTGAAAATCAGTTAAGGCAATCTTTCCCATAAACCCTATTATTAGGTCTGGCTTGTTCCCCCACCACTTCCTCTTATTCAGGACATTTGAATGCGAGCTCAGCACAAAACACTTGAACATTTGAGTACATCACAGTTGAACATTCGGACATGAGTTCACAGAAGTTCAGAAATTGCAACATACTCCTGAGATCAGAAATTGCAACATAGAAATTGCAACATAGAAATTGCAACATAGAGGCCTGCAGAGTGGCCTGCAGAGTGGCCCCAACACAAATTCCCCCACATGATTTCACTAAAGGTCAGGAACTGTGAAATAGTGAATTGTCAAGGAGTGGGGGTGCAGAATTTTGCCCCGACATGGTCGAAAACAAATAACAGAACTGAAGTTTTAAAGTTAAATTCATTGATGTTTGCTTTAATCTCAGGAATCCCCAATCACCTGGATAACTGCAAAAGGGTTCCCAACACTGACCAGAAAGATCGAGATGGAGACAAAGTGGGAGATGCCTGCGACAGCTGTCCTTATGTTCCAAACCCTGACCAGGTCAGAGGTCTATTTCTCCTGATCTTCTGGTTACACACATCAACTCATCATTACTCAGGAAGCCAACACTGGTTATCTTGTGTTCTAGTTTGTTTTGTATTCAGATAGCGTGTTCTGGTTGGACTGTGTAAAACTATTAAATATATATCTAACATATGATATATATAGCACATATATATAGTTTAGCATTGTCAGGTTTCCCCTGTCATTATGCTAAGCTAAGCTAACTGAAAGACTCTCACTGACCTCTCCTGGTTTAACTTTTCCTTCTAATTTGATTTCTTAGATGGATGTAGACAATGATTTGATTGGGGACCCATGTGACACCAACAAGGACAGGTATTATGTGACCTCATCAACAGACATTATAAATGTATTTGTCTTTTTATCTCCAGTGTGTAATTATCTGCACCTCTCTCTTGTCCAGTGATGGTGATGGTCATCAAGACTCTCGAGACAACTGCCCAGCTGTCATCAACAGCTCTCAGCTTGACACAGACAAGGATGGCAAAGGAGACGAGTGTGATGATGATGATGACGATGACGGCATCCCAGACCTGCTGCCACCTGGTCCTGATAACTGCCGTCTGATCCCCAACCCTCTGCAGGAGGACTCAGACGGTAGGTGATGCTCTAGACGTCTTAAACTACTGTTTCTTTCTTGTGCACCAAACAGATCCCCCTATGTGTCCTCCCAGGTGATGGAGTCGGTAACGTGTGTGAGAAGGATTTTGACAACGATACCATCGTCGACACTATCGATGTTTGTCCAGAGAACGCTGAGGTCACCCTCACCGACTTCAGGGAGTACCAGACTGTCGTTTTAGATCCAGAAGGAGATGCACAGATCGATCCCAACTGGGTGGTGCTGAACCAGGTCAAGTGTTTTAGATTTGTTTTTATTTCTATAAAAATTATACAAATTTTTTTCCTAAATCCATTCTTTGTTTGTGCAGGGAAGAGAGATTGTCCAGACAATGAACAGTGATCCTGGTTTGGCTGTTGGTGAGAGAGCGTTCATTCGTTTATTTACAGACATAAAATGATTAAAACCACGTGTAAGCGCACAATGAATGCGATCTGCGGCCGGTTAGCTTAGCATAAAGTCTGTAAACTGGGATGTAGGGTTTTCTTTACTTTTCGTTACCTGGCAGAGCTTTTATCCAAAGCGACTTACAGGGAGCTAGCACTGGGTGTTTATCCTTGTAGGATACGGACTAGGAGTTAGACAGGGTTTCGAACCTGCGACCTTCTACATCCCAGTCTGATGCTTAACCCACTGAGCTACCAGGCCACAGTAGCTAGTTTGATGAAGCCAGATTTCCCAGCTTCATCCATAAATCCACCTACCAGCACCTCCAAACATGTTTGCTCAATGGTTACCTAGTCTTTATGCAACGCTATGCCAAATGGCTGCTGGGCGTAACTTAATATTTACTTTTCTTTACTATTTAACACAAGTAAACAAAGATAAACATTTAAGCAATTTATATGTAAAATCTATCTTTCATCTTTTGTAAGTTATATTATAGTTTATTAGTTGCAGGAAAAAAGGTTATTGAATTGTAACCTATATAACTGTGGTTCTGTGGTCCTGTAGTTCTTCACTCCCTAGAGCTGTGAATTTCTTCATTTAATCAATTTTGAGTCAATTACTTATTCATTTTCATTTCTCTTCTCACTTTTAAACATAAAACATGCAGTAAGTTTGGTAAATTAGTTCAGAGTGACTTCTTTTGCGGCCCAGTGACACCTCTGTGCAACATGTTCTCCCACAGGTTACACAGCTTTCAGCGGTGTGGATTTTGAAGGGACTTTTCATGTAAACACAGTAACAGATGATGATTACGCAGGATTTATCTTCGGCTACCAGGACAGCTCCAGTTTCTACGTGGTGATGTGGAAGCAGGTGGAACAGGTCTACTGGCAGTCGAACCCGTTCAGAGCTGTAGCAGAACCAGGCATCCAGCTGAAGGTAGTCCACTGCTCCACACAGTAATTAAATGTCTATTCAGGTTTCTTTATTAATGCTGAATTAATCAGTTGCAATAAGACTTTGGAAAACCATCCGTAAACTAACTGTTCTACCACACAGCTGCAAATGTTTATCAGTTACATGTCGTTGGAAATGTTACAAATTTAAAACAGATTCTGTAGAAATATAAAAAATAATGTCTTGAACATAAATTTGATTTATTTTAGTATTTTATTACATAATTTCTTCTTTTAAACAATAACAATCTATTGACAATACACATGGACGACACATTACCTCTCAGTGACCAGGTCAGAGATCAGACTCATCAGATTGGGAACGTTATTGATCCCTCAGAAAGGTTCCTCCAGGAAATTCAGTATCTATTTTTTTTGTTAGCTAATGTGTTAGCTTTGTTAGCTACTGTCTATATAAATCATATATATCATATAAATCAATGTCATATATACATTAATTAAATAATTTTACATTACTGAGTTCTTTGTAAATATATGCACAAGCCTTGACAGAACTAATCTACTGCCATCAAAGAATACAGAAATCCAGTAACAGACTCATTTACATTTGGGATTTTGAAAAGGCTGTAAAGTCAAACACGGGCCCAGGAGAGAACCTGAGGAACTCCCTGTGGCACACCGGGGACACCAGCGACCAGGTGAAACTGCTGTGGAAAGATGCTCGCAACGTTGGCTGGAAGGACAAAACCTCATACCGCTGGTTCCTTCAACACCGGCCTGCTGATGGTTACATCAGGTACTGGCTGAATTTACATCTTTTTTTGGGGGGTAAACATGCGCCGCTAGATTAGATTTGCTTGTATTGGTATAATCAACCTGCTCCTTGTTGGTGTACAGAGTTCGTTTCTACGAGGGACCTAAGATGGTCGCAGACACGGGCGTCATCATAGACGCCACGATGAGAGGAGGCCGACTAGGAGTCTTCTGCTTCTCGCAGGAGAACATCATCTGGGCCAACCTGCGATATCGCTGCAACGGTGAGTAAACCTTCTGACAGCCTTAAGAACCAGGACATCAACTGCTCCTTCTGTGAACTAACCTGTAGCTTCACTTGCGCTGCTTCTTTTTTCAGACACACTTCCTGAGGACTTTGACACCTACAGAGCCCAGCAGGTCCAGCTGGTGGCCTGATGAGACATGGACAACGGATGAGCCGGAGACATTATCGGGAGAATGTCCAACGTAGAACCGTGTCTCATAAATAAAATCTAATCTTGACTGATTAATGAACTTGTATATTTTTGTAACTTTCAATTTATACTTTCTGAAAGCACTATTGCAAAAATTGTCCCTAATCAATACATGTGAATTTTGATCCTTGATAAATTGAATGCTGTTTTTTTAGCTGGGATGTGACATGTGGATTGAGCACCTTAATATACTATTGATTCTAGTCTCTAATCAATATAATATGTTACACACTGACAGACCTGTCCAAACATTAGACTTAAGTAACAGACGTGACTTTTTTTCCAACTCAACAGCTTTAGTGGAAATCGATATTCTGAACATTTCACAAGCACGCACATATTTAAAATAATCTTTTTAAATTTTGAATTTGGAAATACAGATTACAAAATAGAAACGATAGCAAATACAATATAGGACAGGAATAAAACATCATGCATGTCCACAGCCGCACGCTGTGACGCTGAAAAATGACACCAGACACCCCCTCCCCCAGTTATTTTGCAAATCAAGACTAAGTGCAGAGAAAAATCTGTCTTCCACATTCAATTTAATTGACTTTTATCTTAGAAACAAATGGTCACATAAGGAGAATCACATGGCAACAAATAAATAACTACAGATTTTTACTGCGATTTACAGGACAACAGTGATATAATGCTATTCTCACTATAAGCTTTAAGTGGAACTGAAATTGTGTTTTACCAGAGCCTTTTACGTGTTTCTATTAGTTATAAAGTTCTTTAGAAAAAAACCCATGTTATTAAAGGGACATTTTATTCAGACCAAAACACTGGGAACAAGCAGTAAAGACCAAGCAGCAACTCTTTCCATTTGTTCTGGGACTGAGGAGACATCTTTAAACACAGAACACCTGCTTTTTCAGTTTGGGAGAATTTAGCTTCATTCAGCTTTTTAAATGCAGCATAAACACAGGCTATGCTCAAAAAAGAATGCAAGTAAGTGAAGCAGGTAAAAAAAAGTTTGATGTAGGAAATTTACTTTGATGTCCACCAGCCTGTGTCATGTTTGAATAATGGACTTCTAGTGTTTATTGATTAGCCTGAAATTAGCCAGTATTTAGCCTCAGGCTCTGAATGCAAATACACGCATCTCTACATACCATTATTAATTGCATTTATTGTCTTAACTCTAATGAAATTGTGTTAGCTGCCTTAAAGTAACTGTTTCACCTGTTGTCACGATATTTCCTAGTTTGTAACTGTGACAACACAAACCCACTGCAAGCTGCAGTCCAAAACATGCAATATGTTTTTCAGAGTCTGTGTTGCAGCAGTGAACAGTACTCTGGCAGTGTCCGTATGTAAAGTTAGGATGCAAACTGCTTCACTTGAATATTTCAACTACAAGGCCAATCTAATGTCACTGTTTTAATTGTGATTTGTTCAAACTAGGGTGGGTATTGACCAACAAAGAAATACATTCGGACCGCCGTTCCTTTCCAACACGTGACTGCAAGTTGCACTGGAATAAGCCCTTCTTGTTTTGCATCCCCTAAAATCTTCACAGATAAAAAAACAAGACAAGCCAAAATATAGTTTACAAAGGAAAATAGAGAATTAATCTTTTCTTTGACATGAAAATATCTCTGGAGTATACATCTGGTTTGAAACAGTCAGCATTCACATAGGGCAGAACAGTCCCTGCTCAAAAGCCAGGAAGTCACAAATAAAGTGCGAAGCAACTAGTGAACTAAACATTGCACAGAAAACAAAAGAACAAACAGAATAACACTCTACCCAGTCTAGAACGTGACATGATAGGCAATAACAACAAAAAACAATCATATCTGATATCTAAAAACACACTCCACTTCAGCATAGCGAGATCAAAGTCCTGTACACTGGATAAGAGTCAGCTCTATCGCGTCTGTCCTGTCATGCAGTTGACTGCATAACGCACAAGCTTCAGAAGATTCAAGTCCACATAAGCAAATGATCAGGTGCACGTGCCAATCTCTGCAAGACAGAACCTGCTTCCATTTTATCAAGAGAGCCAAAAGCTTGTGCTTACAGCAAGGTGGGGCCAGATCGACTGTGGGTTCTGTTTGTACGAGACTCAACTGCTTACACTCGAGATGCTACGGTAGGAAGAGAGCGGAACAAGCAACAGCCCGATTCTTCGCAGGGGGAAAAGAGACAACTGAACAGCAGAGACAGGAGAAGTCTGGTCCGACTATGACGGGACCAAGAACGTTTGCCAACAGGCTAAAACTCGGATACTGTCACAGAAATTACATTCTTTTATCATTCATAAAGTACCGTTATACAGAGACGGAGGTAACGGCGTCACTTGACAGGAGTAAACTGTTGGACAGGAGAAACCCAAACATGCATCCCATTAGATTTCGTGATATAATTATGTTACACAAAACAAACCCGCAGAGCTATAGAAAGCCTTCATTTAGAGGTTGACTGTCAGTTTAGTCATGCATTTTGTTTCAGCTATAGCGTATGTACAACGTTAGTATGAATGCAGTCAGCAGAATCAGAGAAAAGACGGGAAACTCAAAGTCACTGACATCATCGGCAAAGCAACAGTGATGTTTAGCTCAAACACAACACTTATTTCTAGGAGTAAAAACCTTTGGAAACATAGAGAATGTATTTTATACATTAGTTTCAATAACTTAAAGGAAAAATCCAACATTGGAAACACAAAACCAGCTCCTGGTTAAGTGTTGTGCCCTTTTCAGTGGTTCGTTTTTCCTCCTCCCATAAGTAACAGATCCATGATGGATGTACATACATATTTTTAGCAACTGCAGTTAAAATGTTTCATTGGTTTCAAATCATGAACAGTACATCATGTTTGACATCAGTTCCCTTGGGACTTGTGAGAAATCGTTCTTTACTCAGACAGAAATTTTGCGCCGATGTCATGACACAGGAAGAAATTCACTACAGAAGAGGCAAATGTGCAGTTGTGTATCAAGCTGAGCTATTTACAAATCTAATTTCAGAGTGAAGCTGGATTTAGGCGTCTCTGATGAGGTGCTCCTCTGGCTTAGTAATTTATACTTCAGCATACGATTTCACCTGTGATTGTCATAGCACCACTGCAGCACTCAACGTCCTCTACTCGTTATAAACTCACTCAGCAATTCTACGTTTTCCTTCATTTTTCTAATTTGGAAATACAATCTTCAAGTAGGATACAGCTTATAAATCAAGATACAAGTTGAGCCGCATATTCAGAGTTCAGTTAAAGTCATGTTAATAATTGTAGGGAGACCTAAAATGTCGCTATTTGTCTCTTTAACATGTCTCCGTGTCACCCTCACTACATAGTAAAAAGAAAGCCGACCAATTTCATCTCCAGCTGTAGCTCCTGTCTGTAAAGTCAACATAATTTTAAGAAGAATAAATCCAGCTCCACTACTGAAATGTGCTAAAACAATAAAGCATCAGAGGTGGATTTTTCCTTTAAGGGCTATATTTTTGTCTCAGTTGCATAGGAATCACACATCTGTTAAAGACAAACAAAACCTTTGATGGAGGAGAACAGCAGACAGTAAACACCTCAACTGAAACAAATTGTACAACTGCAGAGGTGTGCAGTTAACCAAGCATGATTCCTTTTCAGGACTGTAGAGTTGGGAGTTGTTCCCAACAGCGCATTAGGTAAGTGAAGGATCAGTCCGCCTGCACACAAACATAACAATATACCAAACACGATCACACAGATCAACCTACACTCAGGGAAACTCTGACAAAAGGCTGAGGCAGACTGAAATATGTGCCTGAAACAGTTTGATTTTGGCAATAGATATTCATCTAGGATTATTTGACATATCAATAAACACATATTTCAAGAGAAATGCACGTAAACACGTCTCGGTTTTAGTGTAAACTCTTGTTTAACTGTTTTCGTTTAGTATATATATATATATATATTTAATCGTGACTGACCTTAGTCCTGCAATAAATACACAAGGAATAAGATTTCACTCTTATATTAAATATTCTTATATTTCATAAATTCTGAAATTGATCTCTCTCATAGAGACCAAAACCACTTGGCAGCTTGTACTGTAGAACCATTTAAATCCCAATACTCTGTGGTACTCACTGATCACCGCGGTGGTAAAACTCAGTAGCGTTTGTTAGAGCTTCCCTGTCAAGGAGCAAAACGCCTCCCCATAATTGCACTCCGTCTGAAGTACTTTAATCCTTTGAATTTTTTCATCTTGTTTTCAGTCCCACTTTAAAAAAAAAAACAAGCAACGATTTGGCTATAAACTGTACCGCTACAAAATACAGTACATTGATTTGTCAAACCTTACACAACATAACCACAAATATCACCGACCAAAAGCTCCTCTCAAATACAAGAAAATTACAGTAAGTTACGAAAAATATGTGTCACGTTAGACAGTAAAACAGTAGAATACTCATGTAAGGCAAAATCAGGTGATTTCACAGTGACGACTTACAAAGATTTAAGATTTTAGTGTTTTAAAAATAGACAGCTTCAGTCTGGATGTGTACTGGCTTTTCAGTGGCAGAAAATCAATTTGGACGCATTCCTTTGCGTTCTATCTAAATAGAAATACCTGATACTCTTCTAGGAAAACGTTAATTCTGGTGGCGTAAAACCAACCCATTTCTGGAGCTCGCAGCATTTTCGAGAGCGGTGTGAAAAACTACATTTGGATTTGACTGTTGGGCTGCACCACGGCAATGTCAACCACGTCCTACATCAGAGAATGGCACATCGAACACCAAAGAGCAACTATGGGGAGGTTTTGCACTCCTTCATTAACCAAGTAGCTTTACAAACACATATATAAATATGTTAGTAATTAATAAATAGACACAAAATTACATCAGTGCAATTTTACACTATGCCTATAGAGAGCATTTTGGCATCAAATTTAAATTATGATAAGATGGAATATAAAACAAACAAAGAAATAAATATAAAGCATTAAAAACATACAGTACATGATGAAAATAACATTTGGTTGTCAAAAATAAAGCTTTGAGTGTGAAAAAGAAAGCCGTTACGCCACCATGGGAAAACCGGTTCATCTCATTGCACGGTAAAAGTAATTCAGCTGTTTCTTTCTTCTTTTTTTTTTATGACAGCCGTTATAACAGAACGGTTTAACCCATTGTCCTAGCAGCTTCCTGCTATGAGCAAATAAATATTAAAGTGGATATGAAAAGAAAGAACAGTCAAATGTGCATTTTTGGAATATATGTGGCATGTAATGGTACACTGTAAACACAGCAGGCTAGCGAAAGCGCTGAGCGACCAATCTCATTCAAAACGACAGCGAGGCCATTTTCCGGCAAGCCACTGGATGTCTTTTTCCCTGTAATATTTTGGTGGCGCATCGTTTCAAAGGGCTCTACGGAGTCGAGGGCGAGGTCGGACAGCTGGATGGCCATGCAAGGAGGGAGAGGGTTCATCCGGCCCTTTTTCTCTCCATTCACAACTTAGTGTGGTTTTTTTCTTGTTCTTGGCCACAGTCAGCATCTTAAATTACAGCCTGTCCATCCTGAATGTGTCCTCAGTGGCGGGGTCGGCAAGCACCATGTCGGGGTCGTTGAGCATGTGCAGTCCGTCTAAGGTGAGCGGGTCAATCTTCAGCTCGTCCAGGGGAAACTGAGAATCTGCATCGAAGCTGACATCACCGACACCCGCCAGAGAGTTGGTGAGCTCTTTGGAGAGGCTCGGTGGAGACTCACCTGTGACTGAAATATAGAGAAAGAATCCATCAGACAAAGAAGTGAGTTCTCACAGAATGTTAAAGATCTAACCATAGATTTCCCATGATTGTCAGGTCAGGAGAGAGGTGGGGAGCGGTGTTCCAAAAGCTTCTTGAAGTAGCAGATGGCGGATTGTGAGATATGCTTTGGATCATTGTCCTGCTGTGGAAGTCAGCCTCATACCACTTCTACTGTTTGAATGGAAGCTGCACCCAGAACGTGATGATTTTTAGCTCAATCAATTCTTTTTCATGCAATGTTTCTCGTAATACTGGCTTTTACTGAGAGTAAAATGTGACTGTGAAGCACTGCACCAGAAAAGTAAGTTAACTAGCAATAATAAAATAGGTGTATGTGGTTTTGCTACCTGTTAGTATGATGTTTGGGATGTTGCTGTGGCTGCTGTAGCCGAGCTGCTGAGTGTCCTGTAGGCTGCTTCCAGTGAGGCCCATCATGGCTGCCTGTGTGTAGTTGAGGGTAGAGCACTGGTTGTAAAGGCTGGTAGAGCTGATGGGGCTCTCGATCATGTTAAACTGTTCCAGCTAGAAACCAGAGAATTATACGTGAAGTCAAGGAATACTTGAAGAGGAATATTGCCGTGACTGCTGTGAGTGTTCTACGTCACCTGGTGAGAAAGAGCATTGGTCTGTCTCGATGCCAACTGCTGATCATAGAAGGAGTCGCCAAATATACTGCCCACCAGAGGGATGTGCTGGAGGAGGAGAAATAAACAGCACAATTCAGAACCACTGGCAACCGTGCAGGAGTGAAACACACATCAAATATGCCAAGAGGCTGGCCGTCCTCACATTTCAGCCATGGAAAGACAGAAAACACAAGCAAAACACAGAATCACACCAAGCGGTGACCAAAGCAAATGGCTTTCATGACCAAGGCTGTCGCGGTTAAGAGGCAAAACAGCTACAGTAACAAAAGTCTAGAAAAACCGAAAAGTGATGTTTAAAGTTTATTATTTTATATAAATACACATCTAACAATTTTAACATGACGTACAAATTTTGAAAAGGCATGTAATGGAAGTGCCGTTTTTCACAGTGGCGTTCTGGCCGCGGCAGTCCTGTTCACGACAACACAGACACAAATCACTTTTTAAATGGAAATCCTGCTATCTGCCAACCCAAAGTGTTAGTCTTTAAATATTTTAGTTCATTATAACTATTAAATCTGAAAACATTTCACTCACCATTTGTGCTGTAGAGCTTAGGAAATATGGACAACATGGCACAAACATCTCTACTAAGCTCGTCACAGTGATAACCTTTAATAAAATACCAATGTTGACAAATACTGGATTTCCCTTTTAAAATATTATTGTATTGGAAAAAGCACCACTGAACACAGAGGCAACACTGACACTATTTCTAACATCAGCCGCTCACAGAGACTGTGCGAGCAAGGTCACATAGAGACATTTGTCAATGTGTGAAAGCCCAGAATTTAGATACTTAAGACTCGAGCTCTTCTACCAGAGGAGTATAGTATTTTTAATGTGGCTTTGAAGAGGCGCCTCAACCGAGACACAAGACAAAGTTGGTTATTACAAGACAAACTGGCATGCCTCTTTTCTACCAAATCACTAATGGAATAAAGCACTGACTACTCTCACCCAAAGGACATGTGACTATAACAGAAGAAAGTAATTAAATGGTCTAAAATAAAGTTATTTATAGGCAAAAACACTTCATTTCTTCCAACAGACACAATAAATCCATCAAACCCTTCCTGTTATTTTGTTACATTCTGCTGAACAACGTGAAAAAGGGAATTAAATTCAAATGTTACTCATGTACATCGTCATGAATGTTGAAATGAACAGTAAGTAAAATGAATACAGTGTCTCGTTTACTTCAGACACACTTTTTTGAGCGGTACACAGTCCACCCAGACCAGAATGTACCGCACAGATACTAAAAGCAAGCACCACGCTGGCCTGTAGATGACTGACGTCTCAGGGATGCTTCAAGATGAGAAAGTCTAATGGAAAGTGTTCTGGGCTACGGAAACTTGCTTTCCTTATAAACCTATAAACCTATATAAGCTATAACCTTTGAATTATTTTGAATGCTGTTACACTGCCTGGCTTAGAAAGGTTGCTCACTATTAGTTCTCTGACCACCCTTTGCTTTGATTACAACACACATTTGCTGAACACTTCAATAAACGTTTGCAATTTCGTCACACTTATTTATACAGATTTGCATCATTTTCTCATTGAGATCGCTGCATAAAGTCTATTTTCGAAGGGGTTAAGTCTGGATTCTGTGGCGGCTCGTGTCTCGTGTCCCCTGAGCCAAACCTCAGCTGACCACACTGTGATACCAGCTGTAACATATTATCACTGCAGTTCTTATCCTACGGAAAGTTCTTATTTGTTCCATGAACTCCCGGTGGCGACATGTTTTTTAGCCAGGCAGTGTATATACATTAACAAATAGTCGGGCTGCATCAACAAACTATCACCATGGTGTCGTGCACACAGTAACCATTGACAGTGGTGATAAAGATGGGAGTTATGCACATGTTGACATTATGTTGTGAGTGGTTAACTGCTGGGACAGAATGAAAAGCAGCCTAACTCCTCTACAAATAGCTTTCCCCCAGGCGTAAGGCCCTTCCCCAAACAGCTGCTAGCTAGTGGGTGGGCCCTTACTTGAGGCGAGCCGCCAGGGGAGAAGCCTTGATTGGAGACTGGGGATGTTGGCGACTGAGTGGCTGGTGAGCCAGTCTGATTGCGGTACTGTCAAAGGGAAGAGGGTTAGCTAGCATTAGGTTTCATGCCTGTCACACATAAATCTCAAAGGGCAGGATGTGAGAGGGCATCTGCCAAGGATCTGCTCATTATACACAGTGTGTGTAGGTGAGAAATTTTATCAATTAGCACCAGATAAACAGTGGGGACGCTGGTCACAGATGTATTTCTCTACTATAAACTTACAGCATCTCAGACAAGTTATTATTTAACAGTACACACACTGAATTCAAAACAATTTTGCTTATATAAAAAGACAATTTTCTCTGTAAAAAAAACAAACAGAAAATGCAATGTTGCAAATAGTCATAAGAAACCGTGTTTCTTATCACATATAGGGCCCTTAATTCAAATACGTACTGCAGTTATCTGAATGTGAAGAGTAAAAAAAAGTGCATAAGGTTGTGTAGCAAATTGTTCGTGTCGCCACCTCCAGTGACAACTTTAGCTCCTCTGCATGTGCAGAAAAAATCCATATCATAACAAATTAAACTTCTTACCGAACTGATGCCGATGCTCACTGTGGTCTGGCTCTGGCTGTCCGGGGAAGGGCTGCTAGGTGTGCCTGTACCAGTAGAGGCTGGAGTTGGCAAAGTGATGAGCTGGATGCCCGGTGGCAGAGCATGTTGCTGCTTCTGAAGGTCACTGAGCAACTGCGCCTGGGCCTGAGCCGTCAGCTGGTTAAACAGGGGGTACTGAGAGAGCTGCTGCTCCAGTGTCAATGCCTCTGTTGGCACAGTCTGAGAAAAAATGCACACAGACAAGTCAATTTAGGTGTGTTTTACTCAGAGGTATTAAAAAGTAATAACTCAGCTCCTAGAGGCAGAGAATGGAGAACAGTTTTGAAGGAGTCTGTTACTTGCATGGGGGATCACTGTTCATAACAAACCATACCTGTTACGGCAGTGAAGCCAAAAGACATCGTAAAGCTCTAGGCCCCAACTTGAAGTTAGCTCTTACCTGTGTTATGTTAACGGGTGAGGACAAGGTGGGGGAGAGCTGTTGTGGGGACTGTTGGAGGTGAAGGTCAGAGGTGAGGGTGAGCGGCACTACCGGGGGTTGTCGGCGCTGTGCTGTAACAGTCATGGTGGGCTGAGAAGAAGTGGGGATCCCTGAAAGGAAAGAGACACATGACTGGTGCCTTTGTATCCAACTCATTTCAATTCATCCAACTAACTTCAACAAAGCGTCGTCTGTGTGCTGCTCTACCGGCTGCTACAACATGCAAATCGATTTATTAAAAAAAAGAGCTGCTGAGCCAAACAGATCAAAGCTTTCGCACCTTATATGACTTTGTGACTGTTTCAAGAATATGCTGCAATCTACACAGTTCATAAAAGACTGTATCTTCCCAGCTAATGGACACAAAATAGTAGTAATTACCATGGCTGGCAGCACTGATTCCCAGGTGGGTGAGGTTGGTGGTCAGGCTGCCTGTGCTGTTGGATGAGCTGAGAGAGGGGAAGGTCACGGTGTCCTCAGGGTCCAGCGGGGTGGACAGTGGAGGAGGGAACTGGATGTTGGTCAGATCAGGCAGTGAACCTCCGGTGTTGTGTGCAGCTGGGAGCACGGATGGGTTCAATTCCTGGTCTGGTGATGGGAATATACTGAAAAAGACGGCTTCTTTAAGCTGGAATCATGGCGCGAGACAAACTATTTCTGAACCAATAACAAAAGTTCAAACAATTATTTAACCCACATTTTTAGATGTGCATAAAAACAACGACAAACAATATCAAGAATGTATTACTACCGATAGCAAAACAACAACAAGTACAGATTCAGTACTATAAATGTTATCGTTTAATGAGATATAAATTCAACAAAGATTGTTCTTTTTGTTTCTGTAGCAACCACTGCTAAACTACACAGCAATACCAGATTAACATCTTACACCAGGCATCAAATCATCTGTTTAAAAGTGTACTACCCTTCTGTGACAATATGCATAGTAAAAGCTAACATTTATTTTATTGTCTCTTGAATGTATCCTCACAACTGAAACACGTCCTTTTACTGAAAGACTAGACAACAAATCCATGTGCATTTCAAGCAGCAGAGCACCTAGACCAGCTGTCCTGCATCAATGCACTTACAGCATGACTTATTTATGACTGTGTCACTGACATTCCACTACAACCGCACATTTCATTTTAAAGAATAATGAAACAATGTACTTAAGCCACTCACTTGATTCCTGGGACATCACATGTGTTGGGCTTTGATGAATCATCCTGAGGGAGAGAAAATGATCATGAGCTGGAAATCTGGCATCATAAAAAATGTACAAGCTGCAGCCCTTTACTTTCCCATCAGTACCTTCTTGTCATCCCACAACTGTTTCTGTGCATCCTTGTCTCCATTCGACTCTGAATTCTCCGTCCCCGGCACTGTTAGCAGCAGTACTAATTAGTGAAACAGCAAGATGCAGTTGCTTGCTTTGACAAAATACATAATAATTGAATTAGTACAAGAAATGAGTCAATATCCCAACAGGACATGCATAATATCATGTTGTGCACCAGATTCCTAAGACTCTAAAAACAGCAAGGTGACCAACAGACAGACTGATTGGACGTCAGCCTATCTTGGTTTTATTACTTCTGAGCCTCGCGTGTAAAAAGACATAATCAGTGGATAATCAGTGAATTATTGATCCTCCTCCTGTAGATCAGCCTGAGTCAGCTTCATTCGCGCCTGTTCCCTCTCTGCAGGACGGTACCAGCATGCTGTAGTGCCTTGCCAGAGACCAGTATCTAGATTCTAGATTCTACATTGACTTTTTTGTGACATAAACCTTCTTATGTTATGTAAAGTTTGCACATTAATAAATAAAAGCGACCGACTCTTTGTACGCGGGTCTTCTGTTACCTCGTTTAGGCTGCAGCTCCTGTGATCCCCCTGCAAACACTTCCTGGGGCTTGGTATTCATGGCACTCTGGTGTAAGGCAGAGTCCGAATTTGTCCTGTATGTGTCAGAGAGACGAGATGTCAGCCAAAACGCTTCCAAAATCTCCACTGAATGCCAATTCTACTGCATTATTTTCATCAAGAATCACACACTGTTCCAAACAGTGAATGCAGAATTAAAAACAAATTAAACAAACAGAGTTAAACTGAGCTATATCTAAATATATCATTTGCCTTTGTTAGCATTTTGGCAGTTGGACAAAGGAAGGTGACTTACCTTCTCCAACTAGTGTCTGGTGGTGGGGAGAGGTAGATTGAGCTGTAAGGACAGCTGTCAATGTAAATTTAGTTAAGCAAAGGGGATGAAAAATGGATCTGCGCTAATCCTTACTTTCATACCTCTTGGCTGATTGAAACTAGCAGACCTGATGCATAATAAAAAAACCGCACGCACGCACGCACGCACACACGCACGCACACACGCACACACACACACACACGCACACACACACGCACACACACACGCACACACACACGCACACACACACGCAGGGATCCAGTTAGCTGTCAACACTGTGTCAAGAGAGCGTAACAATGCACCGTCTCTTGCTGTATGTTTCTATCAGGCTAGCAATCCATGACACAAACAATTCACCTCAGTCATTGTTCAAAGGCTGTTGAACTATGCTGCAGTATAAGATAAGATATTCAGATATCACCACAACCCACACAAATAGATTCACCTGAGGTCTTACAGGTTCATTATTTCTTTTGTGGATTCTCCTCAAATCATTTCGTATGCACCGTGTTGGATTCAGCACACTGTGAACCATATGATTCCACTATTTGTCAGCGCAACGCATTCCTTACTTATTAGTGTCTAAAACACCACATGCACAAAAAGAAAGGATATCTGACGCCCATGTTTGTCGATTGACAGCGGCCGGCGGTGAGGAGAAGTGATGCGGTTGCGGTCACGGTACACACGGTCCACTAGCCCGTGGTGCCTGGTGGTCCGACTGGTATCCAGCACTGAGTTCTAGAGTTAAAACACCATGTGAATGAGGCCAAGAAAACAGCTTCCTTACACAACAGGACTATGTCTTTGGATAATGTTCAAGGAATAATGGTGCACATGTGTTGAGCCATGAGCCATGGGCCCACCAAATTGATGCTTGAGTTGGCAAATGTATTTAAAGATGGAAAGCCATGACAAGCAATGACATACTTTAAAATTTAGAAACCAAATTACACTGCTGGGAAGAACTAGCATGCCTTGTCATACGTGTTTGGCTTCCTCTCATTCCTGGCCGTGCAGATTTAACCATCCAATCATATCTGACCACTTTACTGCCAGTAAAGCCTAAGCTAAGGCTGCAGACTTTGTACAAATTCACAGTTTTGAGCCAAACCTTCACCAATACTACACATAACTGCAACCTGTATATGTCCAACATTAAAGCAAACAGCTAAAAAAACACTGGTCGAGAACAAACCATTGATTTATCAGCCGAGAGGGGCTAGGGGCTCACCTGAAAAGGCAGGTCAATGTTGCCATTTCCAATCTGATTGACATTGGGCAGTGAGCCTCCATAGTATTGTCCACGATTCTGCCCTAGTTGCAAATACTGGGTCTTCTGTAACTGCAACTGTGCAAAGTAAAATTGCATGAAAGCATGAGTGAATGATCAGATTCACAAAAGAAGTGATGCTAAAAATGAATGACGCCTGCCAAGCCACAGTGGTGAAGTGAAAGATTAATGAGTCCATTAACTGACAGAGGAAACATGATGAGACAGATGAGGCAGATGTGGATGTTTAGGATCAACTGAAAAGCAGACACCTTTCACAGCAAATCCCATCATCTAATATAAATGGTAGCTGACTGACAGTTAGTGTAATTATAGTCAGACGTTCCATGTAACACACCTGGCTATTACATTATCCACAAATGAGTCACAAAAATCATGCATGTTAATATAAAGAGGAGTCTTAGTGAAGTTCATTATTGCTAATCAAGTATAATAACACTGATGCTACAAATACAATGGATTAATGTTGGGATGACAGCACAAAAAAAAACACAACAGACCACAACACTGGGCAGTTAAATGTGTTTTCCCCGTACTAAAAAACAATACAGCTGAGATTTACACTGATGCAGCATGTGGTAAGTGGACATCGTTTCCTGCAATAAGGCCCACAATTAGCCCAGATGTTTCCTAACAACAAGACATTCTTTTTGTGGTAAATTGAACTGTAGGAAATACTAGTTCATGACAAAGAACTAACTGGCAACAAGTTCTGTAATCAGTAATTATTCCAGTAATATTTGGCATATAAAATCCAGGCACAATCTTGTTCCCCCCTTAAAAATGTTAATTGCTTATTGTCTGTTCCATATTATTATTTACTGATAAAAGATAATTACAATCTGATACTTAAACTATGCTAAATCCATAATTATTAGGATTATTATTGACATATGACATGTTGATTTTGTGTCAAATACCTCAGATGATGAAAATGCTTACTATGTCAGTATGCACTGTTTATTTTATTAGCACTGGTAAACCCAAACATTTTCTATTTATATAAATGAGACAAATCCAGCCAACCCTAGTGGTCTAGAAGGTGGATAATAAATGACTCCAATAAATAATTATCAAAATCACTGATTTGAGTTCCATCAATGAACTGCTGGAGTAATGAAAAAATGGTTCTGCACAATTAGACTAAACAGTTGATTGTAAAATAATAAGCCTAGTCTATTAAAATGGGAGCTGTAGCAATTAATCGATTAAGCAACAATAATTACAGCATTTGTTGGTTCCAGCTTCTCAAACATGGGGATTTGGGTGTTGTTTTCGTCTCTTCAACATAATAAGCAGTGAAAACAAGTTGGCTGTCGGACATGGACAAAGTCTTTTTACAGTTTTCTGGTAATCTATGGGCAAGATACTTCATTGAGATTAACTGTGTGGCGTTTGGATGTTCTCCCAGTGTCTGCCTGGGTTCTGTCCAGTACACCGGCCTCATCCCACCATCCAAACACACACGTAAGATTGACTGCTCACTTTAAAAATCACTGTACGTCAGCCGTGTGATTGACTTGCTCAGCGTCTCCCGCGACGCCTGACAGGACAGGCGGTTGGGATGATGGACGGATGGACGGACGCATGAGCTGCTTAAGAAACAATCTACGTTTCCGTGGGTGCTAGAAAGTTGGCAAAGTTACGCTGACTTAACGCAATGTAACGTTAACAGCACTTTACCGTTACAGATGGTGATAGTAACCTGGTTGCTCTATGTTCATCCCTGACTTTATTTGCCACAATGCATATTATTAAAAACTGCAAGACAATATACTATCGGTACCGCGCTACAGCACCGGGTAAACGCTAATAGTAGCGTTTACTGGGAAAAAAAGCACAGCTGGGAAACAGCTTTTTTACAACTGATTACAAACGGTACCTTAGCCCCGTCGGATATATTGGTCTGATGTAGTTTCTGGCGGCTGACTTTCCTCACGACATTTAGCCATCTCGCTAGCGTTACCTGTCTGACGGTTTGTTTGCTAATGAAATGACAGCTGTGAGTGCTCAGACCAGCCACAGACAGAGCACAGGTGCTCATTATTCACACCGCCAGCAAGCTAGCTAACCTAGGAAACGCTGCACACGCTGGCATGTACATCAACGATGTATATACTTGCAAAGTGAAAACACAATTTTGCCACTGATGTATCAAGAGGTCGTTAATTTTAACTTTAGCTACTTGTCATCCTAATGTTCATATTTATCTCCGCAGCGTTCGTGAGCTGCCAAGGAGCGATGCAACAAAACGTAAACAGTCAAGGTGTTTCGGGCTCACCCGTGCAGCTCTGGTAATGTTCAAGTCTTTCATCACTTCTTCAAACGCGGCCGTCTCCTCCGCCTGTTTCTGATTATGCAAAGCGATTTTTTCGCTAAATTTGCGAGGATTGTTAGAGGACGCCATCTTTCCCTCTTCTTCTCAATGGAATGTTACGTCACGGGCCACGCCAGGGCCTTCTGATGTCGTCATCACGTACGGTGAGCGTCCCCGTTGCTGATTTTTCTTCAGCTGTTGCCAGTATCTTAGAGGCAGTGTTTAATATAAGGAGTTTAATATACAAGATATGCGCTTATTATAGACAGTGAAAAAATAGACAATAGAAATAGCTTGGTTTCACTTAGTCATAGGATACACACAAGCCTTTATTAATGCATCTGCTACTGGCTAGTAAACTATTCACCTGTCCTTTAGAGATCAATTACACGTCATTGATAACTGAAAAAAAAATCTTAACATTTGTGTTGCCATTTTGTGGAAAATCCCTCTCCCCCACGTCACTTAATAGCACGGATAAGGGAATCCCCTTTAAGTCATCACATTTGTATTCAGAAATGTGGACAAGCCATTAAAGGTCACCACAATTCACACTTTATATGTAATTGTGCATGCATGACATGTATACGCATGACATTACTGGTGGTTAATGGGTTCCTTGGTTTGTTTCTATATATATATTTTGAATGAACAAATGGTTCTATAATAACCCATCAATTCTGCAGTGGTACATGTAAGTATCAATACTGTTTAGAAATGGAATTGGATCCATCTCATTTTTTCCAAAAGGTGAGTGGTTAGCAGTCTTTTAGTGTTTCAACTAATTAAGAAAAATCAACCACTGTTAATATCTTACATCTGGCTAGTCTTGCCATACTAATAATTTTAAAGGGGAAACAGTGCTAACAATAAACCCTTGGATGCATCCACTATCTGCACCATTTGTACAGAGTAATGTCGGCTGTAGGAAGGACTGTGGCCAGCTTTGGTGCACATTGGTGATATAATCTGCAGAGGGTGCTCCTATAAAGGGTGAGAGGTGTTGTTGTACTAAGTACATTAAGCATCATCCTTCTCTCTCATGTTTCCACCAGATAATTAAATTTCATCTAAACACAATACATCTGACTCTTATTTGTGTGAGTTCAGATTGATCTATAATTTAATTTTAGGATGACTAGGTTGTTGTATGATGGGTACAATTTTGTATTATGTCATGGTGTTTTAAAAAATACAGCATAATTAATATTACAGTGGTAAAGAGACATTACTGATCTGGCAAATGTACACATAAATACTTAATAAAGAGCAGTATGCCAATTAAAATTGCTGCATGTGATTACCTGCTCTTTCTTTTCACATTTGCTATTTGTTACTTATCTGTCACAAACTAATAAAGGCAGAAATGCCAACATCCAAATTCTAAAATTAATATGTTGCAGATACTGTTTTGTTTCATAAATACAAGACAAAGATACTTGTGAAATATAACTATGCATACAAAATACTGTAAAAATTAAGAATCATGGTGGAGCTTATCCCACCTGTCAATGGGCAAAAGGCAAGGTAAACCCCTATCACAAGGCTGAGATATAGAGTTAATGAACTATTCATGTTCACACCTATAGGCCTCAGAATCACTTATTTACGTATGGACAGTGAGAATCTATGAAGATATGGGGAGAACATGCAAACTCTGCACAGACAGGATCCCCAATAACCCATGGAATTAAACCTGTGTATTTTTTGCTGTGAAGCCAAAGTCTTAACCACTACTAACATTAACTGACAGACTAACCAGTAACTTGAAAAATTGTTGGTTGCAACTCTAACAGCATAGAACAAAAAATGTTCCTGTCCCTCTTGTAATTGCCCCTTGTGGGTGCTGGGGTGCTATATTAAAATGCAGGACAGTGCTTCAGTTGGAAAGTTGTCAAAACAAAAAAGCATCTTGAGAGTATTTTTAGAAGATGTTACACCTTTAATAAAGGATGCACATAAAGCTACACAAATGTCTACATTCCCCACTGACTACAGTAGTTTCATCTATATTGCACTTTACATATATATATATATACTTAAAGATATGTGCTTTTACTGGTACAGGTAGAACAAAACAAGGACACAGTGGCAAGGCAAACAGGAGACATAGACAATGGACACTCATCATCATAGATGGTCACATTAAAAAAGAAATAAAATCTTCAAGTTTGCTTCTTTCTTAAAAATATTTTAAATACACCATTGTAAGCAGCAGAATGAGAAGTCTAATACTGCTTTGACAAGTCAAAACAGTTGAATATAATCATAGATTTATAACTCAATCTTCCAAAATATCGACTGTATGGTGTTGGTGTGTAAAATGTTATTTAACAATAAATGTTATTTTAGCTTATGGACAAAGAGTGCACTGAATGAAAGCACTTCTTTAACATGCAGCAGCATCAACTGACATTCAAACACACATTAATGATTCATGTAGCTGCCTTACAAGGTCCACGCTGTTTGTTATGTTGACTAGCAGCACTATTAGTATGTCAGTGTGGGTTTCAGCCCAGGAAAACTTAATGGCAGATGCATTAAAAAAGAAGAAAATACATACAACACCATAGCATGGAATATTGAAATGAATATTCATGGTCATTGTGCAATCATTACTGTGCATTGATATGTGGTTGGTTTGTTTCTTTGTTGTGCACGTTACAAGAAAATACCACTATACAATCAAGATGTCTGACATTATAAAGGTTGAGTCAGTTAATACCTTAGCACAGCAAATTTTACCTCAAGAGTTTCATTCAAAAAAGCCTATTTGTGCTGCCACTGAATGAATTTCTGTTTTTGTAATAAAACTGAATTCAACATCTAAGTCATGTTATTCTGGAAAGAAAAGTTGGTTCATTTACAAGTAAGCTTCCAAATAGGCGACTGCACAATAAACACAAAGAATGAACACAACATATCAACATGTCATTGAACAAGAAACATTACTCTTCAATCACTTTGCTAAATGCATTTCCATTGGAAATGCTCCAATTGTCAATACAGATTGTCAAAACTGATACGGTGCTGAGAAAAAGTATTTGTCCCCTTCTTGTTTTTTTATTATTAATTTTGCACTAATATCACTGAAATCATTAATATTAATATTACACAATAAGTTTTTTTTAGGGAAATAAAGATGTCCAAACTTGTCTTCTGGCCCTATGTGAGAAGAAAAAGAAAAGCTCAGTTCACTTTCACTTCCACACCCAGGCCTGATTATTTTCTGCACTTTACCAAAAAATCCTAAGGAGAATCAGTCTGGCAATACGCTCGTGACTTCAAGCTCAAGCTGCAGGACAATGATCCAAGACATACCAGCAGGTCCAGCTCTGAATGGCTCAAAGTCCCGACGTAAAGGCGATTTAAGTGCTGTGAAATTAACTTAAACAGTTGAAAACATGTTTGAAAATCCTCCAGCATGGCTGAATAAAAACAATTCTGCAATGAGAATTCCTCCATAGCAATGTGAGAAAACCACTGGCAGCCGCAGTTGTTCATGCCAAGACTGGCACAGCTAGGTTAGAAGAAAACTAGGTTTTCCTATAACGAAAGGCAGGTTTGGACAGCTTCTTTACTCTTAACAAATTAAATCATCATTTAAACACCACATTTTGTATATACATCTTACTGTGTAATATAAATATTAGTTTGATGACTTGAATCTTTTACAGGTGAAAAATAGGCAAAAAAACCCCAAAACAAAACAGAAAGGAAACAAATACTTACCTTAAAACATGTATAGTTAATAATACATCTTTCTGGTTCCTTCCTCCAAAAGAAGACAGACTGACACATACACACACAAACAGAAGCTTACATAATGTTCACGCCTTTTGTTGACTCAGAAGAAAGAGCACACAGAATCAAATCTTCACAGTGGCAGGTCAGACAGTTAGCGTTGTGTAGTGTTTTGTGGAAGTATAATCAGTGTGCAAGCGATACCAGCAAAAGATTCTGGGAAGTGTAAATCCCTCTCCCACTCATCAGTCTCTGTGTTATACACCTGCACGATGCTTGTGACATTGTTCAGGTGCCAGTTATAGCCACCGACAATGTAGATCTTCCTGTCCAGTAAGCAGCAGCCTGCCTCAGACTGCCCTGCTCTCATGGGACTGACTGTGGTCCACTGGTCACTCTCTGGAATGTAGTACTCGACTGCCAGCACATCAAAACACCGGTCCACATGGTCCATGCGACCGCCTAGAGCATAAACACGATCCCTGGTGCTGATCATGGCATGCAGCACTCTGGGTTCATTCATGGGAGCTCTGAATTCCCACTGGTCTAATGCAGGATCATAACAGTGAAGAGTTTTCTTGTCATCCAGAGAGACGCCGTAACCCCCAGAGATATAAAGTTTCTCTCCACAGGAAGTTCCTGCATGACCCCAAATCCTGCGTTTCAATGGTTCCACGTAGGTCCACTTGTTGTTCTTTGGGCAGTAACACTCCACAGACGACAGACTGCCAGACCGATTGCGCCCCCCGGTGGCATACAGCTGTCCATGCAAAACGTTGAGCTGAAACTGGATGCGAGCCTCCTGCAGCGGTTGGATTCGCAGCCACTGGCAGAGATGTGGGTCGTAGCGGAAACAGGCGTCTACTGCGCCCTCACCGCTGCGGTACTGTAAATGCTGTCCACCGACAACATACACAAAGTTATCGAGAACAGCAACGCAGGCATGGCTGCAACCCGTTTCCATCTCTGTCAGCTCCTTGAACTGGCGGGAGGCCACGTCAGGGAGATAGTACACCTTGGTGCTCACTGTGCGGTCGTTGTCAGTGTAGGGTGTCCCACCAAAGGTGATGAGTGATATGACGTCGGAACGAATCAGTGTCCGCGAGGACTGCATGTCATGCTGTCGGAAGGGAAGGATCTGGTAATTGAAGGCCTCAAGGAGATACTGGCGACACATCACGTCTTCCACCATGATGTCCACTGTCTGAACACTGTCCACCAGCTCTGAGGAGCGCATGAGTGGGAAGCGCACGTGGCAGAGGACACTGCTGGCTTGAGCCCGGCGAGCTTCGTCATGCTGAAGCCACCTGATGGCAGCGTGGAAGAGGTCAATCTCGCTACAGTTCTTGAGTTTGTTGCTCTGCAGGAAGAACACGAGGCGCTCCATGGGAATGTGTAAAAAGTCATCCTCCTCAGCAATCTGGAGGAAGTGGCGGAAAGTGAAGGCATCCACGGACTCTTTGAGGGAAGACAGACTAAAAGTGGTGGCCATCTGGCCAATGTGCAGGCAGGTCTCCACACTCATCGCTGACTTAAGGAATTCCTCGCAGAGGTCCACAACTGGGATCATCTGAAGAAACACAGCTGCACCAAGCACATCTTGAATGCAGTCCAAGTCTAAAGTGACTTCTGCACTGTAGGCAAAGTCGATAATGTGTTTTAGCCCACGGGCGGACAAACCCTTCAGTTCAATAGTATCTTGATTTGACTCCCTCATGCCGCCAGTAAACATAGCTCTGTAACACAAGAACAGATAGGTAAATAATAACAAATGTTTTTGTTTTTAAATGAATGGCACTGATGTAAAATTGCACATATTTGCATTGTATGATTATATCTAACGTGTAAAAACAAAAAAAAGAAAACACTTTGGTTTGTCCTGGATCACAGTTTCCTAAAATCCATGTCTGGAATATATCACTCTATAACTTCTATAATAAGTATGTTGTGTATAAATGAATCGAATGACACATAATGCCTCGGATTAAGGAGAAAATTTTATACTAAAGTGAATTTATCACTGTGAATTTTGTTTTGCTTTCTTCTCTTGGCTTTCCTCTTCCAACTTAACTGCTTTAAATATAGTTCATGTGTAAACTGCAGCTTAGAGTGCACTCAGTGCAAGTTGCTCTACATACAACCATCAGTGAAGTGCTTCCGATATAAACTGTATATGGGCAGTGAGAAATCTAATAATTCACACTAACCTGAAGTAATCACTACAGGAGGCCAGCACTGCTTTGTGGACCTGGAAGCGCTCCTCATTGATGGACAGCACAACGTCAAGTAATTGGCCGTGAGCCCGCAAGACCGACAAACCCTGGAGGAGAGTAGCACTGTGGCTTGGGGCTGAGAAAGTACAGCGTAGGGTGCTATTCTTGTTAGCCATACTGGAAGAGAAAATAGGCCTCGTCACAATCAGGCAATGCTGGGATCCCACGCTTCTTTCTAAATAAAAACGGTATAGGTTTAAATTCTCTAATGAAGTTAGGAGGAACTTTCAGCATCACTTATGCTGATATATTCGGGGTAAATGGGCAGCACAGCTCAATATTATGCAGACATGTATTGTGTTAACTCGCAGATGCACACTGCAATGGATATTTAATTACATTTTCCACCCTCGGCCAGTAGGTAATGCAACCTGTAGCATTCGATGTCTACATTAGTGAGCGCATACAGTATCAGTTTACTTAAAGACACAGAATCAGCCACACTCTGTTTAGCTTTCTCTGTTTAGCAATATGCATTTCACTGCATATTGTACTGTGTATGATTGTGCACGTGACAAATAAAATCTGAATCTGAATCTTAAACACTTTGGGGTGGTCACAGCCACACAGGAAGTCACCCACAGCACATGTTTAGTTCTTTGTTCACAAACATTTAAACTTTATTAGTCACAATGAGGTTCACTAAAGAGAGCGCACACATATAGTAAACATTACTGTCACCTATTTGGTTGTATAAATGTCTTATCTTTTGAGTTACCTAGTTTCGAGTACGGTCCTGGTGTGGCAAAAGAGGTGTCAGAGGGTGGCTTTCAATACAAAGGTGAAGAAAATGGGGCTAATCCACCAGTTCAGTCTGAACAGGTGGGAACGGGAACTAACTTGATAGTAGTCTTAGTTTCTGTCATCCCCCTTTTTGTTTTCAGTGGTTCCATCAGTCACCATATAAACCCACTATTTTGTTAAGTTTGTTAGGTCAATTTATGAAGTCAGTTGTTTGTTGGTTTTGTTCAGTTTACTTACAACTTAAGTCTAGTTCTATTCTTTTGACCTTTATTAATGGCTTATTATTTTCCTGTATGTTCTTTGTCTCATTATTTTGGGGTAAATAAAAAACTGGCACTTTTGTGGCTCACAATCAAACATTCGGGACTAAATTATTTTGTGTTGGCTTGACCAAAGAACTGCCTACTAATATTTATCATGCTTAGTGTTTTCCATTGACCTTTATTGCTAAATGAAAATAAAAATGCAATTCAATCATGCAACAAGCTGGCTATGTATGATGTGAGTACAACAGAATCCCGATCCTACTGCTTACATGAAACATTTTTATATTAGGACAAAAGTTTAATACCAGGCAGAATTTAGGTCATGAAATGTTAAATTACAATGGGAAAAAGCAATGAAGCATTTAAGCATGTGGGTGGATCAAACAAAACCCAGGACACTATTTTCTCTGTTGTTTTCCCTGTTCAGTCATGTATATGGTCAAAATAACCCTTTCCCCCCTTATCTTTTAACATAGCCTAAATAATTATAATAGCTTAAACATAACTATAAAATGATTGCAAAATTTCCATTTTGTTTTTAATCTATTCTAAGATGATCAAAGTATATTCATATAAATGTATAAAGGAGGAAATAGATTATTGGTAACGCTGTGGGTTACTGTGTAAATAACTAAGCATTAATGAGAGACCAAAATAGGCACTCTACCAGAGCCCGGGTTAAAGATTCACCAGGTCCGTTTTATTCCCACTTCTGAGCATCAGCAGTGTGGACGCCTGGAGGCCCCGGAAGGATCCTCGGTGTTTCCTGGCATCGCTACAGCACCATCGACGCAGCCTGCGCTCGCTGCATCAGGAGCCTTCGGACGGACACACACAGCGCAGCCTCGCCCCCACTTCACTAACCTGTTCTGTGAATGTTTCGAAGCAAAATCTCCACCGTCCGACTCCGCCATCTTCTATCACACAGACAGTCTCATCGGGCATTTTCAGACGCGTTATGGGCGGTGTAGTGGCCTGTTCACGGCGTTTCACCGGGCTGGAGCGAGCATGTTCACGAGCGCCGCCGTGTCCGGTCCCGCTGTGAACACGGTGATGACCTCTTCTCCTGGCGCCCGTCCTCCCCCGTCCTGACCCCTCCTGACCACGGGGAGGCGCCACGGTTAATGATTTATTCTTTAAAAATGTTCAGGACCAACTTCATGCAAAGTAGTAAAGTAGCTGTAGCAAGAACTCCCAACATAGTTTTATAGCACTTTGTCTTTCTATATAAAACTGCAAAACTCACCAATTAGCTTAGTCAAAAGAAACCAGTATTTTTATTTACCAGTTAATTATTCACAGATTAAAATTTCACATTTGTTATTAACCTCAGAACTGTCTATAAAACCTGTCTTGAAGCTGCCTCACCTGTTCCTCCCTGTCCGTTTCCAAAGCTTCTGGCATAAAAGATTCCTTTAAACATCTGCCTCCTACAGTGCTAAATGCTAAAATGTGCTCTGTATGTGCCATGATACCCTATGTCATGTTATGTTGTTGTTCCTAAGTAATAAAATATGGCTGCAGCACCAGCTTTATATGAATATCTTATTATTGTGCATTATAATAAATTGCCTATCTGCTTAGAGACATAAAGCAATTTTAATTTCGGTCATTTTAATTTGCCACAGGCGTCCTCGAATAAACAATTCAGCCACAGCAAAGGGCCTTCAGAATTTAGTAGACCTAGAGATTTTGGACCTTTCAATGTAGGTCACTTTACTTTACTTTACTTTGCTTGGCAGACGCTTTTTTATCCAAAGCGACTTACAGGGAGCTAGCACTGGGTGTCTGGCTCCGAGACACACCTGGTAGGGGATGGATTAGGAGTCAGACGGGGTTCGAACCCACAACCTTCTG
>JAUMTR010000019.1:14530110-14547745 GCA_032270685.1 Microctenopoma stevenorrisi | reverse complement strand
GAGACACACCTGGTAGGGGATGGATTAGGAGTCAGACGGGGTTCGAACCCACAACCTTCTGCATCCCAGTCTGACCCCTAACCCATTGAGCTACCAGGCCGCCCACTTATATATGTGTAGAAAAATACTCAAACAAACTGAACAAATTCCACATTCTGTGATCTTAAGTGTTTTTGTAATCTAATCTAGCCTGTTTTAATAGGCTGTAAATTGTATAAAATGTATAGGCTACAATAGCTGATGTACAGTGAACATTCTGCTGAGTCAGGGTGTTCGCCGTGGGCAGTACATGTGTGCACAAGACAGAAGAGTTCCAGAGGAAACGCATACATACACAAATATTCACAAATGAAGGGGCTCCAGAAACATCTTCTACTACAGCTATGTGTAAGTATAGAAACAAATAATGCATGCTTTTGTTTTATTTACACACATGGAAACAAAACACTGTGATACCCTCTCATAGTATTTTAACCACACATACTTTTATCAGATGTTGGGAAGCTGTTTGTGGTCAGGACACTTGATTTTAATCTTGATGTGGTCAAAGATAAAACGAAACACAGTCACATTACTCTCCTCAAGCAGACCAATACAGGAACCGTAAGGTTAATACCTTTTTTTCTACTGAAAATTTTTAATGCATTATGGTGCTAAATGTCCTTAGTCCACAAACATTTCTAACTTGTTCTACTTTGAACAATGCAGATCGAAACACCACAGCTGTTTCTTTTGTTATGACTAATCTAGCCTTGCGCAAACTACCTTTTAAAGGCCATTGGCTTTTTTGTGACCACTTCCTTTCACTTGTTCAGCCTTTTCACCGGGTTACAGTTGTGCTGCTACCACATCCACTGCTTCTTTGTCTTTTCTGTCTCAGGTTTTGTCTCACTGACCAGCAATGGCCACACTATACTTGAAAACGGGTAATTTCCTATTTCTGATTACCTTATACTCCTACTTTACTACTTTTCTGATGCAAACATTGTATTTTTCCTTATATACAGTTATTTAGTATCTGGCAAATTGCAAAACCTTCTAAATACAGTATCATACTAAGACAACTTTCTCTGCAGCATGTAAAGTAATTCAGATTATACCTATTAAAATAAAACATATGTTAAAAATTAAAATGATGAACACATGAATGCATTAGAAATTATTAAATAAAATTTTATTCACTATCATTAAATTAATATAATACATAAATACATTTCTGCATAAAGAGTACTACTACTATTGTTACTTCAAGTATCTTTCTCTGTCTTTATTACTTGAGCCAAACTCTTTGTATGTTTACTTAGAACAGAGCTAGTTTTTAAAATCATTGCTGGTACAGTGATTAGTAAAAAGGTGAATAGTATGTCTGCCATTGCCCATATACAGAATAGTCAGGGAGTCAGAAGGTGAAAGCAGCTCTGTAATCCTAATACTTTAAGACTTAATGTGGCACACACAGAAAAGGAAAAAGAGAGAGTGCTCAAGACCAGACAAGAGTAAATAACTGACTGACTTTTACTCACAGCGTGCCAGACATGTGCCGGACCAGTAAGTAACAACTTAGCGTGCTATGTTTTCTTTTGTTGTGCCTGCTTAAAGTGTAGTTGTGTACATGAAGTTTTTGATCTTTAGGCAAGTCAAACAATGTCACAGAAGGTTTAACTGCAAGCGAAACATTTTGAGATGTTGAGTAAACTCTCTATTTAAAAGCTAGCAGTTTAACTAAGTGCTTTAATATCAGTCTGCTGATAAATCAGTAAAACGTTAAACACAGTACAAGTGACAAAACAAAAACTACAGGAGTAAAAAAACTACAGGAAAATCCAACAAATATGTACAACTTTGTGCAATTCGGTACAGCGGAGACATGCTGTTTAAGGTGAATCTGTTTTTAAATCAAATACCAAACCATTCCTGTATATCAACATGGCGATCTCATTGTCCACCTGTTCAAGATCTGTTATTTCTCCATCTCTGCAGCGCCCCAGTGTAGAGTCAGGGCTCTCGTTTCTGGTTTCTCCTGACATCCCTGAATCGCCCCTCTCACTTTCCATGTCTTCGTTGTCTTCATCGTCCCACTCCGCTCGGAGAACAGTGCTCTCCTCTGTGTCCATCAAGAAAGGCTTGTTCTCTGGATGCAGCTGAAGCAGCATCAGGTCGTGCACCTCCTCCTTCTCCTCCGGCATCTCCTGTTGTTGGTCACATAAAAAGGGGACTGAACTAATATATTTAAAACTGGAAAACAAACTGCACCATTCTAAGTTTTTAAAAATAGTTTACACTATGTGTGCAACAAGAATAAGAATGTACAGAGCAAAATGAGTTTCTGATGTTGTCCCATGTTACGCTCTGGTTTTGGTCTCCACCAGTTGTTAAGGGAAATATGGATTTTTTAGCTTTTAGATACTCCATGTTCCCCTGCTTGTGCCTGACTGTTGTTTGGTACTGAATAGCCTGTATACAGTAAGGTTTTTTTATTTAACAGCCAAACAGTTAAGTTACATCTGGACAGCTAAATAATGAACTGGAACTCATACCAACATCTAGTCCTCTTAGATTGGGGGTAATCCTCTGTGGATTAATTTGGCATTATCACATTGTTTCTACCTTCTAAGCATCTATGTGGTTATTATACAAATAATAACCACATAGTGCTTCACTGCACTGCACGGGTTTGGTTTTTAGAGTAAAAATGAAAGTCACACAAAGGCTTGATGATAAAATGTGAGAATGGACTACCAGTACTTGATCACACCTTTCCAGTAAGCTTTCCCACAATACACACCACTGTGTGCAGGACTCTTTGGTTCAAGTAGTAGATCATAAAACAGTTTTTGCTCATACCATCACTAAAAGAACTAGACGTCCATTTTTAAATATGCGTGTTTCACCAGTCACAAAAGAAACATAAGCTTTTTTTTATGTCCTTTAAAAAACAAAGATGTAAATAGTAATAATCATTCACCTGACATGTTTATGCAGCTGTTTAAATGTGCCCTTACTCCCACCATGTGCACTTTTATTCCTCTGCTGTTAAACTGTAGGTACAGGATGAATCATTTTAACACCCACTGCGATAAATGAATGACGTCTTTCACATTATTGAACACGCTCTCACTGTCATTTCAGTGGGTCATTCTATAATGACCCACTAAAAAGACCAAAACACGCTTCAATATGTGGAGAGAAACCTGCTGATTTATTTAGAAGAATGAGCTCCTCCAGGGTGAACAGAGCTTTCAGAGATTGTGGTGACAGACAATTTTGGAGCACAACCGCTTTCACCTGTATGTTTATTGTAAATATATCCTGACATGATTTGAAACTGATGATCTGATGATGTGCAGTGTTTGTCATTGTTTACAATGTTGTATTGTTTATGGCATTACTTTTATATGTGTATAATATAAGTAATATTTTAGTAATAACAATGTAACTAGAAAAATATTATGAATGAAATAAAGAAATGTAAAACTACACGTTTCTAATTAGTTTCATGGTAACATATGTAGTAATAACAGTAAATCACACGATGGCTCATCAGAACTGAAGTCAACTTGGTTGCAGTATCAGTATTGGTATCTCTTGCACGTCACAGCATTTTTCTATCTGGATGTTAGGGGTGGATTTTGCTGTGGTAAAATAACTTAGAAGTCTATAGTGAATTCCCATAGTGTAAAAATGAGTAAGGGTCCAGAAGTCTTTCAAAAAGAGTAAAAGCTAAATGCTAAACAGCTCTCACGCAGGTAAAGTAAAACATATGCATGAGATTTACCTGGTTCTCTGCTCGACAGGAGTTGATATCTGCAATAACAGGTGTCGGCACAGGAGGAAAGATCTTGTTTTGGATCCTACATATAAGATCAGAGCAGACTTGTTAAAAGCATTATCCAGGATGAGCATCTGATTCATAGATTTTGTAAAATTGTTGTTGCGTATGATTAATGTCTTAAAGCTGCTGTAGTATGAACAGTATTATGCAATAGGTTTGTGAGGCCTTTTTACCAACTGTTCAAGGAAGATATGCTTTGGAGTTGTGCAGCAGTTAGTGACACTGGAAACATCACTAATAGACTAAATAAATAATTCCAATAAATATATAATGGATGCAAATGTCAAGTAGTTGTTGAAGAAAGTGAAAGTGAAAAGAGTCTGGTTTCTACAGCAGCACAACTCAAGCAGACTTCAAAATCAACAATACACTACTTCATTAAAACAACAAGCATCTGGAACACACTGACTTTGACATTGTTTGGTATATTTTAAACATGTGAGTGTACAACACTAAATGTCATAACTTGAAGGGATTCGAACTGGAACTAAATTATGAATAGAAAGACTTCTTTGTTCCTATGTGTTCAGGTAATGTACAGTTCAAGTGCACAGTTCATTAACATTTCAGGAAAGTCTCACTTCAATGCATTCTGCAGATTTATTTTCACTTCACCAAATAGAATTCAGTTATGACTCAGATGTGACCAGACCTTTGCATAAAAACGACAAAAACTTGATTTAGTGACAGAAACCCTACATTTAGTGGCTTACTTAATGAAGAACACTCATGTCGAGAAAATACTAGTCCCCAGTTTAATACAGTCTTATATTTTGTATGGTTTTCTTTGATCATGCATGACCACCACTGGACTGTGATGGATAATGATAGCCACACTTGTGTAGTATGCTAGTGTTAATTTGTACTGCACATTTAGCTGTTTTATCACAAAAACCAATGCACAAGTATGTTGGTAAATGATCATGTAATCATTACATGTGGCTGCAGTAAGAAAGTCATTATCATTTTAACTGTTCATCTCCTTTTCATCTTTTATGACAAAATGTAATACGTAAAGTAGGTGCTCACATACCTCTTCAAGAAGACTGTGCACCATGTTGAGAATAAAAAGAATGCAAACAGCAGCCCGAAACTCAACCACACTGATTTAGAGGAGATAAGAAAAAAAATCCATGATCCATGGACCTTTAGACTGATACAAAAACTGTAAAACATCAATATAAAAGTTAATTCTATAAGTCTGGTACCTTTAAAAGGCTTTTCTGGTGTGCTGATTGTTATTGTGGCTTTAGGACCTTCTCCCACTTGTGTCACTCCAGCCAGGCTGATGTTGTATTTTGACCCTGGCGTCAGGTTTTCCACATGGTAGTTTGACTGTGAAGCTGATATATTGCAGCACTCTGCTCAAACGAGACATGGAAAAACCTGGAGATTGCACACTGTTGTTGTCACAGTACAATTTCTGTAGCTATGTTAGGTTTCATTTTCTCCCCTAATGGACATTAAGAGTTAGTTGTTTAAAAGTCAAGTATGAAAAATTACATACACAAAGAAGTTACAAAAAAAAAGCCGACTTTCACACCTTTTGATTCATTCTGTGGGCTGATTTTCATGATGCACAGACTGTAGTTTATGAGGAAGCCTCGCTGGTTAACAAGAGGAATGGCTTTCCATAACAGGTTAGCGGATGTATGTGTCTCACCAGAAACAGTGAGGTCCTGAGGTTTTCCATTTGGCGCTGATGAGGAAAAGCCAACAAATAGAAACAGCCAGCTTTTATTCCGTGCATGTACACAAGCTTAGCAGTTCTTTATTAATGCAGTGATTTGTTATAAATTATGGAGAATGGAGAATATCACAATAAAAATAAATTATAATTTGTGGTGGTGTTTCTCCTCACTGAAGATTGTGGCACTCTCCACTCTTCAAATAATTCTTTCAAGAAAAGAAAGAATAGCTAATACCTGTGTTATGGAACCAATATTGGTATAATAGGTGCTTTATATTTGCCCTCATAATAATAATGCTAACATGCTATGTGTAGTAAGTACAATGGGTGTCACAGTTTAGCATGTTAGCATCCTTACATTTGTGGTTAGTTATGCAGATTACATTTTTAACTTGTTGCAACATTTGTTGTAAGTTACACTTTTTGTGCAGCGTCAGTCAAAAGTCAAACAGGGCAACTTTGATGGAAAAATCAAAGGATCGTCACACAGAGGTGTTTTAGAATGTGTTCGCATTCTGTTAATGTGTTTTTCAACTTGCTCCATCTTTTCTAGGTTCATCTAGAATTCTTTAGAATGTTTTCCTATTGTTTTATGGTGTATTTTTTTAACTGTTATGTTTGCTGTCAGCCTTTAGGAATGTCTGAGTGTTGAATGATTCCTTCTCATTCAACATTGTCCTACATATACCAGCTGAGTTATAATTTGCAGTTATAGAGCTAGGTTCCTTCATAATATGGCTAATCTTATGCATATCAGAGTAAACTCAATCACACGTGTGACGTGTTAATTACACATTCCAGCAGAAATGACTGAGAAATGTCAATCTGCACTGAACTCATGAACTAGAGTTGTCAAACATGGATGAAAACCTCATTCCCACCTGGATTTGGGAACTGAAAACTGTATTGGGAAAGAGTAAGAGAAATTTCTGCAGGAGAATTTGCATCCCATTACTATATCTAATGTCTAGTTGTCTAAATAAATGTATTGCGCTTTAGCTGCAAATTTTAGCAAATGACAACAAAACAGTATATAGTAACGAAGCTGTCTAGGTAATGTGCAAATTAATCTTGTCATCTAGCAGCAAAGGGGGATTTTATTGTTCAAAGGCATTTACTAAGGATGTTGTCTAATCAACTGAGGTGAAGGGCACAAATAAAGCCTGTCTTTTATTGTTTAATTTAGAGAGCTTGGTGCAGGCCATCCAGCTGCCAGACAAAGTCGAACAAAAGATAAGAATTAGCAACCCTGCACAGTTCATAGCACCCAGCAAACTGAGGAGTTAAATTTAAAATAACTCACCACCCTCCTTTTTATAAAAGAGACACATTTGAACTGTACGTGGCTTTGTTTTGTAACATCTGTGTTCGAAGTAAAGATAGCAAATGTAGTCCTTCAGTTCTGAAACAGAAAGTGTCACAACATTAAAAGAACGATGGTGAAATGTGTTTGATGTTTGTACCAAATGCTGTGGAAATTCCATGTCTTTGGTTTGCAGTGTGACCTATTATATTGCCTCTGCAGTTACTTGACAGTAACAGTAACCTAAACCATCTTCTTAAGTTGTAGGGTGTGTGCAAGCCTGAAAATGTCTACTTTTCTTGTCTTTATATTTGAAGTTGTGAGACAAACATATGTATTACTGAATAGTAAATACCACTTACTATTTATAGTGTGTTTCCTGTGTTCTCCTTTCTTCTTTCTTGTCAAAGCTATAACATTTTCCAGTCTTGCATCTCCATCTTTGTACCACTCATGGCAAGCTTTCTTATCTAAGTTATCCAGCAACGTTTTGTCGCAAGCTGCCAGGGACGAAGTTAATTGCAGCTTTTACATTCTTCTAATGGATAAATATGTTAGAATCAACCACACACACTGACATACCTTTTAAATCTGAAGCAAGTTTGGCCGGCACTTGCACGATTGCTGGAGGAGAATTGCCAACTTTATTTCTGGCAGTAACAGAAATGTTGACAGCAGAATATGACACATATACGTCTCTAGTGGTCTCGTGTGTGTTAAGATGTCTGCCCTTCATACAAGGACATGAAGACTGTGTGTCCTGCACGGTGTAGTTTACTCCTCGAACTGCTGCTGCATGTGGCATCGGCTAAGGAGGAAAAGAGCTCAGTTCAGACAAACATGGCACATTGAACTAAACAAAGCAATCGTGTAGATATAATCAACTACACAAGGTACAGCTAAGGGGCAGCTAAATACCATGAGGTTATTTATCAGTCAAACTCAACATAAAGTTTGGATTTTTAATATGAACTGGCTGTAAACCTTCTTGACTTTGTTTTTCTTCAATGTTCTGAAGTAGTAGTGGTAAAACTAGTATTAGGTTAGAATCATTAGGTCTAGTAGTAAGTAGTACTGTGCTGTAACACAAATATTAGTTCTCTCATTGTCTGTGATAAATTACCAGGTACAGTATTAAAAATGTTTATGATTCAAGTTGCATAATAATAAAATCAAATTGCTTGATTTACAGAAACACTAGAAAAATTTGCTGCTGTAATAATGGATTTTGGATTGATAGATTGGCTTCCTGGACCTGTTACCGCTGTGATGATCTGTCTCGGTCTCAACCTGTTTTCTAGAATTTATCTTTTATATTTCTTCCCTTTGCACACTATTCTCTGGAAAAATGTATTTTTGAGGGACAGTATTTTACTGCCAGATACTATACAATGTCAACATGCGCTGGTGTCAACATTTAAACCTCAACTTTTTTTGTGTTGCTCTATTCCAGAGCATGGTGTTGTTTTCCCTTACCTTCCAAATTATCTTCACAATTCGAGTACCATTTAAATGTTTGACTGTCGTGTTAACTTCAGGTGCATGATCAAGCGCTGCAGCAAAAACACAAATTATTAGTGACAAAGCTATAGAGACATTTTGCCCCCAGTTTGAGCCTCACTGTCTCACTTTTACACTGTATGTATGAGATGCCTGTACATTTATTTTCTGTGAAAAATGTAAAGTATGTGCAGTGCTTGGGTGGGAATGGTGAGTGAACATTTCTGGGATATTGATATATATTTGCGGACTTGTGGATATTTGTATAAATCATACTTAAGACCACAGTTTAAAGAGGGAGAATCTACAGTCAGTGAGCATTTGATGCATCTCTGTTGCAGATGTTGCAGTGTCCTTTGATGAATCATGCATGTAAGTTAAGGATATAGTCCATAATTCTAGGGCAATACACATTTTCTGAAAGATTAATGCTCCTTACTTTCCTCTAGCTTTCTGAATTGTATATGCTCTAAAATAAATCTTCACTCTTTTGCACAATACAAACTGTACTTCATCACTATGCATGTTTCACTTTTCAAAGTTAGTTACTCGTCTTTTACTTCTGTGTTTTTTAATGTAAAAACATAAGGAAAAGTGAAAAATCATAGTGGGTCTTCATATGAGGCAAAAACAGGTACTGATTTGTCTCTTTACCATCATTTCTTTGGCAGTTGTGAAGCCAAAGAACGTGTGGGAATAACCAACACTACTGGTACTGAGAAAACATTCATCAGTGGTGGGCTACCTGATCATCAGCAGGTGTGAAGACCTAAAGCTCAACACATACTTGTTCAGGTTAATTTCACCACACGTTAGTGATCTTCCAAAATTAGAAACCTTAGAAATCGTTACCAAAATAATGGAGCTGCAAACTTGTTCTTCGGTTAAATTGTTTTTGGGACATGTGAGCATTTTCAGTGACATTTCTACATATGAAAAATAATGTCTCTAAATCACCAATGTCAGGTAAAAATCACACCTTCAGTAATGTCAATGAGAAACTTGAAGAATTCAGGCCAATCAGATAACGCAATGAAAATTATGTAAACAAAATTTGGTTGTTTTAAATCTCCTGATGATAGTTTTCTAGGGTTAAGAGACCTAGGACCTACATCATATTGAGACCTAGACCTAGATAGATAGATATCTACTACATCATTTTGACAATCAGTAACATGAATTCTAGATATCTTGAACATCAACGTGAGTAGTGAAAAGTGTAATTTCAGATATCTACAACTGAATTTTGACTGGTCATACTCTGGATCATACTCTGAGACATCCAAAGAGATAAATAAGACATGTTCTAAGATATGTTTAACTTGAATTATGACTAATCGAAATTCAATTGTAGATATTTAAAATAAGAGTTTTGACTGGTCAAAATGTAGTTCAAAATATCTAGAATTCACATTACGGATAGTCAAAATGACGTAGTAGATATCTTAAGGTTAACAAGTTAATAAGACATTTTGACTCGTCGAAATTACGTAGTAGATATCTTTATTTCGACTTTTGACTAGTCAAAATGACGTTGCAGATACCTAACATTACACTTTTGCCTAGCAGTAAAGGCATTGCAGATATCTTGATCATATGTATACTTGTTAAAGGGGCTTGCCATACTTCATGGTGAATAAGCATGTACAAATGACACAAAGCTTTGCTATCCAGTGCACAATTAAAGGTGTGTTCCATGCATTCATTTAAATGTAGATGTAGATTTTACCTGCAGGAACAGTCACAACTTTAGACCAATTGCTCCACAGTGAGTTTTTGGCCTGAGCAGAGCGATGTCTGATCTGAACCTGATAAGATGAATGGTTCAGGAGATTCCCAACAATGGCCTGGTCTGTGCAGATAATAAAGTAAATGCTAGTATGTTAATACATAATAAACTGGATTACAGGTATTTTTTTGTTGTTGTACACACAAGATTTCAGCTCTTAAGTATTCAGTGTTTTTCCGACATTCAACAACTGTGGATGTAAAACGTGAGATTACTTACATATAGAAGTGTTGTTGGTAGTATTTGTTAACGTCTGTAACAGCAGCCCAGGATTAAAATTAATGTGGATATTTAAAATAGCAAAAACAGTAATTTGGCACAAGCACAAATATTCCTTACTTTCTCCCATGATTCTGTGGTTTGTCGTCGTACCCAAACCTCAGCTACAGCAGGACCCTTCTCTGCAGCCATCCAGCTTAAACTGAGGTTGTTTTTTAACCAGGACATTGAAATTATTTGTGGAGCTACAAATTTAACTGTTGAGGAGAAACAAAAACTTCAGTGCAATATGTTTTGTAATGCTATTTACTTCATTTGAATGCACATAGACTATTTAATCTCCCATTAAAAGGCTCAGTACCTGTGTCTGCTAGAACAACAGACCTCTTGGCTGATGCACAGCTGGAATTTCCTACATGAGCTTTGACCCAAATGTCAACAGGTCGATTTTGAATCAGCTCTTCCTCATTAAACTGACACCAGGTCGTCTTATAGCCCTCGAACTTTCTTTGACTGTGGATAAATGTATAGATGAATGGCTGCAGTGAGATCAGCAGAAACAGAAAACATCTCACAAGACATCAATGTTAGACTGAAGGTGCATACACACCCAACATCTATATACAGTACAGTACATTGGCCAAAAAGTCAATGTGTAAATTATTAATGTGAACAATACTCACTTAAAATAAATGTCATACGTTACACTGCTCTCAGTGCTGTTCATGCTCCATTCACACATGTAAACTGAATCGTCAGCGTTTTTCCTGAAGCACTGAGGACTCTCAGGAGCCTCACAAGCTGAGCCTTTAGAGAAAAATACGTTTTATTTAATGACCTATTGCAAACCTTAGTTTGATGGGTTGCTCCAGATACAAAGACCTGGTTTTTAGACATCAGCAACAAACCCACAGCAAGAAAAAAAACCTCAGAGACTGCAGCTATGTTGTTTTCGTTCTTTTATTACAACACTTTAATCCACATTTCAAGTGACCTCTTCTTCTCCTTTTTCATATTTTTATGAAGCACTCTATAATTAACAATATTAAAATATCATTCAAGCTTGATATGTATGGCTTCAGGAGAAGCAGATGAACAAGACTGAAAAAAGAAATTTCGAAAAAATGTATTGTTTATAAACGTTTAATACCTTGTTTTCAGTCGCACCTGTAGTGTGTCACTGGCACGAAAACGCGTAGTGTGTTTTTAGGGTGACACAAGGTTAACTATATATCGGTCTTGCGATTCTGCATTCAACGTGTTAACTATATTAACGTTAGAGGTATTTTAGTCTAAGCCTCTATAACTGAACAAGCTCTAAATGGAAAAATGACTCACCACGGTTGAATGATGGTAACAGAGTTCAGACAAAATTCTGCATAAAACCTGGCTCTTCAATAAGAGCACAAGGTAATGTCCACATACTTTAAGCACAAGACAACAAACAGCGGATGCCATCTGTTTGTGAAAACCACACGATGTCGATAAGCTAACCAACCTTTTGTGGCTGATGTTTAATTACAGAAATCTTGTTACTTTCACATTTACAACTATGTTTTGATATAAGTAGACAGAGGTTAGAAGTAAATCAAAGACAGAATAATATAATAATTCATTTATGATAATAAATAGATGTAATCATTTACCTTTGCTGACAATTGTAAGGTAAATAAACATAACATATCCATATAGCGAATTCCACCATTTCAATCTTTCAATGAGGTATAGCGGAAAGTCTAAAAAGATATTCATCTTTCAGTGTGTAACAGTCCATGTAGTCAACCTGCCTTCATGTAACTCCGTTGTCTTTCTCAGAAATGTCACATAAGTTTCATGTCTCTCAGGTTGTACAGGGTATATGAGTTGCAGCAAAAACCACAATGTCAGGGGCGGGGGGAGGTTGCGTTCAGCACACTGACAACAGCCATTCTGAAAGCGAGGACTCTTTGAAGTCATTTTGTTGATTTGTCTTTTTTAATGTTAATTTCCCTACAACTGATTTTGTTCTTGTCAAGTTCCCCATCAAAGACAAAACTAGAGGAAACTACAAATTTGAGTAAAAACGTTATACTATACAGATACTATACAATGTCAACATGCGCTGGTGTCAACATTTAAACCTCAACTTTTTTTGTGTTGCTCTATTCCAGAGCATGGTGTTGTTTTCCCTTACCTTCCAAATTATCTTCACAATTCGAGTACCATTTAAATGTTTGACTGTCGTGTTAACTTCAGGTGCATGATCAAGCGCTGCAGCAAAAACACAAATTATTAGTGACAAAGCTATAGAGACATTTTGCCCCCAGTTTGAGCCTCACTGTCTCACTTTTACACTGTATGTATGAGATGCCTGTACATTTATTTTCTGTGAAAAATGTAAAGTATGTGCAGTGCTTGGGTGGGAATGGTGAGTGAACATTTCTGGGATATTGATATATATTTGCGGACTCGTCATCTCTCTGTTTCTGCATTCACCACACAGTAAGTAGAATTTACTGGGAACTCAGTACATAAGCTGCAGTTCAGACTTCTTTTGAACAGATAGTTTCTCTCATGACTACATGAAGCTTGAATTGTGCTTCTTTGACAACACACATAAACCTCTACAAAGACCTAGACATAGAATCATAATGTGGCAATTATAGGTCACAGTGGCTGATGTGCACAGCTCCCAAGTCTGAAGAATGCTTTGATGTCGCCTGCACGTGCAACACTCTGACTGGTTCACGTGTATAATAAAATAATAATCAGCATTGAACTACATATAGTGTTTCTGTGGTGAGAGTAAAACATGAAACTTTGGATAGAGGACGTTTCACGTAGATGTCATATATATTTTTTAAAACTTTGATCAAAATTAAAACTTGACATCTGTAATATGTCAAAATAATACAATCCTGACACTTATGTGTTATTGTAATGTGGTCGACTGTCTACTGTAAAAGTGTAATTTCTGCTCAGGTCACATCCTCATTTTTTTTCCCCATTTCCCATTTATACAACGCACAGTTTCATAACAGATCACTTGCACTTTCATTCAAAGGAAAACATGTTCACAAGTGTAAGTTCCAGTACAGTTTGATCCACATAAGAACAACTGAAGACAAAATTGTTCGCCACAAACTTTTGTGTTGGTATTTGAATTTGTAAAAGCTTGTAAAAGAACAAAGTTACGTTCGATTAAGATATTTTACTGATGTATTGAACTAGTGTTGTAAATGGATGTACACAGGATTGGGATGTGGGCTACACTGCCAGCAGATTTCTGTTCATTCTCCTTTCAAATTTCAGTTTAACAAGGTTTCCCTTGCCTGAAGCAGCAAAACACAAAATTCCAAACCATGTTCAGCTGTGGGACCTGTGTTTTTAGGGTTGAAGGTCTCTCCCTACCGTCACCAAACAAAAGCTTGGTCTCATCAGACCGAAGGACAGAACTCAAAAGCCAAAAGTCATCCTCACGTCACAAAAATATATCTTATCTTACTATGATGAAAAGACCACAATACAGTCTCCCAAGATCAGTTCCCACTATGTGCTAAAAAGAAGGAAAAAATTAAACATGAAATGGAATGAAACTAGAATAGATTTAAAAATGGACTAAAACAGTTTTTGCACAATAAATATAAAAATGCTTAAAAACAAATTTTATTTTTATATTGATGTCTTTTTTGATTTTATACTCAATGCTATAAATAATAAGGTGAGATCCCCATTAGAACATTCAAACTAATGCCAACATGAAACAAATGCAGATGTATCACATCATCCAATCTTTACCGTAGATCTAAGCTATACCTGAAGCACAGTGGAACCCACGGTGTCCCCTAAAGACAAAGCATGAACAAAAGAAGAAGCAGAAACAAAAAAAGTGCCACTTTTTCTTTCGTTCATGTTTTGTCTCACCGTGGGAACCCCCTCCAAAACAAAGTAGTAGGAGAACCTTGGGGTTCAAACGTCCCACCTGAAGCCCGACCGCAAGATTAAGGTTGACAGCTCCAGGCAGGCACACATTCACACACTCACACCTATGGGAAATTTAGAGTACCCATTGAACTCTAACTGTATGTGGAGGGAAGACATAGTACCCAGAGAGAACCCAAGCAGACACGGAGAGCATGCAAACTACACACAGAGGCCACATGGCCCACCTGGATCCTTCTTATATCCTTCGTAACGATATTAATCAATGCCAAAGTTCTAAAACAAGAGCTTAAGAAATGTGGAAAAAGTCAGAGGTCCAGAGTTTTCTGATAGGGTTGTTTCAAGCCAATCAAAGCCGTGATGTGGAAACTGGAAACAGTTCACACACACTGAGAATGGATCTCAGATGTTTTAGTGTTTTTAAGTTTAAGATTTTTTTAATTATTTGCAGGTTCTGTATATTCAAATTGGGGAGAGCAAGAAATAATAAGAGAAATTTATCTAATTTGACGTCTTGAGGGGATCTAAAGTGTCTGCCTGCAAGGCTTGACAATGAGGGCCCCTTGGTGTAGAAAAGACTTCACAACACAGATATAAGTGAGCATAATTTATTAATACAGATGTGGTGCAAACAGCATTGTTGCTGGAGCAGATATTGGCTGAGCTCTCTGGAGGAGAGCATGTGGACCATGCTTCAACATGTAGTCTAGAGCCATCTGGTGGTAGGTGGAGTTGGGATGGTGATCGTGATGAGTGCTTGGAAAATGCACTGCAAGGCTAACTAGGACAAGACTAGGTTATGAAAAGACATTATAGAAAGTCTGAACACGTGTACCAGAAGCAGTAAAAGCTAAATTTGTATGTTAAGTACGTTTATGTCAAATTTAACAACAGACGTTTTTCAAGAGTTTGTTACTTTCTCCCAAATAGAAATGGAAATATGAAATACTATGGAGATGTAGAGGCCAGAACCAGGTGGAAAGGAGTTCTTCGTGTCTTTTTTTCCATATACAGACTAAATATATACTGTTTTATGATCAAAAAAATTACAACACACTAATGGTCTGGGGCCCTTAGTTTGTGGTGTGTTCTCATTACGTGAGAAATTGTTGCTGTTGTTTTGACTTTAGGCAGAATCGAGAGCAGTTTTTCTACAGACTTTGCATTATTGAGATCAATGTGTCATCATTTTTATTGTTGAACTAGCATCATTGTCTGAAACCCTGTGTGCAACCTCAGAAAACAAGTGGTGAGGTTGTAGGTGACTTATAAGCTCCTGTGTGAGAAGTGACGGTGGTGGTTAAGTAATGCATTGAAGACTTTGTTCGATAATTTGTACACCGTCATTACTAACACTGGTGTCACATAAAAAAACATTTAGGCTTTAGGCTCCGCTTCAGAGTCAACAGAAGCTGTAAATTATTTCTCTCTCTCAGAAATCTGGCTGATTTTCCGAGATGATTCCTGCCTTTGAGTTCTGGACTTTCCTACTCCTTATGAAGTGTTTTGTTATTTTTATTTCTTGTTATATTTATATTTTATATATACATTTATATATATTATATGTGTTACTTGTCTTTAGTTATTTTTCTTTCATAAACTCATCCATCACCTGTTCGTCATATACGTTACACATTACTTCTGCCTTTTACCATCTTGTGTCTCCACTCACAAAAAAGTGCATTCAAGTATACCATTAGTATACTACTTTTACACAAAATATTTTTAATATAATATTTAATGTTATTTTCTTAAAGGAAATATACCAGACATTGTGCTTCTACTTATGTTTTTTTGATGATACAGAAATACCCAACATGCCATTCGGCATTTTCTTGTCTAACAGGTTGTCATGTTAGATATTTAGGATTTGTCACAAAATGTTGTTACACAATGTTTCGCCTTATGTAATTCATTGCTTTGTGAATTCATAACCATCAGTATGATGGGGAAGCAGTCGACAGGTCTTCCCCTGTCAATCATTCGAGAACTAAATAGTATTTCTCATAAATCCTTCAAGTCGTTGGGCAATGAAATACGTAAGTTAGTAGTTAAGTGAGTAAATCTGCTTGTCTACTCACCTTTACCTCAGCTCCTCCACTCTATACAGCAAGAACGCTGTCCTGCAAAAACCCCTGGATGTTAAGACTTTAAATGCTGTATGATGCTGATCTTCCAATACATCAGTAGAGGGCGCAACATCCCACCTCCAGTCACCACATCATCTCCAACATGGACGAAATTTAGATTTTTGATTTCAGATGTGGTGACTTTACATACTCACAACCCGTGCAGAGTTGCGACTCTGACCTCAGGGTTTTTTCCACCATTAAAATTCATTGTAAATTTGTAAGTCACTGCAAGAAGTATACATCCAAGCATCAAACAGTCACCACATCATCTCCACAGCCAAGTGGCTGTGCCTGTTCACAAAACCTTTTTAATCAATCCTTGGTGTTAGGCTGCTTATTGGGTCCAGAACTCTGAAACCCGTCACAAAGTGGAGTCTGCAGCTGTTCAAATTCAAATGATCGTTTAACAAGCTTATCATGCAGCTTATCATGCAGCTCTACTTAATGTTTTTACAACTAAAACGCACTGTGAAGCAAGTGCACTGCTTTTTATGTACAGCCCTAAGCACTCATTACTGTCAACAAAACAAAACAAAGCATCGTGTTACTTACGTAGATAAATAAACTCAGTCTGTGTTTTGTTATGTGCCTCTGTGACAACCAATTTTAAATATCACAGTTATTATTTACTGTGTTCAGTAGTTCTACTTCATGAGCTTTTTACAGCATTCGTTGTTCCAGCTGATTGTTTGTATATGTACACGTAAAAGGGGTGAGAATAGGTAAAAAAGTCAATAGTTGAAAAAAATCACATCGTTGGCCTGTGAGCCTGCAGCACATTTAAAGTGGTAACAGATCTGTATCTACAAATAAAGCTTCACCATATCCCCGTTTCATTTTTACAGAAGATACTTTAATTTATTTTGGGTGAGAATTCAAATGTTATGAAAAAACAGACACAGGATACTGAACCTGAAGCAAGAATATTATAAAAAATGCAACCGTCCCACCTGAGTAAGCAAAGATTAGGCCACAGTGGCGAGGAAAATGCATCACACTATTCTCTTCTCTGGGAGATAGCTGACGGCAGAATCCTCTGTTTCATCACTCACACCATTGGGCCCAATGGTTTCCTGCTGAGACAATTAGGCTGAAAAATGTCCGCTTCAATGAACTGATATTTTACAATGAGAAAAGCAGAAAACGTTCTTATCTGTAATATGAATAATGTGTTTGTGTCACGATTCGCCCCGGTCTGCCCCGCCTCCCGGTGTTTTGTTTAGTTCGTTCGGTCTCTGTCATGTCACGC
>JAUMTR010000019.1:14501963-14526465 GCA_032270685.1 Microctenopoma stevenorrisi | reverse complement strand
GTGTGTGTTTTCATTAAAACCCTTAAATTTGATTTCGTGTCTGAGTGCTCATGGGTCCTTAATACAAATCCTGACAGTTTGTCTTATGTTAGAGTTTTGCTTTTTTTTTTTCAAGCTGTCTTTTCACAACTAATCTACGTCAGAATCAGAACCACCCACCTCTGAATGTAACCGCTTTTTAACACTCATCTTTTTATTTAACTCCTTGAAAAAATGTAAATGTCACTTTGTGTAATAATAATAGAAGAGTCAGTGCTGGTTTTAATTGATCAGCAGAAATAGCTAAACTGTTGTTTTTAAAGAAAATTGCGATCAACATACTGTAACAGATATTGAAGTGTAACTTTAATAACTGTTTCCTGAGGTGATTTTTTTCTGGACCCTAGCAAAAACTCTCCCCACAGTCATGTGTGCCCACAGTCAGTTCAGAAATGGACACCTGTGGTGTGTTTAGCAGTAAGTAGGTTGCGTCGAAGGTATTTTTTAATACTTTGTAGTTTCTGCAATGCAAAAAGTCTTGTTCCAACCTTTTCAACTGCTCACTGCACTTTAATGAGTTTTTTCTCATCTGCCCATTATTAGTAAACTTTCATTCAAAGACAGATATTTTGATATTTATTTAACAGTGTTGTCTTTATTATCATGTAAATCTGTTGCACGAGCAGAAACTGCAACAGCTTGGTGTTATGGAAGTGATGCTTGATTTGTTAACAAGAAACTCTGGTATAGTCGAAGTGGGTGTTATGGTGTGCAAAGTGCAAACATAATATTTGCTTTTTCCATTGCAACCGTTGCAGCACAGCAGCAAACATGCATGTTTACAAAAAACAACAAGTCCATTTTAAGCTTAAAGTTGGAGGCGGTAACACTTCACATAAGTTCCTATCACTCAGTGGAGTCTTTCCCTCCTAGAGTACAGAGTTCATCAAATGGAGGACGTGGCAAAAACGAAAGTTACCCATTTTTGGAACACTGAGCAGAAAGATGTACAACAACTGTTTTCTAATAAGGTTTTTTACAGTCATGATGCAGAAACAACAGTTCACACACACTGACAATGGATTTGAGAGGTTTCCGTTCAACAGTTAGACAGTTGAAAACAACATTCTTTACAGATTCTGAATATTTAAATTAAGTAATATGATGATTTTATCTTTATTTATCTTTAGTCTAACATGTCTTAAGGGGATCTAAAATGTCTGCCTGGTGTAACTACTTCACAACACAGATATAAAGTGAGCATAATTTAATAATACAGATGTGGTGCAAACAGCATTGTTGCTGGAGCAGATATTGGCTGAGCTCTCTGGAGGAGAGCATGTGGACCATGCTTCAACATGTAGTCTAGAGCCATCTGGTGGTAGGTGGAGTTGGGATGGTGATCGTGATGAGTGCTTGGAAAATGCACTGCAAGGCTAACTAGGACAAGACTAGGTTATGAAAAGACATTATAGAAAGTCTGAACACGTGTACCAGAAGCAGTAAAAGCTAAATTTGTATGTTAAGTACATTTATGTCAAATTTAACAACAGACGTTTTTCAAAACAGTTTGTTACTTTCTCCCAATAAGAAATGGAAAGAAATACTATGGCGATCTAGAGCCAATGAGACAGTACAAATTATTTTAAGTTATTTTAAATACACGAGTGGCGCCAACAGATCCTCGAACCTAAACAAAAATATGCCCCCAAATTTTTGCCCACAAAAATATTTTATGACGAATAAAGATTAGCAGACACAACGTCTGGGGCCCTTTGTTATTAATGTGTCCTTGTTGTGTAAGAAGTGGTGTTTCCATTGTTAAATGAAAAAATTATTATTATTAAACAAGGGAAATTAATGGTTTTTCAGGGGTTTACCCTTAGCTACAGTGTGTGTTTGGGCTGAAGCAGAAAATGACTGGCTGCTCATTTAGTTAGTGTATCTGTTTATCACGAAATGAAACTAAATGTCTTTATCAACTGTAAAACCTTACCAATAAATACTAAGAAAACTAATTCAGATCAACCAAACAAGCTACAGTACCACAAGCCACACTGCTGCAAGGCTGTCATCAGCCGTTTGGCTTGGCTTTAGGTTAGTAATTAGTTAGTTAAGTAGTTATTGAGTGCTTGTGCTTACACTGACTCACCTATCGCCCTTGGAGAGTTTGTCTTCTCAGAAAACGGCACCTTCCTGGGTGCAGCCATCATGGCCACCTGCTCGACTGCTACTGCACTCATCTGCTGTCGGACATATTGTTGTCTTGCCTTTCACCATGTTGTGTCTTCTCCTGCCATCTGACCCACAGATGGTCACCTACTCCTGCGGTTACTGCCCATATACACTTATACACAGATCTTCTCGGCAACACTAACCCCCGGCTGGTAAGATTTCAACCAATATCTGATTCTGTCTAGATGCTCCTACTCTTACTCCTTGCATCACTCACCATATCATCTCCACAGCCAAGTTGTTGTCTGTTCACAAACCAGTCCTGGGTGTTAGGCTGTTAATTGGCTCCAGAATTCTGAAACCCAAGTGGAATCAGCAGCTGTTGTCTTCAGGACATGATTTGACGAGCTGATCATGCAGCTCTGTTGTGTAATGTTTTTACAACTAAAACGCACTGTGAAGCATGTGCACTGCATTTAATGTACAGCCCTGACAACAAAACAAAACAAATCATCGTGAGTCACACATTCAACATTAAAGACAATGACGCCCTTTATACACAGAAATAAAGTTTATTTAGACTTTTTATATGTGTGCATTTGACAGGATGACTGGTAGATCAGTAGATAAATAAACTCAGTCTGTGTTTTGTTATGTGCCTCTGTGGCCACCTATTTTAAATACCACTGTAACAATTTACTGTGTTTGGTTATTTTCCCTCCTGGGTTTCAACCAACATCCGTGACAAACACTGAAGTTGCTTGTCTGTCACTAAGAAAGACGTTGGGTGTATTAAACATTTTTAACACATTATAATTAAGGGTAATGAGAACTGTTCAATACTTTGATAAATTTTAATCAAATTAAATCAGTAAGCACCAGACAGAAGAGAACTTCTGAAAACATGAAGGGGAAAATGACAGAGTCAGAAGAGTTGTACGTGCAAGTGGTGTGAATCAAAACGTCACCAGATGGAAAAATCATACCTTTGGCCTGTGAACATACAGTACCTTTGAGATGGTAACAGATCTGTATCTACAGCTAAAATATCCCTGTTTCATTTCAGCGGTGATGCTTAGATTTATTTTCAGTGAATGTTACGAAAAACAAAACACTGAAGAAGAGACGTTCGTTACTAAACCTGAAACCACAGGGAGAAGGTAGCGATGTCACACCTCCTCACATTAATAACCATCTCACATGTCACTGCAGAGATGGGATTCACGCTTCTTCTCGAGCGGCAGGTTGTGGTAAGAAATTGACAAACTTTTGCACAGATGGAAGTTTTAAAGGCAACATATAATAAAACGATTTGTTATCTTCCACATATTTAGACCTGATGTGAGGTGTCAGTGCAGCCCACAGATACATCATCTATATTGTTAGAAATAGTTTTCAACACACCACACAACCATCAGTGGGTTAGTCTATTTCTCAGTAATTAGAAATCTCTACTTTGTGTGTGACACTGAGCTCAAAGTCAGTTTGATACCAGTGAAACTGCATTTTAAAAATAAATCATGTAGTTTTTAACTGAGCACTCAAACTGGAATAAATAGTGTACTTTGGGGGAACTATTTTAGTAGTGCATACATGTAGTTCATAGTATTTTTACAGTAGGATGTTCTTTTATTTTATTACATGTATGATTCATGTTTCTATTGTTTCTGTAGGACAGCTTAGATGTAGAATACATATGTTATATATGTTATACATCAACATATAAAGGCTAATGTTACGCTGGAAACACTTGTTAATAAGATCTCTCTGTTTGTGTGTTTCGTCTCTTTGTGGCACTTGTTTATGCTGACAAAATGAAACGGTTTGAGTAGCTCCAACACAAACCAAATCAAAAGACTGGCTTGCCTCTGTAAACTTATCTGCATTATCTTCTGGTGTGCCACAGCAGCTGCTGACAATTTAATCTCACGACCACCAAAAACAAAGTGACCTACATACTCCTCTGAATTCAGTTATCTTTCCCTGATCAAAGGTCTGCAGTTTGTAAGTTACTACAAGAAGCATACAGGCTGAAGTGGTTCATAACTGTATTATAAAAACAGCATTTCCCACACTTTACAAATGTAATATTTTACTTTATATATACAATATATAAGCCACCTCTACTCAAATAAAGAAAGAGCAGGTTCACATTCAGCTGTGAATCACACTAATCTCTTCTCTGGAAGATAGCTGACAGCTGCATACTCTGTATCAGTTGGACTAATCTCCAAAACTGCTGAAGGTCTTTTGGGGAAGTCCAGGATGCTGTAGATGACTGAGGGTGGAGACGCACCGTTGGACCCCACAGTTTCCTGCAAAGACGGTTAAGCTGAAGAATGTCTGCTTTGATGGACAGATCTTTTGCAATGATGAAGGAAGAAACCGTCCTTACCTGTAATGTGGGATTAGAGTTTTGTTTTGGTGCTTGTTGTTTGTCTGTGTAAGAAAACAGAAAAGAAGTAAGTTGGTTATCAGTTAAACAATTAACTCAATCACTATAAGACATTTAAAGTCATCAATATAGTAAAAACACTGGGATGAGCAAGTCATTCTGCTCTGTGACATTTTGGCTTTTAAGTTTAGGAACATTCGGTATATCTGAGAGTAAAAATCAGTAGAAAATGTGATTTGACTCATAGAGTACTTCTGGTGTTTGATGAGCACGAAACTCTCGCTGTTATTTCATCAATGGAAAAAATTACAAACTGCATTGCAAAGTATCTTTCTTTTCTTTGTTCACATAAAATGTAGAGGTGGGCGAATGATACGGTGCATTTACACAAGCCACACGTGGTGCGTGGAAGCACAGAAAAAACGGAAAACACACTTTTTTATTAGTTCATTGCATGCATGAATTCGCTGCGTAAACATTTTTCCCTTCATGCACCTTGTGCAATCAGACATATGTGGGTTTTGAGTTCTTAAAATAAAATAATAAAATAATAAAGTTGGCACTCATTGCATAAACCTATAGGGTAAATGTGTTATCTGGGAGCGGCCTTTATGCTAAGATAGGCTAATCACAGTCAACCATGTTGACCCCCCACCCCACACTCATCCTGACTGTCACTTTTTAACCCACATCTTTTAATATAACTCTGGGAAACAATCAAACGGCAGTAAGTATATTATTCCATTCATGCTATAGTCATCAGCATAGTTAGTAGTGTTAATGGATTGTACTGTATATGATGTTGAGGTGAAACTTGTTGTTAAGCAGTAAATCCGACTTAAAAACTGTCATTAACTCTTAATAGTCACGCACAGCTGTGAAACCTATACAACATACAATGTACAAATATCACTGGGAATCAGCTGGTTGTGCAAATGAGCTAGAGTGCAGGGAAGTAGAGGTTATCTTTGCCATCTGTCAGTTTGCTGAGCGATGATATTTTGTCAGTTGACAACTCATAGCGTGATCTAAGCAGAGCCGTCTGTGGACAACACTTGGACCAGGTTAGCACAACATCATACAAGAGCGCAGAGTCAGCAGAAGCCTACATTTGTATACACATACGGGAAATTATGAGAGGTGGTTTCTGAGGTCACAGGGGCGGCCACTTTATTTCAAAGCAGCTATGTTCCCACTCTAAGTAGGCCAGAGGGGTTTATCTCGGAAGTGAAAGCACACTCAAAATAGTGAACAAATAATGCAAGCAGTTCTTTCCACCCACCCCTCAGTAATAGTAGCCTCATTTACATATGCATGCAGTGAAGAACGACTTCTTTTCAAAACGTCTGAATCAGAAGGATGTGAAACTGCAATCTGGTTTGCATTTTTGAGCATCTAACCACACAATTGCACTTTTTTCCACAGACTAACAATAATTCTCTGCATATTCACTGTTTCCTGAGACAGAATAGTAGAAAATACTAGTCATACGAGCCATACATGGGGACTCTAGCTGTAAAAAGTCCCAATAGTAACATAAACCCAACTTTAAATTTAAGTTTCATGGTACTAGGCCAAACAAAAACATTATATTGTTTTATATATATGTATGATTTTAAGATATCAGCTAACTTACATCATACAAATAAGCTTAAATGACAGGAAAGCAACAGATAAAGTAATTTCAAAAAACAAAACATAATATACCTGAGAACTCTTATTATTATTATAATAATTAATGTAATAATTCCAAAGGACAGTAGACAAGTATGTTATTTAATAAGTACATTATTATATCTGGACAATGTTTCCCTACCATTGCTTCTCACGAGACACCAGATCAACCAGGGAAGTATTGCGGCCAGAAGCACCACAGGTGAAACCACGAGAACAATGGCGATGAGGGAGGAACTTCCATTGTAGACGGCTGTTGTGCTGGTAGTCGGTATTGGAGGAACTGTAGGAGTTAAAAGGAAAAATATAAAAATATACAAACATCTTTGCAGGAAGATGATTTAATGAGTTAATGCCTACAATGTCTATTTTTAGACACTAAAATCGTCGTAATTTTTAAAAAGTATGTGTGCATACGTTTTCCAAAGAAAAACTTTTATATACTGCACATACATACACTATATAGTGGAAAATGTTTTTTTGTGTCTTGGGTTCATTTAGACTAATGCAGTGATCAGATGTGTAAAAATGAAAAATAAACCAGACAGTGACACGAGAAACACAGACAGTACAGTAGTAGCTCTAAACTCTAGTTTTTTATGCTCACAACATGAATGAGATGTCTGTCCGTCTATCGAAGGGCCACGGCTTTGACAAAAACACAGCAGCAACTACCACAGACTCACCATGAAATTAGCTTCTCGTGTCCATGACACTGGGAGAATGCCTGCTAATGACATGATCAGATTTTCCTCTGGTTTCGGGTGGTTGTTGTTAAACTTGTTGCATTCCTTAATTTATGTTTTGGTCTTTATATTGGATTGAACATTGCCAGCCTTACGCTTCCAATATACTGAGCATCAAAATATTTTCCTTTTAACATTAACCACAATGAAAAACATTCAACTGTTTTGAAGCACATACTGTCAGTTTATGTATGAGGTGAATTTTGTGAGCAGTGCATAAATGTGTACACACCTAAATAGGATTAGATGTTTCATTAGTTTCATTTTGATATAAAGCTACAGAATGTAAGAACAATTAGACAAATCTATAAAAACATCAGTCATTAGTCATTATATACTGACACTCCAAACTGACTGACAAAGCATGTTTCATTCATTCACCGATCATCGTGTCTAGAAATCAAGAAGTCTGAGCTTACCTGGGCTGGTTATGTTCTCTTCTCGAATTGCCAGATGCACCTTACTACTCATTTTGACCCCTGAGTCCAAGAAGACAGCTGCCCAGTATATTTGACTGTCATTATGTTTAAGATTTGTAATGTGGTACAACACAGAATCATTTGTAAGGACGTCAAAAACAGTGTTTTTTATGCGATTGTTGTGCTCAGCAATCTTTTTTTCCCCTTTAATATAAACTGCAAAATGACTTTTCCGATGAATGATAGTGTCAACAAATGTAAATTTAAGGGTGATATTGCTGCCGAGGATCCCAGTAATCGTACTGGGCGCTATGCCACTGGCACCTGCATCAAGACAAAACAACAGATGTGTATGAGTAGGAGGATGCACAGCCTGATTTGCTCTATAAAAGCTAAATGTAACTTTAGGGCCTAAAACTAAGTTAAACCACAGTAATCTAGAAATAGTACCTAAAACTAGAGTTACTGTTTTTACCTGGTAATTCAGCCTGTTATCCTACTCGAGCTATATGAAGTTTAATCATAATGGAGACTAATGAATAACTTTAGCTTAGCACAGTACTGGCTGTTTTAAACATCGACTAGAGATCATGGGAGTCGTGATTAAACAATCTTTAACTCACATATTGAATGTATTATTAATAATGAACACAACCGATTAAAAAAAAGTATAATGTATTCGTGTTTAACATAAATATCAAGTTAAATGCACCCTGGGGAGAGGGTTCGTACTTTGATGGCATCAGTATACTTGGCATTTATCTTGACGTTAGTGCACATTGGCCACATAATTATGTCTCACTAAACTTTACTTACTTACTACAACAGTGTCAGTTTCCTCAGTACCATTCATACTATTAGGTACACTGGGGAATTAGAGGTACTAATAATACCATGAGGACTAATACCATGTGTTATGAAAGAGGTCATGTGATTCTAACATATTAATAAAAATACAAACAAAATGGTTAAAAGGCAGCAAGCAGGTGAAACCCCGCAAAACCACTCACTTTTCATAAAGTAAAACATCAAACATGAAGAAGACGGCTTACCGTTGAATACCATGTGAACTGTGACGATCAAAACTAAACCGAGAGGCTTCGTGTTGATACTGTCAACCATGGCAGAAGAAATTTGTAGTTAGCAGGCCTCGTAAGATGGACCTTCAGTCTTTTTTATTTTACAGATTTTTATAAGCCTCCTTTGTGTGTTGAATCCCTCAGTTTTCTGTTTTTAGTCAACCACCAGTTTGTGTGCCTGACAGAAGGAAACTGTAGACAGGAACTTGCACAAACACTGATACATCTACCTAAAGCATCACAAGTGCCTCCTGTAACGGAAGACATCAAAGAGTTTCATGGACATGTGGTGCAGACTTTGAGGAACTCGTCTGCAGAAAGTGTCACTCACATGAGCAAATAGTTTCCTTCATTATCTGAGGGAGAATTTACAGAACATTTACACACAGAAATCAACCACCGAACTCATTATACCTTCAATTTCGCCTTACATTTTTGCTGACGCTCTCAATCTTACATATTATACCTAAAACACTTTACAAAGTTTAAACCAGTCTTTACTGTAATGTTCTCCTACACTCATTGGTTATGTTTGTTTTTCTTAAAGGTTTAGTTCACTAGAAAAGAAAAACCACATACTGTATTTTTCTGCTCTTAGACATGCAAATAGTTTCAGTTTTGTCAGCTGAGGTTTAGAGATAACACTTGTTGTTGATGTTTTTACAGTGAACATAATTTCAAATGTAAATGTTGTATTTGAGGTTTTTTTAAGGTATTTTGAGACATTCAACAGCTCGTCTTCCAATAAACAGTATTACTGTACAAAGTGGATTATTAGCATGAGCTAGAGTTGGCTCAGGATGTGCCAGGGATAAACTGGGGTCTCAATTCTGTTTGAACAGACAGCGCTAAAACATTCAATGCTTTAGCTCGTGGTTCTATTGTTCATTTCAGACTTAAGCTAGGGGACAGCTGAGATGGTTTTGTTTTGTTTAGGTTTAAACTAAATATTATGTATGTACACACAAATCTGAAGGTCTTAGGAGTCTTCTTTATTAAAACAAAGAAAAGTAGATTAGAAGATTCATTTGTCATTAACATTATATGTTAAATTAACTAACTAATAATCTAATCTAAGTACAGAAGATTTTTTACGTTGCAAATTACATTTATTGAATTTCACTTTTTGAATTTGATTTCACACATTTCACAAAACATGATGAGCATAATGTTCAGGGTTACCAACATTACCATCAGACATTGCTACACTAATGGGTATGCCAGTGACAATTAGCACTCTCTCCTATTACACAGTAACACTTTAACCACAGCAGAGGAAGTTGGGGGCTTTGAAGTAACAGTTTGAAGATTTTAAGACATAACACTGTCAGATTGTATCATGGGGGGATTTCGTTGGTTGGAAGTCTGGTTTCAGTGGTTAATGGAGTGGGTCAGTTTCTTGTGGCTTCTGCTCGCAGTCTTCCTTCTGTATCACTCCTTGTACAGCAAACTCACTTTGCACGAGACCCCTGTGGCTTAAAACCACAGAAGATAATGACTCAGCTGCAGGGGGCACACATTTTAAGTGTACTACATTGCCTGTCACTCAAAACCCTCATGGAGGAAACATATAAAGCAGTGACAGTTTCCCTATTTAAAACAACTTGAGATCTTAACACATGATTTTAGTAGGTTAGGGCATTCAAACTTGTTAACATTATTTACTCCACTTGAGCCTCGTTACGCTAACGTGTCATCAGCAAAGTTTTAATAAGAAAATAAAAATATGGCAGAAAACATATTCACTGACTTAACTGTTTTGTCTTGTCTTGTAGAGTTAGGTTACCTATATCTTAGGTGCCTTTACCAAGTCTTTGTGATCTAATACTAATGTTAGCCACAAATAAATAGCAATGTTAGCATTAGCATTAGCAGTGAGTGTTAGTGGGATCTTACTACTCACTACAACTAAGGTTCACCACCAGTTCTTTGGTTTTATTAATGCTAAGCTTCAAGTAGTTGTTGCTGCACCACTCAACAAAGCTCTTTATTAGTTGTCTGTACCTCTCATGATTATTATTGTGGATGCAGAGAATGTGTACTGGATGTACTTGAATGGACCTTTGGATTTGAATGTTACAGTAAGTTTTCCACATGTTAGGTAGTATTTGCTGCTATGAAGGTAAATATGCTAAAAATGTCATGATCAATGTCTAAACTTCCTGTTTTATTTTGAAATCTTGCCCCCTCGCACAACTTCTCTCTTTACAGACTGTTTTCACCTGTGCAAACCCCCATTATAACCACCATCCATACTTGTGCTTTATCAAATTGTCTGCTATCTTTCCAAGGCAGCCCTCCAGCCTGGGCTTCGTCTCTCTTACTCTCTTGAGTAAAACCAATTCTTCACCTGTTCTTTAGTGATGGTGCATGGATGTTGTGTGAGGGTTGTTGAATCAGATGATGGGGCTAGACTAATTTGAAGTAAACCTTTCACATGTAATGTAACACCTTGTCCTATGACACTGATTAGTACCTATGCAAGTCATATATAAGAAGCAAACACACAACATGTATACATGCCTTTTTAAGTAGAGTAGCTCATTCCCAGCAGAACATATCTAAGATATTTTTGTGTTGCAATACTGCCTCCTGCTGGATTAGTCTCTTATAGCCTTGATATGAAGCCATGAAGCCATCTTAATCCTTTCATTTGTCAGTTTTTCAAATACCTTTTTAATATTTTGTTTTCTATGCCAGTCTGTTTCAGCTTTACTCTTCCCTTTCTGTCCCACTCCTCCTGCAACATACAAATACACACCGAATAAATACCCAAATTAAATGTGTTCTATTTAATGTTGTGTGTCCAGCTTTCACTGTAATCAAAGATACCTGCTCCCTGCTATTCCCTCTTTTATATGCTAATTTGTTCCAGGCTCTTTTCTGTCATTTGGTAATTTGCTCATTTAGATAACACAAATGTATTTATTGCATTACTTGTTAATGCTGCTGGGTCTAGCTGAGATGTCACACTCAATAGAAACTGTTAGCTTGGTTCTATTCAGTATGTCTTTATTGTTTAGTGAGTATTTGCAGCAGGTGAGTACATTATTCATTGTTTAGTAATTCAGATATGAGCAATAGCAACCAGAACATACATAGATTCATACGTTTTTCTGGCTCAACTGTAAGAGCTTTAATCAATATAAAAATAAATATAAATATGTGTATGTAATATATGTAAATGCTGTCCTAGAAACTTAATTTACATGTGTGTTTATGTGATACAAAACATTTCCCCCTCTTTCTACACTGACATAAGAAACTAATTCATAATTACTTTGTAGAGTGTATTAAATTCAAGGCAGCAGTTTAAGCAACAATTGTACTTTTATTAATAATAACTGCCCTATAATGACTCAACCCTAGCGCAAAATGCATTATAGCTGTGTGTTTGCCATCATTTATAGGTACAGAAAAGCTAGTGTGTACACACAGATCCTGCCTGCTCCTATAGAGATTCTAATGTGATTATTCCACTGTAATAATTGTATTTCTGCGCCATCTTGTGGACTGAAATATACTGTATGATGATCAAATCAGTAGAAAAGGCTCCAACACGTGATCAAACACACACCTCCCTTTTTCTCTCCCTCACGTTCACAGACTCATGCCGAAACACACAGTAATGCAGATACACATGCTCATGCTCACACTTTTTTCCTCTCACTTCCCCTGTGATGCAATTTAATTTCCTGCATCACAGCTCACTGAAATTATTTTTCTTATGCGTGCCTTGTGTTATTCTGATTACTTTGCTATTTCTATCATCCAACAACAAGAATACAATATCTTTACTGTCCGTGGTTCTCAGTTCACCATTTGTTTACAGTGCCAGCTTTTCATCTTGCAGTTGTATTCTGATGTTGAAGTAGCTTGTGTCATGGAGCTCACTCAGAATATTTGTTGTATATACTGTTGTGTATTTACAACAAAATAGGGCTGAAACATTTTGGAATAAAGGATAAAATCAAGCCTGCTTCTTGTGCCAGAGGCTGTCGCATTTCAAAGTGAAACCATCTGTCAGTGATGACACTGTTAGATAAATGTGTGTGAATAGTACCAACCAGTGTAAACAACGTGCCTTCAGAGGCTGGTGACTGTGGAAGAAAATACATTGGAGAGTTATTACATTGCATGGATTTCCTATTTTGAATTTATATGTGCACAATAGAACCTGATTGCATCATTAGATTTGCATTAACTATTTGGACATGATAAGCTATGATCATATAATACGAGGAGATACCCAGGTAAACCCTTGCCTTTTCTTCTCCTCACACGCAACAACAATAGCTCACTCATGTTTCTCAGGTTTCAGTGCACAGTGATGCCTGCTTGAAGTCTCTCACGTGTTGTTGAAGCCTTTAGTATCTATGGGTGGAACTTTGGATATGACTGAGCCTCAATCTGCAAGCTGTAATTATTCAAAAAGCAGAGACCTCTGTGGAAAAATGTGTTAACATGCCTTTTCAGAAACATTTTCAGGCTTGTTTAGGATGATGTATAAAGCATCCAAATTATTTTACTATATTTTTGGTATAGCTATTTCAATTTTTAAGAAATATTGGACTACATAGGCTAACCTTCTGTGTACTGTGAATGTTTTAGTAGTACTATAGTGTTCTAATGCTTAGTTTAATCAACAGAGGAGAGAGACAAAATGTGATGTAATGTTAAAATCAGCCCACTTGAGTGTTTATGGATTAAAACAACCCTAAATCTGTTTTGGCTGCCATTTGCTGAGAGACATTTGTTGAAGCAGCATTTAGCTAAGCTTCATCTCCCACAGCAGAGATGTGAGGAAGCACACAGGCTGATGGAGGGAAGAACAGGAAAGCCCTTATTGCCATGGTAACTGGGAAACTGAGTATCTCCTATAAATGCAGCTCTAACAAAACAATTACCAAGCAATCGGGAATGGAAACCCCACCACCAACAGCAATATAATATGTCTGATCAATCATTGTTGATCAGTCTCTTCAGACATCAGCTGAAGCTCTCCAACATGTCACTAGACTGGACCAGTTGAATTTGTTTTTTATTTATATATAAAAAAACTATGTGATGCAGATACATGTCGTGTAAATCAGATGCTGGATCTTGATCTGATCCTCAGACCCTGCTATGAGGGTTCAGCTTGAAAACCAGCTTTTGATTGAATCAACACACCTGATTAAGGTGATCAGCAGTGTATAGGGCTGCTGGAGAAGTTGGCCAGGAAGCCAGGTTTGGGGAACATGCGGCATGGCAAAAAACCTTGACTCAGTGTGTGTGTTTGGTTGATGCCCTTGGGTCAAGCTCATTTACCAGCAAATAGGGAAACCAGCACTAGCTCCCTAGCAACCAGGAAGACACTGATGTCATTGCTGTCACTGGTTGCCGTTGGAGATGCAGACATTCCTTAGAAACCAAGCTAAGGACTGGTTTGCCCCCCCCCCCCCACACACACACACACACACACATATATATATATATACACACACACACACACACACGTGACAACTATCACTGACAAATGGTTGCACAATTTCTGCAAGTCACAGGCACTGACTTTTAAAAGCAGAATTATGGTCCAGTCGGATTATTTCCTCCCTCCTGTGTTTTGATTCAGATTTCAATCTGATTGACCCATGCTTGATGGAATCCAACTGGTTTTGGAGAGTTAATGGTAAATATTCCTCACTTATGCTGTTTTTCGACCTTACTGGTTCCCAGTTCACTTTACAGTGCTGCATATATTTCACCCATTCATATCCACTAATAAAGAAAGAGTCATGTGAGGTGTCTGGCCCACCAGGAGCAACTTAGGTTTCAAAGTCTTGCTCAAGGACATTTTGCCATGTGCAGCTAAGATGAATTGGGGACTAAGCCAAATGCCCATCTAATGGTTGGCGAGCAATTACTTTGCAATTGTTTCAGGCCGTAAATAATATAAAATATATAAATATAAATTAACTCTCACAACCTTTGCAATGATTTTGGTTTGTACTAAAATATGGATACCACACATTTTGTGTTCGAATCATGCCTCTAGTCCAGCTTTCATTTTGGAAAGCAGAGGGGTCTAACAGGACGATCAAAACCTAGAGCAGCTTTAATCATTAAGAGCGTGAGAAATGCCACTGCTGGGTCGAATGTAGTTACATAATTGCTCTTGGATAATTACTCCTCCCTCACAGTAAAATGTAATTCTCTCTAAAACGCTGACTTTTAGACTGCGCTCTAAATTTGGTTTGTGATTTTAAACCTTTTGTTGTTGTCATACCTCCATACTGGAAGCTCACAAATTGACTTTCAAGTGAGCATTTATTGGACACACTAACACGCCCACTTGCAGTACAAGTGCAAGAAAACTGGCTTTCAAGCATGCACTTGCAAACACATTTACTGACCAACCACAATATTAGCACCAAGATTGTAATGTTGTGTTGAACAAATCAACAGGGGAACTCTGAGTGCGCTGCGGCTACACAGCCAAGCTGCAATGTTAACATTGTAGATGTACACACACTGTAAAATATAACTTTATTATTAATTTAAGTTATTTAATTTGAGTTTAAGCCAGAGTGCTCTCTTAAAGTTTTAATTCAAATCAACAAATGCAGTTTAATTTAGATTTGTTAGTTTATGAACAGGCTAGGTAGTGTTTGAATGTGTTTCACCATTTATAGAACATTCGTATTTATTTAATTGAAGAAGCATTACATTTTTCTCCATGTAGTTAAAATGTTGATCTTAACTTTATATATAATATAACTGTTTTTTGAAAGCAGTTCATTCATTGTAAGACATGTAGCAGTTAGCTATTTTCATGTAGCTGCTGGTCTTTTTATTCATTTCTCCTTTTATCAGGAAAATGTATTAAATCCGTTTACCCTGTCTGAATCAGACCCCTTTCCTGACAGCTGACAGACCTAAGTTAGGACAGTTAGCTAGGACCTCCTCTATGACTATAAACTGCTCTGACTGCCTGTAAACACATTACACTCCTTGGGGAAATCAAATACCGCCATGCACTTAATGATTCCCTGCACCACAGTCATGTTCATACTTTTACGCGTGCCACTCACTCACGAACGCGCGCACGGCGCGCGGCAGCTGTCACGGTTTCCTGAAGAGGTATTCCCCAGCGTCACCACGATGAGCAGCCTGCCGGTGCACAGCCTCTGCTGCTTCGCTTTATTCTAGTGCAGAGATAAACACTGGATTTACAGGCGAAGCACAAAATACTAGAGAGAGCGTTGAAGTGTGGCTGATGAACACCAGACAGTGTGACAGAAACACGCAGAAGGAGACATGCATGGTGACGGAACGCGTTACCTCTTATAATCTACGAATTTACCGAAGTACTTTTTCCCTCTTTTTGTAAAAAATTATCATGTTTGTGAATCACATTTCAGCCCCAGCATCAACTTTCCCCCCGCGTCACTTCTATTGACGGCCATCCACCACCGAAATTGATTTATCCAACTCCCCCTCCCACCGCCACCAATTGACTCCCCGCTTCCTCCCTCTTTTCCTCCCTTCCCACCAGTCACATGGAGGTTTGCGGTGACCCGTCGATCCCTCGGTTTAGTGGCAGTCTCTGTCTGGTGCGCGTTGGAAACGGACAAGACGCAATACGAGCGGAACAGCCTGTGCGCGCATCGCGTTTTTCACATGGTTTTGAGTTTTCGAATCTATTTCGTCGTGTTGCCGGGATTTTCGCTGAAGTCGGTGGTAAACGATACTCTGCTGAACGGGTTATTTTTAGTCAGCCAGCGCAGCGATGAGTGTCTGGAAGCCGGCTGTGGGAGCGAGTGGTGCTGCGCTGTGAGTGAAGTGAAGTCAGGGCTTCAGCGAGAATGAAGTCGAGGCGAGATAAACTGAAGATACCATCTCTGACTCTGGAGTAAGTTCGTTTTTTTTAATCTGCTGCTGATGTCAAATCACAAAATGCTAATTGAAAATCTGTTCTCATTCTGAGTTGAGAGCAATAATAGCGTAAAGTATGTGGCGACGTTGTCTCGATAGAGTAGTCCACTGTCAACACGCAGCTGAGCCTGCTGGAAATATACATGATTCCTCAGGTGTTTTCCAAGGTAGTTGACATTTCCTCGTGAACAGCATCGGTTCACTCTTCTGTTTAGTATTAGAGAAGTTGCAGGGATCTTACCATTTATTAACCATATTTAAACTGAACGGAATGAGGGGGTTTGTAGTGTTCTTGTAATGCTGTGAAGTTTTGGGCAGTTTACTCTTTCAGTGTATCAACACTGTTACAAATCATTTTTTTAATTCGAATCACACTGCTTACTTTAGGTGATATTTCTGTTCCCATGATGTTTCGCATTTCTCCAGCACTGCTGTCTCATTTTATCTTTTAACTTCACATGAAGTCATCACTCCACAATTTCTGCATGAATCACACACCCTGTCCCTCACAGCAACGTGACAGAGACATGAGTTTCATTCTTTGAGAACATATATTCTATTTCTTTTTGACTGCTAACCTCCCCATGAAAGGACACAGCTGCAGTCTTTCTTATCTCCACCCACTCTTCCTCCAGAGTAAATGCAGCCTTTTTTTTAGTGGGGAGGAGGGGGGGGCACCTGCTACCCACTGGATGCTGATCCATAAGGCGTAGGTGCTCCCTGCTCACATCCCCATTCTCTGATCCATCCATCTGCCTCCAGTGTGGATCATCTCAGCAGAGCATGCGCTGTTTTCATTTCATTTTCATTTTTAGACACTCCTGCACAGATACACAGAGGAGGTTTCAGACAGGGAGGGGTTCAGACTCATACTGTTGGCTGGTGATGGATACATTAGGTCAGACACGAATTTGTGTGAACCAAACCTTTGGCATTTAGAGTTCAAGATTGATTCTTAAACCACGAGTAGTGGTGCTAAAACAGCAAACGTTGTGTAGCATGTAGCCTATATTCAAGCGTATTTCCTCTTGTAAACCAATCTTTCAGATGCATTACCTTTGACAATATCACTGAAATATATTTTATTAAATCAGTAATTCAGAATAAAGGTATACACGGACCTAAAATTATTTTATTATTGTGATGAAGACCATCTTTCTGCCGTCTTACTATTGCACTAAATGTCAGAGTCGAGTTGCATCAATGACCCACGTTTCTGAGGAAATTACAGCTTTTCCACACAGATTAGGCTCTAGACAGGAGTAGACATGAAGCGGCAACAAAATGTAGATGCAAAATGTAAATGAAGGACTATTACTCACTCAAGAATTATTGGCAGCTTTGCTTTCAGGGTCTGAAGGAAAAAATGTGTCAAGAGGAAATTCGGTGTAATGTGTCGTTTGTGTTGTGTAATTATGAGCCGACACTACAGAATGAGGAGTCTTTGTGCAAGGAGTTGTTTTTCCTGCCATCCTCCCTGCATTACTATGACAACACGTTCATTAGTGCTTTGGTAGCCAGTGCTGTGTTTAGCAGTGAGAAGCCTCTGCAGCACTGAGACAATAGCATCACTGTGGAGGGAAACATATCTGAGCATTGAAATCAATAGAAAACAGCTTTCTGTGCTGGGTCAGCGTCGGTTAGGGATAGACCTCAGGATTTCTGAGCATGCGTATTTTAATGCAGAAATTGTGAACAATCGTGCATCATGCTTTTTTTTAATAATATTCAGGATTTTGTGATTTAGCGCCAACATGAATCAGTTATGCAGTGAAGCAACGTGAACTTTATTAAATGTGTGTGGATGGTGTGTTGACACTAAGCTTCTTGTGCCTTCCTGTGTTTTAAGAGCTGAAGTTGCAGCCACCTACCCTATGATAAGTGTTAAGACCGGCTCAAAGCCACATCAAATCGAAAGGGAGACGTGGGGTTAACGCTTCAAAAAATAAATGTTTTAATCACATAACTCAAATAACAGAATACGAAACATAAACTCAAGACAAACTAACAAAAATGTGAGAGTGGCAAACACAGCAACCCCATGCGGGATTCAGATCAGCCAGAGTGAGAGAGAGAGAGAGAGAGAGAGAGAGAGAGAGATAGCATATGCAGCATCGTTTTATGGCTGCCCAGGTGCACAGGGCCATGGTGCACCTGCTCAGCCGATTGGACTCCACCTACCTGTAAGACAAAAACTCAATCGCAGGCAAATAGAGGGTCGTCACATAAGGAAGCTAACAGAGTGGTAATAACATCCACCTTCAGAAGGACGGCAAGTGTCAACAGCAATGCGAGACAGATATCAGCCTCTAACTCTTGATCTGAGCTCTGATAGAGGCAGCAGACGTTGGCGTGCCAAGGCGAGCGCCCTAATCCATGACAACGTGTTTTGTCTTACAGTTTGTCACCCACTTGCCAGAGCCCTACTCTCCTGAGCCCATGCAGCCCTTGCAGCCCCTGCAGCCCTTTACAAACCCTTCATCCCTGGAGGTAAGTCAGTCAGGTCACACACACAATGTTCTGATGACTGAATGTGTTAAATTGCCTTGAAATCAGAGTATTGCACTGACTGGCAGTCCTTTCATTGTCATGAAACCTGGGCAATGTAGCCAATCGTGGTTCAGTACCGCATACATGATTCTGCTTCTGCCAATATCCAATAAAACACCAGATGTGTATTAATCTGCGACAGAATATTTTAGAAATAAAATGTGATTATGATAAAGTATGATTATATCATACTTTCCTTTAACCCTGTTTATTTTTTCAACAATTGCTTAGTAAGCATAAACGTTAAAAATGTATTTAACTGTTAATTATTGTTGGATCGGCATGTCTTCAAAATGATAATTTGTTTTAGCCAAATCAGAGTAAACCTTTTTAAACCCAGATGGAAAAGCCCAACATTAAAATGATCATCTAAGCTAAGATTTATTATTTCTGAATGTTTTTTTTTTGTTTAACAGTAAATAGAATAATTTAGGAAACAAAGTTAATATGTACTAAGTCAGAGAATAATTTTTGTATATCAACACTTCTGTTCCACCAGTGAAGACCTATGATTTATTAGTTGTCTATATATATGGGTTGCCTGGCAACGGTTCTGGGTGCTGTGGAGGAAGGCAACACTGCAAACAGAGGCGGCTGCATCCAGCGTGTCTCTGGATGTGTGAGCAGTGTTAGGCTGTCACACCACACACTCTAATGTATTAAACCCCTTTTGCTCGGTTGAAAAATGAACATATTTCCCTGGGAATGAGAAATCCCTAAACACGACACAGTTTCCACACAGTCATAATCTGATGCCACAGACTTGTTGGCATCATTCTTCACTGGAACTGGAGACCCCCCACAGTCTCTGATGTAGTTTCACCATCCAGAAACATATTCATTGTCTTGCATCAGATTTAATATTAGTATGTAAGCAAATGATTTCCCTACATCAGCATTTGAGAGATTTTCTTTTTTAACGTGACAAGAATGTGTGGTACAGGGTTTATGAGACCTATTTTAAGCAATTAAAACCTAAAAAATGCAGACAAAATATTGAGTTGTAAAAACTGAACAAATGTTGTTTAAACAATTTCCACAGTTGAGCAGCTACGACCTAAATTGCACATTCGCGCTTAAGCATCAGTGAGGTGATGGCCTCCTGTTTATATGAGGCTGTAGTAGATTAGCATGATATTGCCAGCAGAGGGATTTACACTAATTAAAGCAAGAAGACATGACCAGATAAATATTGATTTTCATGTTAAAAAAACTTGAATCAAATAAATAACAAATGATACCAGGTGAGGAAGGGTAAAGATGACTTTAAGCAGGGCTAGTTTGCTGTTGTAGCCACATTGTGCTGATACAAAGCAGATATGCTATACACTTAAAAAATACAAAACCTTAAAATAAAAAAAAAGATCCTGTATGTTGCAGATCGACATTAATGTTGCAGTATACATTCCCTGTGTGGTGTTTTTGTTCTGAAGGGAATATATTTTTTAAAGGCATGCATACATATAAATAGACATAGGCCTATAGTCTTTTAACACTAGGGGTACTATATGCACTGGAATGTACCATTGTGCTAAAGTTTTGGTTGGGATCCTCCCTCTTTCAGACTCCCCGTGGTATAACCCAACAATAATTTATGCTGCTTTTAAGGGCTGTAGGAAACTGCCATTATGTTGTGGGCAGCTTTAGGAATTAGTATGGTCTAAACATGCAAAGATTGAGGGAGTGATTCTATGGCAACAGCACTGTAATTTAATCATATATCTAATTCTTCTAAATAAAGAAAATGAGCAATAACATCAGAATAAAGAATAAAATGAAGTGCTTTTTGGCAGCTCAATATTTCAAACACTGAAATCCACACAAGTTGCTAAACATGATTTCTTAATGTACAGGATGCAAAATCAAAGTTTTTGGTCTGGCAAGAGGCAGGTCCCTATATTTTATGTTGGCTCAGTTTACATATATACACTAGACCATGTAACAAATAAGAAAAATAAAACTTGTATAAGCTTTAAGTGTATCAGCAAAGAAGGGCCTTAACCCTGGTGTGACCCTATCCAAGAACAGAACTACGACCAAGATGTAAACTAGAAGCAAAGTTTCTTTAAAGTACTGGATCTGTTCGGCTTTTAGTAGTTTTGGAGCACTTGTGCTCCAGCGTAGGAGTCACTGTGTTGTGGAGCTTAGTTTTACTCCTACAGTTTTTTTTGGTCTGATTGCTATTGTGGGGTAATAAGAGCTGTTAGTTAGTAAAACTCATAGCAAATTCTTTCATTGCTACATAAAAACAACGAAGAATGACATGTCAGTCTACACTTAATTTGGCAAAATAACTTTGGATCATTTACCTTTGGTAGATCAGTAAGAATTGTCCAAAACATTATTACACTGTATGAAACCCCTTTGTATGACGTCATCTGGAGTTTTACGGTTCAAATGACGTCATCTGGAGAAGTTCTGGAGCAGCAGGTCAACCAAGACTGAGCAACCACATGACATCATGCCTTTTAACTGGGCATCATAAAGAAAAAATGATCACAAAAAGGACACTTTATGTGTTTTAAGACAGGCTTAGAAAATTGTGAGCATGTCCATTACTGATGAGTGGATGTCTGCAGCAGTGCCAAAGTGGCGGCGACGACAAGCGGTGCTTGAACGCAGCATCAGACTCCAGCTTCCCCAGACGGACACACGCGCGCGCGCGCAGCCAGCCAGCAGCGTCTGTTTGGACAAACTAAAGTGTGCTGCCGCTGCTGTGTGAGCGCTATCATACACCACGCCACCCGCCATGGAGCCGATGCTCCGGGGACAGGACTGCGACCAGAGGGCGGCCCGGAGGATGTAACTGCTGCTCCGGAGCCGTTGGCAGCGCACGAGGCAGACGCACGCGTGAATACAAAAGGAACCGCCGAGAAGGAGCCACGATGGTGGGGAGAGCAGCGGCGGCGGCAGCAGGAGCAGCAGCAGCAGGAGGGGGAGATGGGAGAAGGAGAGCGCGTTTCACATCGACCCCAGCTTCAGTTTACTAAAACTAACATTTACTTCGAAACTGGATTATGCGCGAAAATTCCCCAGCATGTCGGATCCAAGCCACTGGTCTGCGGTGCCAAGTCAGAACAAGTCCCATTTTGTTCCGGGAGCGTTGCTGAAGCGCTCAAAGAGGTAGTTATCAAGAGTTTGAGGTATTCAGGTTAAGGTAGTTAATTTTCTGCGTTCGCTGGTAACATTCTGCCACATCCCATCACATTTGCAGTGTTTATTCTAGCCCACACGTCTTATTCAATAGTAATGGTGGCTCATATGGACGTTATGCTAAACATTTGGCTAGCTCCTCTCTGCTCCACACTGCTATTATCTCTAATCCTCAGTATGTTTATATGCAGCATTTGTCCAGTAATGAACCTAACTGAAAGCAGCGACCACAGTTTACTGACAGCTCTTCGTCAAAAATGAATATTCTCAAAAGAAGTACCTCAAATATCAGCTAAGCATGCACTTTTCTTTGACATAGGATGGGAGCAGCAGATCTGTAATGTCCCATTGTATGAAGCAAATGCATCTAATAGAGGTTTAATTAATGTGCGAAAACATGTTTTATTTGAAGAATGCTTTTTCACTCTTACACACATACACTCTGCTTTAGTGTAATGATAATAACTGATTTGAAGTTTACTCTTATTCCAGTACATGTTACCTGTAGCTGTTACCTGTGTCATGTAGGTTCACACTGAGTTAACTCAGCTGAGGCATGTTCCAGGTGTAGAATTGTTACCACTATCATTTATATCCATCATCGTTTGATCTGTAAATGATCTTTTAGGTAATAGTCTTGAACATGTCTAAACCAACTGGCAAATACAACGTCACATATGACTCAGGTAATTGTCTCTTTAGCAGTTAGAAACCTAAACACATTTAATTTGCAATAATAGGAAACTAAGAAATGGCTATATCGACAACTGTTTTGTTATCCACCTTTTGATATTAATGATTTCCCATGAAATCACTATCACGATTTCTTGAAACCAAAAGTGGCACCTTCCATATATTTGTGTAAAACTAAACTATAGTCAATTTATTATATATTTAATAATACACTGACAAGGTAACAAAAAAATATTGCTCAGTGATTTTAATGAATTGTGCATGGTCAAATCTGCAAGTTTAAATGTGGTTGGTTAAAGTATGCCTCTACAGGAAGCAGTGTTTTTTGTTCCTCCTCCCTTTGCACATACACAGACACACACAGAATTGTGGACATCTGTGGCTAAAGCTGGGCCTGCTGTTGCTGTTGTGGTTGGTGTTGCTCACACTCCCCTTAGCCTTGAGTGTGTTGACAGGAGGTTTCCTCTTAGTGTTTTGGCTCTCATCGGTTTTCCCTCTTCTTCTTACGTGGCCGTACTCGTGTGTCATACATTTGCCTGCAGATTAGAGTCATCGTTACATAAACATTCCTAAAGGCAGAGCTGCTCTGAAGGCGGAAATAATCTTATTGGTTTGACTTAAATCTCAGTGAAAAATAATTTTTTTTGTAGCTAAGTGCTCTTTGAAGAATAGTGTATCTGACTAAAAAGAGAAGGAGGAGACTGATATTAGGCCTAAAGCTCGGCTTTTAACTAGAAAACTTTGCACAATCACAAATTAGCAGTTGTAAATGAATCAAGTGATGTGAAAACTGTCTATAGACATAGTTTAATAATTGTCGTTTGGTATGTGTCATTGTGTATAAAGGTCCAGCCTCTTAAGTGGCAGTATTTCTGCTTCTCTTTGTTGAATGTAACAGTAAATGAAATTACAGTGGGTTTTATGTCCATTAGAAAAACCAACATCTGGAAAAAGTCACCTTGGGCTCTGCAAAGCAATTATAGCATGCCATTGAGCTAGCACATAATTATTCATACCTGGCGTGTTTGCCCTGATTTGACTTTTGAAATCCGTTTGTTAGTTAAAATTGTTTTATGAAATTAAAACTAAATCAGTCTCTATTACTCTCTATACTTTCTGTTATCCTTCTCTTTGTGTTTAAGCTTTTCTCCAGTCTCTTATTTAAGCAGCTCTATGTGCCATATTACGTGAAATAACTCGGGTAAAAGTACAGACTAAAAATTCAAATCTAAATAAATTAAAACAGTTTACACATATTTAGGCGATGAGGATAGGAATCAGTAGTACACTGGGTGTCCTACACGTTCTCTATTTCCACCACTCCCAGGTTATACCTAGCTTATTTCCGGTTTGCACACAAACACAGATTTGTTTTGGTGTTGTTCAGTGAGCTACAGCAGTCTGAGCTTAATGGATCACAATCTAATACTTTAGAGGTCAAGTATCTTCTTAATTCGCCCTGTGTCATAAGTCTTGTGTGTCCTAAAGCTGCCACTCACAAACACACATGACACACAAACACAGCCTGAAGCATTTCGAGTCAAACCTGTAATTATAGGTGAATAAACCCAGGGCCAAAGTGTTTACGCTTCTCTTAAAGACTCAAAAAAGGTTATTCAATAGCAACTTCGCCCTTCTATCCAGGGGGCTTTCTCAAGTCTGACTGACTGGTGTGAGGAGCGGGTTTATAAACCCTGTGGAACCCTCAGGTTGGTGCTTGGT
>JAUMTR010000019.1:14476128-14500437 GCA_032270685.1 Microctenopoma stevenorrisi | reverse complement strand
CCATTTGTCTTGTGCAGGTGATGTGATGTTGTTGTCCATGCTTCTCCACGAAGTTCCAGTTGGTCTGTCTGTATCACGGAACCTTGCTTGTAGGTTTAGAAATTTGGACCAGGTTGTTTTCTTCCTAGATTAGTTTATTTTTCATCCCAACGTTTTAGATTAAAAACATAACTTATGATGAATGACACCCTAAGGTAACAGACATCTTGAAAGTGACAAAATGAGACCTTGGAATGATGAATGTAACAGAAACTCATCTAGCAAAATAGCTCAACAGAAAGATAACGCATCAGCATAGTTGAGCTTAACCAGGTGATTAACCAGGCTGGCTTCATCTTTGAAATGCAGCAAAGGAGATGAGTAGAAGTACTTGCAAGATAAATCATGAGTGTTTTAACTTTAATGTAATATTTCAAACCCACCTAATAAATCAGACAACTTGTGCTTTTTATTGGTGAAACTGCACTGTGGGGATAATGCGTGCCCACAGATCACGACGGCCCACAACAATCAAACTGCCCAAGAGGACATTTTCATACAAATTGCGATGCTGTAGAGAGATGTGTGTTGAGCTTTACATCCCGTTGATTGATTTTTCTCATTCCCTGTTTATGCTCCAGCTGTCGTAGCAGCAACAGAAAGAGCCTTGGCATTGGGACGCCATCACCCACTCTGTCCCGGCCGTTGTCGCCGCTCTCACTCCACACTGGTAAGATTCATTTCAGCGTTTTATCACTTTTAATCCTAACGTGTTCCAACAGGAGCGCTGCTGCATAAACTCGTTTGTTAGTGTTGGTGTAGGTTAAGCTGTACCTGCTGTAGTGCAGCGTTATCCACCCTCATGTTACCACACAGATGCATCCAATTGCACATAGCATTTAAAATACATTCAGTAGAGGCTTTTATCTACAGCCTGCAGTGGAAAGAATGAGACAATGGTTGCCATCTGTCTGATTTGTACTTTACCTGTGGACATCCGTCCGTGCCTTTGTTGTACTGAATAGGCTGTAAGATCATATCAGAGATGTTGGTGTTTGGTGGTCAGACCAGTTTTATTTGGTGGCCCTCAGTACAGGTGTTACTTAACATTCTCAGAAAATACATTCCCACAGTTGTATCAATGTAGAGTTTGACAACATGAAAACAGAAAACCTCAGTATGTCTTTAGTGTAACGTGATACAGTTGCAGATGAGCACAATGTGATGACATATCAGTTCGTCTCAAATGAATGTTTGTAAGACGTCGAACACCTTGCCTAACTAATACAAGATTAAGCTTGTTCAACTTGTGCTGTAAGCGATACCGTGAAACTAGCACAGATTAAAATCTCTGCTGGGAGCAAACACAGTCACTCAAATATAAATATTACAAGTTTCAATACAGAAAAGTAGTTGCTTGCACTTTTTAAATGAGAATTTCATTCCTTTAAAAAATCTTTTCTATTTTCATGTGTTTATTTATTATTTTTTATCCTCCTTCAGCTGCGAGCAGCCCTCTAGACAGCCCCCGAAATGTGTCAACCAGCGCTTGCCTCAACTTTCCATTTGCCCGAAGGTATGTCAACACTAACACTGTTTTCTTTGTTTTGTCAAGTGGTACTGATTGATAATACTGCTTGTTTCATTTAAACACTTAAGACGATAAGTATAATAGGTATTTGGTGACCCTGTTTTATTTCATTATTTACTCAGGGATTAATAAAGTATCTCTGAACTGTACAATGTTTGTTCAATAGTGGGGAAATCGGAATCATGGATATAGGGATAGAAGAAAGCTAAATCCAGAAAATCCACTTTATCCAGAAAATTCCTATGGGTACCAATAAAGTAAATACAAAAGTAATAAATGGCTACTTTCCTTCAGATGAATTTAAAATGTTTGTGTATTTCACTGACCTGCTGTACACAGACTAAAACACTGAGTTACAGTTCAGCAGTTAATATGTTACTTTAGTGTAAAGTTACAGTAACCGATTCTCTACTAGTTAGCTGGGTAACGTATTGTACATGCAAAAATGTTGATGACATTCATTCTTACGTAAAGACCATGTAAATATTGCCATTGAAATTGCTACACAAAGGCATTTTGATTGCATACTGTTTTGCACATAAACAAAATAGTTCTGATACAGTTTTAAAATGCACATCATAATTGCTCTAAATGACCAGAGAACTTTTTGGATATGTCTTTTAAATCCTACTCAGCTTAAAATAAAGATGTGCATCATCATAGATTAAGGTCACGCGCACTATAGTCATTTAATTCCTTGGCTGTGTGGTTGTTTACACGTCCAAATTTACCACAAATCCATTTGAATAAGTAGTAAATAAATAAACGCAGTCTGTGAGTGATTTCTGGGAGGTTTGATGTGTGTGCTCAGAGGCAGAATGTCTGGTAGCTTAAGAGAAGCAGCAGCAAGGTGACTGAGGCTGACTCAGCCTGGAGCGTTCACACCTTGCCCCCCACCCCCCGTTGCCTGTTTTTTGATTTTTTTTTTGTAGCTGACTCCTCCTCAGCAGGATGAGGACAGTCAGATAGAGGGTAACCCCAAAACCCACTCACACATCATTCAACCTGGTTTCCATGGAAACTCGCTTCTCTTGCTCCAGGCATATGAAACTTACAACTTCCTTCAACTTGATGGGAACAAGGAACCGTAATATCACAGGCAAACATTGTTACATGTCATTATGCCGAAGAAAGTAATGAATTTAACATGATCTGCTTTGAGCCATTAGTTCCCCTGTCTGGCTGCTCATAGCTCTGCTTATACTGTTAGATGAGAGTTTAATTTCAATTCGCAGTAAGCTCTCCAGAACTCACAGATGACTGCTACTGATAAAGTGATTGTTCTGCAGCCTTCTCAAGTGATCTAAGCTTTTAATTACCCCGGTCTATTTGAAATCATTGATTGCTACCTGTTAAACCAGGCTGTTAATGCAACTTAGTTAAATTCAGAATTTTTCAGATGGTGGTAGTTTCCTTCAACATATGAATGTGGTAATTCTTTGTGTAGTAACGTAATTGTTTTCTCTGCATTATGAACTATTTGATTTTGATGTGACTTTGATTTGTTCGCTGTTGCGGCAGACACGACAGTAAGAAAACCTTTTTGGTGGTCTCGCAGTGAAGTGAAGATTTTTTTAGTATTATGTAAACTATGTCCTCGAATTAATTTAGTTTGCTAGCTGCTGCTTGTATCTGGACAAATGAAAACTGGCAAGAAAGGCAACATTGTCAGTACTAATCCCTCAGCTGAATGCCAGAGGTCACAGGATCACTTGCACAAGATTCCCAAAACCCACTCAAAGTCTTTCTTTGCTTTTCTCTTTCTCTCTGTTGCTGTCGTGATCTCAGTCACTTGGCTCGCGCAGACAGGTAGCTTTTTCTAAACTTTTTTTCTCACTATTTCTTCTTGCTTTGTATGTTTGTGTTTTTGTGCTCCAAGCTTATGTTTACATATTTTTTCTCAGATCAACATTTGCTTAAATAAGGCCTCATTATGTGAAGCTATTGTTTTTGTAAGGGTTGCATAAAGCAAGATGCTATAAAGCTGCCATGAATGTGAAGCGGTGACAGAACACTGCTGTATATGATTTGGGCTTTTAGGCGCCTATAAAAGATTTTATGCTTTTATAGTCGCGGGGCTCCTCTATCGTCTGTTATGTAAGGAGTTTCACATATGATATGCCAAATAATGCCTTTCCTGCTGTAGCTTATGTAACATGCATGTCCGTTTCTCTCAGAGCTGAGGGCCGGAGATGGTCCCTGGCGTCCCTCCCCTCATCTGGATATGGAACCAATCCTCCAAGCTCCACTGTCTCAGTAAGTCACCCCAGTCCAGTGCCCCTTCCACAGTCGGTACACGTTGGCCTTGCCATGATAACACCTCACTCAGCCAAGCAGCACATTTATCTCTGAAGTAAGGGATGTGATCAACACCGAGATGACAAGCCACTAATTGTTTTCCGCCATCATCTGTTTGAATGAGTCACACTCTCAGTCTGTGGGACACAGTGTTAGAAATTCTACAGTCTGCGTGTTTGCATTAATAAGAACATGAAGTAGCATGTGTGTTGCTGTGTTACTTATTAAATACTTTCAACGCAACTCGCACATATTTTTCAGCATAACGATGTAATGATTGCTTAATTTATTAATTAACAATAAATGTTGTTTGAAAAGGTGATTTGCATACTGCTTTACACACTGATTCAGAGGCAATCGAATAAAACATGAACATGATGTAAATAACTGGAATCGTTACACCAGAACTTGGTCAGAATCTCAAAAGGATGTGTTGAGAATACAATGTGTAAATTGTCTTACTTCACAAACAGGCTATAGCTCTGTTTTCTTGACTGAATAGTTTAGTTACCCTTCATTTGGATGAACAGCAGTGGCGGTAGTCTGCCATGTGGCGCCATTATAAAAAGTTTCTTTTGTAGACCCAGCACAGATCTGGAGGTCAGTGAGGACAATAGGGCTCTTCAGTGGCCCTCAGTGCCCTCTTTATTGTGAGACATTATAAAAAAGACCGTCCCTGAGCCCCTCTATTATTCAGAACACATGGGCTGAAAAATTAAACAGATTGCCTGCAATATACACTACATCCTGTTCACTTTGAAAAGACTTCAGCAGACGTCAGAAAGGTGTGTTAATACTGCCTCTGCTGGCTTTATTGTTGATTATACTACAATCTGTGTGATTAGCTGGAGAGGTGACACGCTCACTTTGGATTCTAATCTAAATTACCAGTCCACCTGAAGTGTGTCTGGCGTGCTGTCCTTATGAAACCAAAGTAGATGTGAAACAATTTAGTTTCAGGTTACCTCATCCAGATACTGTTGTTAACACTTCCTCAGATTGGAAGTAAACTCACAGTACAGTATGTGCACACAGCTTCATTTATTTCTGCTGTTTCTAAAGCAGCATTGCCAGACTTGTTTGTGGCACCACTGCAGAAGCAAATACATTTTCTCAACTTGTTTGTGTTTGCAGTCCTCCTCGTCCTCCCAGGAGCGTCTTCACCAGCTTCCTTACCAGCCAACCCAAGATGAGCTGCACTTCCTATTTAAACACTTCCGCAGCACAGACAGCATCACAGACGAAGATGGGCGGCCCTCAACGATCATGCGACCTCGGTCTCGGAGCCTTAGGTACATAATTCTATTATCATGTTGCATCCAAATGAATTGGACTATGAAGTAGTGAAGTTGCTATTTTGTCTAGATGAAACGCGGTTTCCGTTCATGAGGGATTACCTGGGAGTAAATGACATTCTAGATTCAAGATGGCAGTTACATGTTTTGCACTGCTCACCATCAGAATGTCACGCGTCTGTATGACCGAGAGAAATTCACAAGTAAACACAGCATCCGGTGTCTCAAATGCCTCGCATTGATTCCACATGCCTGATGGCTGGCAGGCAGGTGGAGATCTGACTGCAGAGCTGTGTTGTTCTGACAACTTTGGTCTGGCTTTGCTGTGCCATGTTTGTGTGAAGGCTGCATGCTCTGTGTTCTGGCACCATGGTGTGCCGTGTGTGGGTGTGCAAGCTAACAGAGCGCCTCGGGGATCTAGCTGCTGAACTGTAGTCAAAGGTGTGGGGGTGGTTTAGGGTGGGAGGGGGACTTGGTGAGCTGCATGAGCAGTGTGTTGGGCAGCAGCCATCCAGACTAACGGGAGCATCTTTCATGACACAAAATGGCTCAGGCAGCCTATTTGCATGTGATAGCCCCCACCCCCCCACCCCATCTTTTCAAAGCTTCATCATCAGGATATGTCTGTAAAAATACCTCTTATCGAGCGATGTTGCAGGAAACGCTTAATCGGATGGTAGTGATTCACACAGTTTGGCCAAGAAACGAGCTCTAAAGAAACCACTGCTTCTCAGTACAGAAGCATCTAAACAAGACACATAAACACCTGACAGTGAAATCCACCCTGATTGCAGCTTTAGCAGCTTAAGAGTGCTGAAATTAAGTCTTGGCTCGCTAGTTTGCTTTTGGCAGGTTGAAATCAAAAGTGTCAGTATAAATATTGACTGCCTGGACTCCTTCAGGTAAACCTTATGACGTGAACGCTGATGTTCAAATATTTGGGTAGGGTAAACGGAATTGACTGTTAGTCATTCCTAGGTGTCCATGCCATGAGCAGCCCATCCTGGACACACAGGAGAGTCGAATCAAGTGTAAATAAATGCATATGGTACTGTGTTCAAACATACAAATCTGTTGTTTCTGTTGCAGCCCTGGACGTTCAAGTGTCTCCTTCGATAACGAGATAGTCATGATGAACCATGTTTATAGAGAACGCTTTCCAAAGGTAACAACCGTAAATGACTATTCGCAGTGAAGCCAGTTTTTTGTTTTTCCACCATAGCAAAACTTTTCATTTCAAAACCTAGTATAATATAGACACAAATCTCAGCAGGTGGCAAAGTAATTGTTGAGTCACTGGTAATGATCATCAACCATATGAATCCACCCACAGTAATAAAATGGACATTTGGTGCTGTTCAGAATAAAAATCATAATTACTAGTGCTTTCAGTGTCTTAAGTGTTTGTTTGTATGCTTGTCCTCCTTTCAGGCCACAGCCCAGATGGAGGACCGCTTGTTGGAAATTGTCACCCACTACTCTCCAGACAGCTCCCTCCCGCTAGCCGACGGGGTGCTGGGTTTTATCCAACACCAGTTGGTTGAGTTGGTCAGAGACTGTCTGGACAAGTCCCAGAAAGGCCTGGTTACTTCCCGCTATTTTGCTGAGCTGCAGGAGAAGCTGGACAAGCTGCTTCATGAGGTGGGAAAAAAGCCAACTGAGAAATGATGTGGGTCAGAATAATTCTAGTTGTAAAATAAAGATTAAAGTTAAGTAAACGGTGTAATATAGCTTTAACTATTAGCTAATGAGCTCCTACATGTAGACCCTTTCTCTGGCTGGTCAGATGTGATAAAGTTATGAAAGAGCTTTGATTAAACCGCTGTAAAATTATCCAATCGGACACATCCCTCGATGCCAAAGGCACACTCTGTAGAGCTGTAGTGGTAGTTTAGCAGTGATGGTGAGAGGCACTTTTGTCACAGGTCTTATTTGTGTTGCGATAAAATATTAGTTTCTATAGCAACCTCTTCCCCTGTTCCTCGGCATGCTGTCAGACAGAAGGCACGGGCAACTTTCTGTACCTCCAGCTGAACTGATAAGTCTGTTCCCATACAGTGGAACAAATGCTGCCTTATACAACACTCACTGTGTGAGCCAAGGCCACTTTGTTCAGAAGTCTTTTAAGGACAAACTGACATTTTCAGACTTTTTGTAGCTTTGTGATTTAATGTATTTATTAACTTAATTCAATTTTCATTTTGTAAAACCTTTTACTAAAAGACTTTTTTTGGAAAGAAAGTAAAAATTTGTGCCTATTGGCAGCAATGATTGAAAAAAGCTCTTATGTCTGTCCTTTGGTATTAGAAAGTTTGCAAAGGTGAGATTAAAAGAAGAACAGTAAACCTTTAGGATCGTCACCTAAAGAGTCTTCAATAAGGCAAAAAGAATTTGGAGAACCACCCATCCAGTTTGATGGCCAGATGATCTCTGGGAATTTAAGTATGGAAGTGATACTCACAGAACGTCTCGCAGCTGGTTTAGCACTTAAACTCGATGCTCGTATCCAAACTGACTGAACAGTCAGAGAGACTGAGAATTCTGTAAATGTTCAGCAGGACACACAACTCTTTTGTGAAATCAGCTTTGTGACTTTCTAGTAAAAAGGCTGTCTATCTCTCACATTGCCACATTGTCACATTCACATTGAGTTTCTGGTCTCATCTGAACAGAGGGTGAGGGTGGATGACACACACCCCCCCCCCCCCAACTGCTACTCCCAACTGCTTTGCGCAGACCAAACTTTATATAATAATATTTCCTGTTCCTGCTATTGTATTTTCCAGTGTTGTTGAAGGTGGCACTAGGGGGGTAAAGCATGCCCCTGCTTTTGCTGTGTTATTTTCCACTGGCAAAGCAAACTCTAAAAACAAAGGTGGTTTAATTTTTCAGATTTTTAATTCCTACCTTTTAACAGTAAACGTGATCTTTCGTGTTAATTGAGTTTAATGGGAAACATTTTTAGTATTATAAACTATTCATGATCCTTACATAGCACCATGTTGGGCAGATGTTTCATATTAAAATTATTCCATATAACCCATTCCTATAAAATATTCCCATAGTGCCAACTTGGGGTTGTTTATAAGTGCTATATATAAATAAACTTTGATTTGATTTGATCAACTGTGTTGATGTGCTTCGCCATCAGTAATGCATAAATAAAATACTCTCCCCACTGTTATCCAGGCCTACGAGCGCTCTGAAAGCGAGGAGGTAACCGTCATTATCCAGCTGGTGAGGAAGATCCTTATCGTAATCTCTCGACCTGCGCGCCTCCTTGAGTGTCTGGTAAGAAAGGAAGAGAAAATCTCTTCCTAATCGGAAATGAGATTACTCTGATTGAAACGGACAGTCGGCTCAGGTTAAAGTAAAACTTAAATGAGATTCTAACCTTTATTTTTACTTAGAGAGTGGAAATGTGTCGCCTGATAATGCATCCTGTGATTTTTAAAACGTCACGTTTTCTCAGTAGACAGAAATTCTCAAATAAATGGTTGTTCGTTTCACATTAATGAGACTTTGGTGCTGTTGACAGGAGTTTGACCCAGAAGAGTTTTATCACTTACTGGAGGCAGCAGAGGGACATGCCAAAGTGGGCCAGGGAATCAAGCTGGACATCCCGCGGTACATCATCAGCCAGCTGGGTCTGACGAGAGACCCATTGGAAGGTAAAGGAATTTCCGTTGCATTAAGAAAGTCAAATATCAGTATAGCTATTGAACGATAGTAACAGTTTAAAGTAACATACAGTACTTATATTATCATTGCGGCTCCTTTGTGTTTTTGATGGGATTCGATATGAATTAACAATCAAACAAGAACAAAACAGAACACAGCTTCAGCAGTCTAGACTGGAAGAAGTGTTTGTACTTTGAAATTCAGGTTTTGCCCGTTTAACTGCTTAAACCAGTTACTGCGCACCTAGACTACTTAGTTATTAATAAGTACTAAAAATCTAACAACTAATGGCCACCAGGTTTTTTTTATCATGTACACCCACAGAGACAGGAAACTGGATTAACTGTAGGATCTGAAGATTATTTTTTGTAATATTTAACACATCTCACTCCTTTCTAGACATGGTACAGCTTGAACAGTACGATGCTGCTCCTACAGTGTTGGTGGAACCAGATGCTAACATGGAGGTAATTTCCATTTTTTGTTTATATACTTAGTGCGTATAAATGTGTTTTTATGGTTTCCAAAGACAAATTAACCCATTTTAGTGTAAACGTGTTCTATACATGAACAAAATGTGAAAACTTTACATTATAGCCCCATTATCCATGATATGTCAGACTGCACTTGTACTATAATTACACTCAAATAATTCTTCTGTTTCTACTATCATTAATGTTTCTACTGTGTTGTATTTGTAATGTGCCCATAAGTTTTCCATTAGCATCATGTTTCCTGTGCCTCTTTAGAATAAGGCTCCACAGACTCTGACTCCAACGCGAAGGAAACCTCTGGAGAGTGATTTTGAGACCATCAAACTTATTAGCAATGGAGCTTATGGGTAAGAATTCATAAGTGCCATAAAAACTTTCAACGTTAAAAAGAAGTAAAATCCTAGATTCTTGGCTGAAAAACATTAGCAGAGCTTTTCTTGAAGGTACATGCGAACTGTAGCACCTGCCAACTGGTCTTGCAGTGAATTTATTATACACTATTATGTTGTCAGAAACCAATTTTCACCTTTCGATCAAACATGTGCAGAACAGGCAAAGCGGTTTTCCACTAATTACGCAGCAGTATGTTGCCTTGTCCTGTCGCTGTCATAGGGGAACCCCACTGGGAGAAAAGTACACATTTACAAGAATTTCATCATTTTACCAATGAGACGGTGTCCTAAAGATCAACCACTGTCTGTGCTCACCAGCATAACAGGTGTGATGTGGTTTTTGACAGGGCTGTTTATCTGGTCCGCCACAAGGAGACCCGCCAGCGTTTTGCCATGAAAAAGATAAATCGTCAGAACCTGGTCCTAAGGAACCAGATCCAGCAGGCTTTCGTGGAGCGGGACATCCTAACCTTTGCTGAGAACCCTTTTGTTGTTTCCATGTTCTGCTCCTTTGAGACTCGACGCCACCTGTGTATGGTCATGGAATATGTAGAAGGTAAAGCGTGCTATGACTGCTGCATTTTTCCATGTTTTTTTTGCATATTTTTCAAACCTAAATGATTCAGTCAAATACATGTTAGATAACCCTGGTTTTGTCACTCTTACTAAATGAAATTATTATTTCAAAGCATAATAATCAATCTATTTATTTTCTGGTTATCATCAATAAAATAGTGTGACAGTGAGAAATAATGTGTTGCTGCTCCTCCAACTACCAAGTATTACTTGGGTATTTATAGGTATTAATCAATTCAAAATTGCAGTGTTCATATGTACATAATATATATTTAGTCTACAACAAGTACAGGGGAAATGCTAAATAAACAGGGCAGCAGTTGTGATCTAGTTTTGATTTTTTAATTCTTTTTCTTTTCTATTCAGGTGGAGATTGTGCCAACTTGCTCAAAAACATGGGTCCGCTTCCTGTAGAAATGACAAGGATGTATTTTGCTGAGACAGTCCTGGCCTTGGAGTACCTTCACAACTACGGCATTGTGCATCGCGATCTCAAACCTGACAAGTGAGAACACAGAATAACTGCAGCTAAACTGCTGTTCAACCTATTAAACAGACTCCCATAGAAAATGAAGATGAAAAAATGGCTTTGTTGTAAAAGGTTTGTCTCGTTCTACCCAACAGTTTATTAATTACATCAATGGGCCACGTTAAACTCACGGACTTCGGCTTGTCTAAAATTGGTCTGATGAACATGGCCACCAACCTGTATGAGGGTCACATAGAGAAAGACACAAGAGAGTTTGTTGATAAACAGGTGAGGCAGTTTCAGATGTCTTTTTGCAGGTCAGAAAGATGGAACCCATATGAGCCCGTTTCTGTTCATTCATACTGACCTGTGTTGTTTGTTTGCATGTGAAGGTGTGTGGCACTCCAGAGTACATTGCCCCAGAGGTGATCCTCCGGCAAGGCTATGGGAAGCCTGTGGATTGGTGGGCAATGGGAATTATCCTCTATGAATTCCTAGTGGGCTGTGTCCCATTTTTTGGAGACACGCCTGAGAAACTTTTTGGACAAGTTGTCAGTGGTGAGTGTTGAAATATCAGAGAAACCTTTTCCATCCTTAGAAAACAATAGCACATATTGACATGTTTAGATAAAATGTTCTTATTACCACAGAATTCCAAACAATATGCTTAGACCTGCTGACTGTTAACGAGGGTTTGAAACTGAAACTCCTCTCCATTACCCCTTTGAAGTTCAAACAAGGAAGCACCAGAATGAACAAAACAATTCTTAACCCTGCTAATGAGTACGTGTGTTATTGTTATTTTCCGCTCCTGTCAGTGATAATCTAAATGACCTATATTTCTGTGCAGATGAAATTGTTTGGCCAGAAGGAGATGATGCCTTACCTGCTGACGCCCAGGACCTGATCACCCGCCTGCTGAGGCAGAGCCCTCTAGATCGACTGGGAACGGGTACTGTTGGGTTTATGGTTGCCTGGCATTAGTGATAAAGCTGCAAATACTTATCTTATCTTTTGTCTCAGTTTGCTTAGAGAATTTGGGTTTTTCTATTATCAGCGTCTTTATGTACACTTTATTTGAGAAATAATGTGCACAATTAGCTTAGTGAATTGACAGTTAAAAAAACTGTGGTTGAAGGTGGAGCCTCAGAGGTCAAACAGCATCCGTTCTTCCTGGGTTTGGACTGGAATGGGCTCCTGCGGCAGAAAGCTGAGTTCATCCCTCAGTTGGAGGCAGAGGATGACACCAGTTACTTTGACAGTAAGTTCCAGTTAAAATGATATAAACATTTTTATCAGGTTTCGTTTTAAGAATTTCCCTTCATTTTGTTGTGTAATTTTTTGTTTCTGTCTTCAGCTCGATCAGAGCGCTACCATCATTTGGCATCTGATGAGGGTGAAGAAACCAATGATGAAGAGTCTTCCTTGGAAATCAGGCAGTTTGCTTCCTGGTCACATCGCTTCAGCAAAGTAAGGACTGCGCATGTTATGTACAATACCTGTCAAAAGTTTGGACACAAATAAGCTTCATCTGTGTTACATCAACGAAGACAAGACAAAACCACGCTGCATCAATTCTTTTTCAATTCTAATTATACCACTATTCAACAAGTAAACGTAACTATTGTTGCATATTTCCAAGATATTATGTATTAACCTAGAAATAACCTAACGAGATGTAGAAGACAGCCACAAGGAACATTTAGTACAAAAACGTACGTCTTGTGTGTAAAATGACTCGTGTGCAACATGAGTCAGAAATGACCAGCTTTCATTCTGTATTTGGAGAAGGAAGTAGGCGAAGCATTTCAATGTGGCTGCTACACAAGTCATTCCATTGTCTGCCTCAGGCCAACTCATTTTTATCACCTCTTCTCTCTGATTTTCTTTTTCAGGTGTACAGCAGCACAGAACATCTGGCGACACCGTCCAACCTGAGCTTCTCCTCTGATCGCAGTCACAGTGAGGACAAAGAGGACCGCGGGGACATTGGAGGACTTGGTCTTTCCCTGAGCCCAGCAGATGGCAGTGTGGAGCACAAACACGCTGGACCCATGGCCAGGTTGGCACAGTGTAAAATATACTACGTGTCATAAGCTTTTAGTTAATTTTCGGTCTTGTGTACTTGGAGCATTCTCTTGTTTCTGTGTAAAAGCAGTAAGGAGGCGAAACACAGTGTTGTGCGTGATCAAAAACGTTGCGTGTCGTTTCTGCAGTTGATTGACTTGTCCAACTGGTTTCCCTTGCAGCCTTCGCCCTCGGGCCTCCTCCAGCTCCTCCCAGTCTGAGAGGAGCCCCAGCCCTCTGGTGATGAGCAGCACCCACAGCCTCGAGACTATGCCCCGCTTTGCCCTATCCACCGATGATGAAGGTAAATCCTGGTAACTGCCCTTTAAACAATCTGCAGCAGTGCTTATTCATGTATTTAACTTTAACCTGCGTTATGTACAGCTGAGGTGGTTGTTTCAAACCTTCGGAGGATTCGGATCCGCAGCAACAGCACCGGGGCCAAGCACTCATCCCCGAAGGACCCTGCAGGTCCTCGTCGATTTGGTAACCAGCTGGAGACGCCAGACAGACAGAGGCTTCCCTGTGGAGGGAAGGTTCCCAAGTCAGCCTCTGTCTCAGCTCTGTCTCTCATCATTACTACAGGTACAGAATATTATCATCACTTAAGAGAATTAATTAATAGTTCACTGGTGCAATACTTCACAACAGCATCCTTATAGTTTCAGCATGACTGTGATGGGAACAGAATGTTAACCAATCATCTAAACTGTTGGATGATTATTGGAACAACTCTGGAATGTATTTGTTGCAGACGACTCGCCCAGCGGCCTACAGCCCAGTCCCATCTCCCCACGCTCGTTGTCCTCCAACCCCTCATCACGTGACTCCTCGCCCAGCCGGGATCTGTCGCTGAGCCCTGCCAGCGTGGGGCCGCCGATCGTCATCCACACCTCAGGGAAGAAGTATGGCTTCACTGTGCAGGCCATCCGGGTTTACATGGGCGACAGCGATGTCTACACGGTTCATCACATGGTGTCGGTGGGTGTGATCTCTAAGCTCATAACCTAATATCTGGCTTATAAGACACGGCTACTGGTATGTCAGTGTCAGTTGATTTGTTTGCTTTGGTGACGTTAAGACTAGAAGAGAGTGGTTATGTAATAAAATGGGACTTCTCAAACTCACTGTGTTGCTGTTTTACCAGAGTGTGGAGGAGGCCGGTCCAGCTCACCAGGCAGGTCTCTGCACTGGAGACCTCATCACCCACATAAATGGAGAGTCTGTCCAAGGCCTGGTCCACCCTGAGATGATAGAAGTGCTGCTGAAGGTGCTCATAGAACTCACGCTGCTATAGCAGGGCTGTCGCTTAGATTGACATTTCTTTAGGTCTGGTTTAATTGTCATTGAATTTACCATTGCTTGATTCCTTTGAAATCTGTAGAGTGGCAACAAGGTGGCACTTCAGACCATAGCACTCGAGAACACTTCAATCAAAGTTGGTCCAGCTCGGAAGACCAAACACAAAGGCAAGATGGCACGTCGCTGCAAGAAGAGTAAGAAGAGAGATAATTATGACAGGTGAGAATCTCAGATGTGGTTCCTTCTCACTGTGTGCAGCTCTCACCCGCCTCCTTGTTTACTATGTGCAAATCTCAGTCCTCTGTCTCCCTCTGTTGTTACTCACTGTTGGTGAATTTGATCATAGTCAACTACTTTGATTACATCACCACATGGTATGTGGTGATGCACTAGTGAATATTTACATTAGTGCAGAGAACTAGTAAAAAGCATTAAATACTAGTAGAGTTACACACACACAATACACCCCCACCTGAACTTTATATCATTGCAGTTGCTTAACTTCCTAAACTACGTAGGATCAAATATCTGACTCTTCCGCTTTTTTTCACCAAGGCGACGGAGCATCTTGAGGAAGTTGTCCAAGCAGAGCACAGTGATCCACAGCAGTCGCAGCTTCTCTTCAGGTCTCCATCACTCTGTGTCCTCCAGTGAGAGTCTTCCCGGCTCCCCGACACACAGCCTCTCCCCCGGTCCATCCACACCCTGCCGGAGCCCTGCGCCTGACCATCAGGCCATTGGTGAGTCACTGATGTCGAAAAGTGTTTTTACCGGTAAAGTGCGATGATACACACATTATGCCGTCCTGATTATGTGCTCTAGTACTGATATTGGTGTAGAAAAAATAAAACCAATATTTACACATGAAACTTGTGATGTGCAGTATTAAAAATACTTCATTGTCTTTCCAGAAAATAACTCTCCTCAGAGCACATCTCCTTGCTCCAGTTCTCCCAGTTCTCCCGCTGCGCACATTCGCCCCATCACACTTGGCCTGGGCTCCAAACTCAGCACACAGCGCTACAAGGTAGGCCGCAGGAAGTCCACCAGCAACATCCCCCCCTCACCACTGGCCTGCAACTCTTCCTCATCTGCCACCCAGCCTATTTCTCCACAGCGTTCTCCATCTCCGCTGCCAGGCTTTGCCAAAGCTCTTCACACCTATCACGGCAAAACCCTGTCACCACCCACCATTGTCAGACACATTGGGCGACCCCGCAGTGCTGAGCCTCCCCGATCTCCTCTGCTCAAGAGGGTGCAGTCGGCTGAGAAGCTGTCTGGAGTGTATCATTCTGATAAGAAGCCCTATGCCCCCCGTAGGCACACACTGGAAGTGCCATTTTATGGAGAAGGGGACCTTTTGGGTGACTCTGAGGCAGAAGGCCTTTGTGGAGGCTCCTACATCGGGACTGATCACAGCAGGCTGGGTGGATACATTGGCCAGAGGATGAGGGACTGCGGGATTGAAAGATCAGAACAGCTGGTTGTGATGAGAAAGCTCAACCTATCAGAGAGGCGAGACTCCTTTAAGAAGCAGGAGGCGGTGCAGGAGGTGAGCTTCGACGAGCCAGAGGAGAAAACCAACACCACAGTCACAGTGACCACCACAGCTCCAGGAGCCCAAACACAAGCGCAGCAACCGCAGCAGCACAGGACAGCCTGGAAGGTCACACAGCCCCAGACGAGCGAGGAGGTGGAGCTGGAGGTTCCGGTGGTGCGGAGGTTCACTCTGGTGCCCCAGATCGCTGTGCAGGGCTCAACAGAGAGCGAGGAGCAGGATGATTGGGAGCCATGTTCAGACGGAGAGGAAACCACGGAGAACCCTGAGCTTGATGTCGATGTCTCTTCATCTCTACAGCAACAGGCAGGACATGCCCCAGCTGACAAAAGCTGCAGTCACACAGAAGAAACCACTTCCACTGGTCCTCAAGGTGGACAATCATCAGAGAAGACTGAGTGCAGAGAGGAAACTTCACAAAAAGCGAACCAGAGAAAGTGACGGCTCACTCTAATGTCTGTCCTTTCTAGTCCTTCAGCGGTAACATGAGACACTGCTGAGGGAAAACCCACGTGGATTTTAGTCCGAACCAGATAAACTAGAAGCTGTAAGCTCATTGGGAAATCTGTCAGGATGAAGGAGAGTGGGAAATTGTTTTACTTGAATTTTTTATTGTAAATACTTGCAGAGGTTCTGGTTGTATTTGTTACATTTGTAAACTATGATGAGTTAGTAACAGGGAAAGATGGAAGTTCTCATTTGTTAAGAAGCCAAGGCTCAAGGTTTTTGTATCCATGATATGTGGTTTTATGTCTTTTCTATAAATGTCTATTTTTAAATTAACGGTTGTGGTACAGAGTAGTTTGATAATGCTGGGAAAACTGGACCAAAAGGTACGATAATTTATTTTAGAAGCCGAAGTAATGCTTTTCTTTCTTTTCCCCCTTTATGTATGTTTTAAATGGTGCAGCTTCCGGTTGTGTAATATTTGATCTTCATAAATCAGATACCAGACAGAGCAGTGGTCGGATGTACTGTAAAACACAAACAAGATGTTTTGCCAGTTTGCACTACGTCATGCAGATGAGGGTTAACGCAGCACCTAACATGCACTAATGAATCCACAAAATAGTCACATCTGAAGGGAAGCAGAAGTTCTCAATTATGGTTGTGTGATTAAAGGCAAGATGCGTTAAGAGGCTAACACTGTCCCACCAGTCTGTCAAAATAACTTCCCAACATCGACCTTCCTACAGTGTGAATTCAGGGTTGCAGCATTGTTTTTCCAAACTTTGGAACCAGTCAGTTCAAAGTAATGTCAAAGTCAGCCAAGTAGAGTCTGCTATGAAAACGTTGTGTCGTGTGCCATAATATCAGTGCTGTGTCCATTAAGCCATATCTCTGATGAAAGAAATGCCAGTTATTATTTGATATCTCTGTTTTTTCTCTCCCGAAAAATGAAGTAGAGCATCAAGCTCTGAATGTCGTACTCGTGTTGCTCATCTACCGTCAGAAAGGAGTGATTTCTTGCTGCTCACTTTTTGGCTTCTGTAACGGTGATTCAGCATGGCTCCGCGTCCTGCTGTAAACGCATGTTGTAGTCAAAGCATGCATGTTGCAGGAAAAAAAGAAATGAGCTAAAACAGAGGTAGTCTTCGATGACGGAAGGGAATTACACAACTGTTCTTATTTTATTGGGTTGTTTGTTTAAAACCGTTTATTTTTAGGCTTACGTTCAGTAAGGTGTCGTTAGAATATTTTTGTCCTTAAACTGTAACGTTTGTTTTTGTTTTTCACAAGCATGTGCTATACACTATGACTAAATGACCTGTTCCTGCTTAATTTACTGTGTCGTGGAGTTTACACCAGGGAGCAAAGTGCACTAATGTATTTTGACGTGACTTTTATAACTAAATGTTGGGGGTACAGAGAGACACATTTACAGTCCACTGAATCAAAACCCAGGGCTTATTTGAACAAATGTTTTGTCTTTGTATAGTTCACATGTTGGATGTATATTTTGATTGGGTTGTGTTGAAGAACAGAATTATGCATAATAGCGATGTCCGCTTGTGGCACCGAGTCTGACTACAAGGAAAGCACAGTTTGTTTTTTTTTTTACAAAAAGGATTCAGAACAGTATTTCACGTCCAGCTCCGCTCAGATTTTCTTTTCCACTACAGACATGGACTCTAGAGGGTGATTGTCTTCTCTGTCTGTGGCTTTTCTACCAACTTCCTCTCAAGTCTTCTGTTTCTATATCAGACGTGTTGTTGTGTTACTTAAGCTACCTACCTTGCTACTTAAAAGCTCCTTAAACCTCGCGATGACAACTTGACGGGATGCTGTCGTCGTGCTGGTGAACGGCACAGGCAGATCCCCCGGGTGGCTCGGTGACATTTGCAGTCTGACGGATGTGTTTACAATAAGCAAACATGCTATGTACTGTACAGATGTTTTATATCACGTGGGTGTATATGATGGAACTGCCCTTTTTGATACCATATTGACAAAAAATAGTCATAAAAGTGACGTTTGTTTTTGTTTTCAAGAAACCGTTCCCAAAAGAGTAATTTGGCACAAAGCTGAGAAACAGTTTGTCTATTCAAACTATCTCAAGTTGGTGGATTTTACACCTTATTATACATCATGCGCTCTCAGAAAAATATGACATGGTCTATTCTGGACAAATCTCATTTCTCTTTACTGACCAGTTTAATAAATGTGTATTTTTATATATATAACCTGCTTTCTCACACGAAGCCGCTGCTTTGCTGATCTCTGCTGGTTGAAATGGTCATGATAGGTGAGATCTTCAACCACTGCATGATAGCACAAACATTCTCAGCTGGTGATAAACTTACTCTTTTAGAACAAACTAGCAGGTCAAGCCGTTGTACATGTGCATGTGTTCCCCTGTGGACCCTTCTGTTCAGTGCATGCTGCATGAGACAAGCACACATCTGTATCTCTAATACTTGACTGCATGGTATACTGGCGTGGTCGCCCTGTACTGTGTTTTCTTGTGCAACTAATAAAATTTGTATTTCTCTTTGACTCCTTTTTGTTCTTTAACCTACTAGTGTTTGATTTTCTGGATATTGAAAGATGTGGGGAAAATGGGCAAACAGGCAATAAGACATTTGAGATTTTTGAGAATGCATCAATGCTGCAGTGTCTGCTACGTGAGGGGTTCAACTTTAAGTGCAGTTTTTGGCATCCACAGTTTCCCCTTAATTGACATGTCAGACCATGACTCCAAAGCTAGAGGCACATTCATGTGTGTTTATATCCTCCCCTGCTTTGTAGACAGTACATTTACAGTAGCTCCTCAGTCACTTGCTTACAGGAGTCCCCACATAAGAACATTTAACGGGCCGGCAAAAAGGTGGAAAGACAAGGTAGTATGGTATCTGGGGGTTTGTGCATACATCACAAGATGAATCCCAATCACCCACTCAAAATCCCCACACTCAATCCTTCTCTACTGGACAGTTACTGCCCAGTTTCCTGAATTCTTGAAAGAGCTGTTCTGGCTCAACTTTCTTCATTTGTCCATACTTGACCATTTTCATTTTTTAACACGCTCTCTCAGATCTACGAAAGAAATGAGGCTAAAAATCCCGTCACGAGGTCTCTCACAAGGTTTTAAAAACATTTAAAAACTCACTTGTTCAAAAAGTAAATTGAATGAGCCAACTTTAGTCAGCAGAATGTAAATATTGTTTCCAAGTGGCCAAACCCAAAGGTTTCCCAGTAAGTAACATAGGTCCATTGTAGATGTCTAACTATGACGCTGCAGTTCTCCTCCAGGCCGCCAGCGGCGCATGTCGTGCTGAGACATTCAGGTCATAGAAGAAGACGCTCTGTGTCCTTCACAACAGCAAACATGGCGACTGCTACGAAAATTGTTCAGAGACTGCGAAACTATTTGGCAGGGGTAAGCAACAAAACCACTGATAATCTTTAAATGGGAGCAGAATGTATTGCGAATCTGATTTTACGTCAGTCTCGTAACAGGATTTGCATTTATTGAATGGGTCAAACGTAGCCAGACAGAGCTTTAGGAGCCAGCAGGTGTAGCTAGCCGTATGATTGTGAGCTACATACTGTACATGTGAAGCTTTGCTGTGTCGATATTTAATTCAGTCTCACGTTTCTTCTGCAGCGTGACCTGCAGGCGAAGCTGCAGCTGCGATATGAGGAGATTGCGAAGAGGTCAGTCAACACAAGTCAACGATATTGTATAATATCGTTAGATGACCTGAACTTCCTCATATTACTGGCCAACAGTGAAATACCTACAATCACTGGTAATCAGTGAGATTCAAGTGTGTTGATAGGTTGTCATACCTGGGGAATAAAACGATGCTTCAGCCAGTCTAATCAGATCAACAACTTTGAAGACTTTGTAGTGTTTAATCATCACTTGTGGAGAACTGGTGGTCTAGTGGTCAGGATTTAGAGCTCTGACCGCCGTGGCGCAGGTTCGATTCCCGGTCAGGGAATCGAACGTGGGGCGGGACAATACCGTCAGACCCTGTGGTGAGTGGTTCCACTCTCATGTAGCCTACATGTCCAGGTGTCCCTGAACAAGATACCCCTGGCGCCTCACAGGGGCTGTCCACAATTGATAAAGTATTGATTATTATTATTATTAACTTGTATTTACAGTACATATACAAGTAAACTGGATTTATATTGTTTTTCTTATTTAGGACACAACCACCGCCCAAGCTGCCAGTAGGCCCAAGTCACAAATACGCCACCAACTACTACTACACCAGAGATGGACGCAGAGAGTCGGTGCCACCCACAGTTGTTATGTCTTCACAGAAGGCCATCGCAGCCGGCAGGTAAATGACACTGTCACTGCCACACGGATGTCTCATTTAACTTAAATTAAATAGGGCAAACAAAGAAGGAAAACCTGGTCAACAGTGAGCACTGTGCAAGTGATGTCAAAGCCTCCACCCAACTCGAAAAAGGTGGAGAGATTTAGGAGATTTACTCTATGGCTTTTAACTTTTACCACCAAAGATTTGGTAACATATGTGATGTGAAATGAAATCATCAAGATGTGCTTAAAGTTTGCTTGTAAACCTTAATTTAATGGTTTGGTAAAAAATTCAGAATTTACCATGAAGGAAATGCAGTATGTTATCTACTTAGTCCTACAATTGTTTGCATCATATATAATCATAGTTTAAGCCTTTGTAATAGATGGTTGCTGATCATTCTAGTGAAGTTTGTCACATGTAGACTTGACCAAATGCTTGATTTCTCCTCTGGCGATGCTGCTGTGTGCAGACTTTTAGTGCAGCTGTTGTCAGGTCATGCTTGATTACACCTTGAGCAAGTGAAATACAGTCAGTCATTTATTTTACATTTACTCTCTTCTTTAGACAGTGACATACATGAATCTAACTATTTGATGACGTGTGCCTTGGTAACTGATATTCTGTTCGTTTAACTGCAGTGCTTTGATTTCTTCTAGCCAAGTTGCTGAAGCTACAAAGCTTCCAGTGACCCCAGGAGCCGTATATAAGGAGCCACCACTCTCCACAGACCAACCGTACCTCTGAGCAGCAGGACAAAACCTTTCAGCATCACCAACCTCATTTTTCCACCCAAAACAACTGTAGAACCCCGACCACAGCGAGCGTTGGTTGTATTGTGTACAATAGGAATTGTGAATAAAATATGTTATGTTTATTTTCTTGCCTAAGTGGTTATTCTAATCTGATTATGTGTGTATATTTGGTGGTTAATCAATAGTGCAAATTATGCAAAAAAAAAAACATTTAGTAATTTTTTGGATTCGATTTATAACTAAAGTGCTGCATGACTCATTGACAATTGAAATTAAAAAATACTGGCTGCAACAACAGCAGAGTAATGAAAGGGTTTAATCACACGTAACAGCTTTGCACTAATATCTAGTGGGAATTTCCCTTGAAGGATTTTTGCACTTAAGGGATCAGAGGACTAATTCAATTCAATTCAACTTTATTTAAATAGCGCCAATTGACAACAAAAGTTATCTCAAGGCACTTTACAGTCTAAGGTTTAAGATCTTACACATTATGTCAATATATACAGAGAAAACCCAACAGTGCCACTTGAGCGAGTATTAAAGCAACAGTGGAGAGGAAAATCTCCCTTTAAGAGGAAGAAACCTCCAGCAGAACCAGGCTCAGGGTGGGCAACCATCTGCCTCGACCAGTTTGGGTTAGTGGACAGAGGAGAGAGAAAAGAACAGCAGGTAACAGAGATCACAACAACAACAAGGAGCAGCAGACGAAGCACCGGGCAGGCTGGGCGGACCAGCTACCACAGCTCTATGGTCCACTGTAAAGATAATTTATGTTGTGAATGGACGCTATATAAGTAAAGTTGAATTGAATTGTGCATTCAGCACAGGTTCTGTTGCAGTCAGGCCTTGCTGACAGTGACTCTGTACAATATTTATCATCATCTAATGTTCACTGTCAGGTGGAAAAGTGCAGGTGTTTGCTAAGAACGAAAATGCAACAGCACATATGAGACCCAAGGTGACCTACGTCAAAAGGTGTCTGTGTAGTACTGGTCTCAGACGACGAGTAACAGTCTCTAAACCACTTCTCAGGAAGGGAAACGAGGACAAATGCTACGAGTGGGATTTTAGAAACTGCTCTGGTTTTGGTGATTTAAAATGCACCTCTAATAAAATATTACAACAAGGCAGGATGCACAATATCAGGACTGTGAAATCCTGTAGTCAAGTGGTGGTATTTTCTCCCTCTTCAACAGGACAGGCCTTTTCTTGCTGTAAGGTCCTGAGGCATCTGAATCAAAGTGGACAGAAAATAGTAGATAAACATGACATTTCTCTTAGACCAAGCCTGTGTCAGCCATGCTAGATACCGTGGACTGAAAATAGACACATAGCTGCTGAGACAAGTAACTAGAAATCAGAAAAATGAACCTTGTGGTTTCACAAAATCCCCAAAGTCATGATACTGGTGATGTCAGCGTGTTTAAATAAGAGCATGGTGTTTTTTGGGGTAACATATTACCTGCTCTAGTTTCATTAGAGCTTGTTGCAGCTTTGGTTTTCTTATTTTTACAAATCCATGGATGCTGCAACGCCTCCTCTGGTGTCATCCGCTTTGCTGGATCATATCTAAATAATTAGGTACAGGAAAAAACTAATTAGTTCTACATATTTATAGATACAGAACACCGTGTTGTGCTTTAAAGAACTGGGTATGCAGTTTGACTCCTCTGATGGAGTCCACTCACTCAAGGCAGTAACAGAGGAAATTCAGGAAACTCTGAATTCAGGAGTGTGACCAGGGTGGTGCTTTCAAATATGATCTCTGAAATGTTCAGCGGGACACCTTCCGAATCTGCATAATATGTGAAATGAATAAGTTAGTTACATAATCTCATTGTAGGTGTAAGAATATTGTCACATGTAGAAAAAGATTCAGCAGGTTCTCAGCAAAGAAGTAATTTCTGTGGGGTGCTTCCTCCAGCAGCTCTGGTGGGGGGGCACCCAGGACCTGAAAGAATTCACATTTCAGCACCTATTAAAGGCTGCGTCTTGGTTTAAATGGAATAAGGATCACCATCTGTGGACAGAGATTACCTTCATGATACAGCTGAACTGGTCTTTGATGTCCTGTTCATCGAAGAGACAGCGGCCGAGGTAGAGCTCAGCCAACATGCGTCCCAGGCTCCACATGTCAACCGCCGCATCGCACCTTTTGCTGAGGAGCATCTCTAGAGCCATAGAAAAACAGAGTTTGGAGGGGGGGCGATCTGTGGAGGAGGATGGAGGATGGTGTGAGGATGTTTACAGCGTGGATTTACTTTTCTATGAAAAAAAAAACATGTGTAAATCATGACGCTCACCTCTGTCTTTCACAAAGTAACTCCCTCCAAAGTCAGCTCGTGTTTTTCTGTCCTTCTTGTAAAGAAGAACGTTGTCCTGAAAGAAAATGCACAGCTGCCGTCACTGGTACTTTGTAAATGTGAAATGCTCGTTACTTCCAGGTGTTTTGACTCTTTGTGGTCTAAATGTTTGAGTGTGTTCGTAGTCATCCGTCTCTCTATAGGATCCCATGTCTCCACCAGTTACTACATCACATCACTGTTAGTAACTGGCTACAGACAAGGATCAAATCTTCACAGTAAGAAGGTTCTGAAGCACAGGATCTTACCGGTTTAATGTCTCCGTGGACGATGGTCTCCTTCTTGAGCAGCTGTAGACCCTTGAGCACGTCCTTGATATATCTTCTCACCTTCGCCTAACTGAAACTGGGTTGGTCTCTTCTAAGGATGTATACAGGTCCTTTCTGAAAGTAAACGGCAAGTTTTCATCTCAATGCACAGCCTGACAGTGACAAAGACACCAGACGGAACGTGTGTCATGGACTTACTCAAAGAGATCAAAGGGGATGCAGAGGTGATGACGGAAGTAGAAGCTCTCTTTCATGTGGACGATGTTGGCTTTGTTGCTCCTGTCCAGCTCTTGCAAGGTTTCTTGCTCAGAGTACGGGGCAGGAGGACGGTAAACAATAACAAATAAAACTGGTTTTTGATATTTCCAGTTTGGATCTGAGAGACTAACAGTGAGGCTCTCAAATGAATTATAACTATGTTTAGATCTGGGGTTGATTA
>JAUMTR010000019.1:14452163-14472027 GCA_032270685.1 Microctenopoma stevenorrisi | reverse complement strand
ATTTCCAGCTCCTCTATTTGTATCACATGTACTACAGAAAGGGTTTTTACCGGCCAAGTTTTTGTGTTTGAAGGAGGTCTAGAAGGTTGTAACTAGTATGGAAATGTTTTATTTAGTATATGTATATTATATACATATAATTATATATATATATATACAATTATATCTATATATCATTTCAATTCCAACCCCGTTTCTGGTGTTCTGTTTGAAAAGATGTCAGATTTGGCCTTTTTTTTTTTTTATTTTGTGTGGATCCCCTGCACATAAAGGGGAGGTATGTATACCAAAACATTTGTAATTTGTAACAATTTTCTGGGGGAAACTGGGAATTTCCTGGAAACATTGCAGGGGTCCTGATAATTTCAGCCATGCCTGTAGTTGAAATCCACAACAGTAGCAGTATTAGTAACCAGCCAGTGTCCAGACGTAGATTTCCTTGTACTATGGCTGTAAGCATGTACCAGGACCTGAATAAAACCAAAGGTCTGCTGTTTTACTACTACAGATCTATAACGCATTCATGTTGTCACTGATTCAAGTTAGTCACAGACAACCTGTGCGATCATTGATAATCTTATGAGAATTAGTTCTTTAAAGATTGTTACTGTGCATTTGGAGGTCTAATGCTTATTTATGCTTTGTGTGTTTTAACTTGAAAACATCCTCTTGTGATGACTTTGTGATTTTCTCTTTTTTATAAGACCCTCAGTGTTAATCAGTCAAGGGTTTTCCAATCTACACTAATCTAATTCAAAGAGAAATGATGCATTGGGCTATCTCCAGTCTCTGGGCAGGTACAACACATCATTTGATGATGATGTTTATTAAATCATGATATATTCTTTATTTCACTGATGCTGTATGTGAATTTTTTTGTTTCTCTTAGGGCCCATGAAATCCTTTAAACACCTGCCGTTAATAGTAAAGCTAGAACAAATAATTTAGAGAACAGCGACAGATGCAGTTATTAATAAAACAAAATAACAGAAAAAAGACTTGATGCAGACTAATTAAAGTGATTTAGCCAGGACTCAAATTCCTAATGATGTGTCTTTATTGTGGATGCAACAAAGACACCGCCACCATATCTTGAAACTATAGTTGACCTCAACAAACAAGAGGGCTGAAAAGCCCTGAGGAATATGTGGAGGTGTAGAAGCTCAGCGAGGCAGAATGGAGCTCACTCATGAAGTGAGTGGTAAAACAAACAATAAAATGACAATAGAGAGAATGTGATCATGTTTACGGGCTCTTGTCAGGAGCCTAGCAGCAGTGTTGTGCACGGGTTGAGTCATGTGCACAGGGAAATGCAGTAATGAAGATGGGAATCCACCTAGTTAAAAGGAAAATAAACATTCATGCTGTAATCTGCCTGCAGCAGATACTCAGTAGGAAGGCTTCTGAATTCCTAACTCTGGAAACATGAGCATTAAAAGAAATGTATGACCTTGCAGCTGTGCTGTACAGTTTTGTCATATCTTCATTAAAATGCAGCTGTTCAAACGTCCTTCCCTTTCCTTTTTCACATTAACGCTTCGGCTCCAAATAATTTCACATAACAAGTAGCATGTGGCTGAATATGTTACAGGATAAAAATACACGATCCAGCTAAGTGTCTGTGGAAACAGTTTAACGCTTAACTAAGTGTAGAGGGAGGGCGCAGGTTGAGGCGTCAGGTTGTGCATGGAACGTTTTGAACATTTACATAGTTTCCTGTAAGTGGTTTAAATGACACAGGGAAATAACGAGGTTGACATTGTGTGCAGCACACAATAAAAAAAACAGGAAATCATCCTCTATGTTCACGGACCCTTTGCTTAACATTAATTATACTGTAAAGGGTACTTCCATGTGTGAAACCGCTGACAATGTGATGTTTGTTGTTGCAGATCAGGATGAGTGTCAGGACAACAAGGGAGGATGTTCGCATCTCTGTATTGACCAGCCAATGGGTTTTATCTGCCACTGCCCTGACAACATGAGGCTTGTGAAGGACAGCTACTGTGAGGGTGAGTTGCACCATAACACCTGCAAAGTGCTGGTGAATGTGTGTGTTGCAGTGTTATATGCAGCAAGAAGGAGTAAGTAAAAACTTTAGAATTACCACATATTTATATACAGTAATCAGAGGTTGAATAAATTTAGTTAAAAAAACGTTATTTGTCATTAGGGGACAAGTAGTTTCCCAGCTGAGATGGCATCAGATGTGATTGAGCACCAGGACACCACACAACGATGATCAGAAAATGTTGAGGAATGATGACGTCACAATATAGAAATCCACTCAAACCTACAAACATTGTGTTTTTTTTATGAGACTTGGGTGATGATCACGTTTGTGTCCACACACTGTTTCTTGCCATTGCATGACAGAATTGTTGAATATTAACCAAAGAACTGCGTATTCGTTCCTCTGCAAACCTGTTTTGCCAAACACAAGGTCAAATTCTTTCTCTTAGAGGTGGACGTGTGCCTGGAGACAGATGTGTGCGATCAGCTGTGTGTTCACATCAACGGCAGCCTCACCTGTGCTTGCCACGAGGGCTACCACATGAATACAAAAACCAGGGAATGCAAACCCAAAGGTGAGAGAGAGACTATCTGTGGAAGTGGAAACAAGCCACTGACCACACGACAGTTTGCATTCATTCCTGCCTGTAGGGTTAGTTTAGGGTGTTTATATAGGGAGGCCGTGCACACAAACCGACTATGAAAGTCAGTGCTCTGATTGAGAAGAAGAGTCCTTTGAGGACAACACAGGCTGATTTCACAGAGAGAGACACCACTTCAGGGAGGTCCAGTCCTGTTTTGCTTCTTTTCCAACTATTCTTGCCCTACCAGTCAAAAGCTGTAGGTGCAAGGCTTGTTCAAAACAAGCAGCACAGTGGTCCTCGAGGACCAGGATTTGAACACCCCTGACTGTAGTCAGAGTTCAAATAGACCTATACGTCTGTTGCACAACTCTGTCGGACAAGACCTGGTGAAATGATGGAGTTCACTGACTAGTTAAGTCAAGATTATGTGTTATTTGTAGTACAGTCGTGACTAGTTTGCACATATAATTTGTCTTTTATCAGCAGCGTATGAGGTTTGTTCAGAAATATTCCCTTGTGTTAAAGTCAGAACACTTTGAAGAATTGTGTAAAGTCCATAGTGGTTCCACCTGAACAAACTTTGACTCATTAATACTGTGAAGGTGCGTGTGGTTTGCAAACACTTCACACTGATAGCTGATGTCGATCAGTTCACTGGTGACGTATTTATTAGACACGCCTGTAGTCATTTGACGTCTATTCCTTTTCTTATGAGCTTTTATCGTATGACTTGCTCTCCATTGTGTTAGTGACCAGAAGAAATCCGGTTCGTATCGTGTGTGTGGTGTTTCTTCCTTCCAGGAGATGAGGCGCAGCTGGCTTTCACGTCGGCTGATGGATTACAGTGGATAAACATTAGTCACACAGAGTACAAGGATCTTGATCCGTCTCTGCCCGGAACAGGAACAGGACCAGGACCAGTAGTGGCCCTGGCCTCAAACCGCACATTGTATTGGGCCCAACAAGAACAAGGGTCCATATACAGGTAACACACTTGACCTGTAGCCTTTGCACCAACCACAGACGTCCTCTTGTACCACAGCCAAAGGAATTTTATATAAATCCTGTAGAAAATGCAATCTGTGATTTGGGCATAAATAAATGTGTGATCCTCTCTCACCTATCGTTCCTCTAGGTCAGGGTGACTTTAGTCCACACTCCCTTTTCCCTGTCTCTATGTTCCAACTCCTCCACTAAACTCAAACGTTTCCCATGAGCAGTAGTTGGTGAATGTAAGATCCTCTGGGTCTTTTCGTAGCTGGTCATGCCTGGAATATGTCCATGGATTGATGCAGTTGTTCCCTTCATGAAGGAATCTAGTCATGTGTGATTATTATTAGTTTTTTCCATCATAATAATAATTAAATTTCTCCATTACTAGTGTAATGTAAATAAACTTGCGTTTATTGCTCATTAGCAAATGTTAAATATGCTAAACTATGGTTCTGAGTATTGTAAATATACCAAATAATATTAAATAACCTAATGTTAAACACAGCTGAATTTACTTACAGTCACTAGTATGGCTGTAGACTTATTTGTGCCAACGTCAACAGACAAAACGCGACTGAGTTTGTGGTGTGTGTGATGTCATGTTTTCAATAGTCATTGTAGCTGTGTGCTCCGTGTCATCCTAACAGATTCTGCGTCTTAGCTTCATGGTCCCACAGTAACTAATATTCGTGGTGAGGAAAAAAGACATGATATTGATAGACGCGTCCTCAATTAAACCAGCAGCCTAACCCATCTCAGCGGGTGTAACTATAAATGCCCTCAAAGGAAGAGAGTTACCGTCTACTCTCAGCAGGAAGTGCATCTAAAAACTACGTGGCTTGTATTGTGGATAATTTTATTTTTAGTGCTGGTGACACACTTTCTGTTTTAGATTTTATTCTGCAGATGAAAATAGTTGACACAAGAAAGACAATAAATGCTTGTGATAAAACATCAAACATTCAATCAACATTTACAAAATGTACTCAATAAACAATGTGTATATTCTAACAGGTAAACTTATAGTTTTGAACAGAAAACTTATAGTTAAATAGTAGAAAACAAAATTCCAAAGTCGACGTTCAACATTGAGTTAAGTGATAATCATTTTTTTCATCCCATGACACACATGACCTTAACACACAGCTGTTTTTTAACAATTATTTACTAGTTAGGACTGCAGTAAAGCAATTTAAGTAAAACGTGTTGGGGAATTTCAGACAGATATGAGAGAGAGAAAGATGCAGATGTTGGGTAATACAATTTTATGGCTGATTCTGGTTCATAGGTTGCATTTTACTTTTGAGTTTACTGTGGTTTCAGGGATAAATCTGAACGATCTGGATGAAGAATGATGGACATGAACTAAACACAAATTTTAATAATGGTGCTACATTTTCTCTGTGGATGTTTATCAGGGTCCACATGGAGGGACTGTCACCGGAAGCAGTGGTGGTGCTGAAGGTTCACGGGTCAGTGTCGGGCCTGGCTGTGGACTGGATTCACCAGCTCCTCTACTGGACCGCTCCAGAGAGCGGCTCGGTTCACATTGGCCTGCTGGACGGTTTGGCTCAGCGTCGGCTCATTACAGGCCTGGACAAACCTTCTGGAGTGGCTGTGGATCCTCTGCAAGGGTAGCGCATCCAGATATTAACGTTTCCTTTTTATTGTTAACCGGTGGAAGTTTGAGGGACGTATCTCACTAAGGTGGTTGAATGTTTCTCAAGCTATATCCGGATTGTTGAAAGTTGCGTCTGTGACAACATATTGTTGCCGTGTGATGAAACCATTAGACCAACGTGTTGAATCAACTCACATTACACATTACACACTACTTCTGGTACTTCCTCAGGTTGCTCTTCTGGGCTCAGTGTGGCCGGTCCCCAAAGATTGAAAGGGCCAGCTTGGACGGCCGGGACCGAATAGCTCTGGTCACTTCCTTAATACGCCGCCCTGTTGCTCTTGCAGTGGGTATGTTCTGGATCAATGCACACGACGCTTTTGTTTTGTTAGGAGGCTGAAAGTATGAGCCCAATCTCAAGATCATGGAGGAGTTTCCATGATCTGTTAGTCTAAGAGGGCTGGACCGGGCCGTAGAAGGGCAGGGTACCTGCTCCTCTGTGCAGGCAAGAAGTAACAACAACCCCCTGGCCCTGCTTGCTTTAGAGATGAGAGCAGGTTCACACTGAACATTATGATGATGGCGGTTTATACTATGTACACGAAGAGAAAGAATTTCAAGTGTTTTCTTAATTAAGGGCCAATGTAATTTATTCTGAAGGAGAAAAGAAGCTTCCCCTTTTAAACAGAGACAATGTCCATCACTAGAAGAATCACAGTTGAGTGTATATTTATCTACTTTCAAAAACCCTCAGTGTAGATTATTTTTGTCCATTGTTCCTGTTTTTTATCTTCTAGATGTTCCTCGTCAGCTGCTGTACTGGGTTGACCAGCGAACCAGAACCATCTCCCGAGTAAATTTTGAAGGCCGGGGCCGTAAAACGGTGGTGGAGTCTAACGGCTATCTGGACCGGCCCTTTGGGCTCGCTGTGTTTGAGGTAAAACTGCATCACAGATGGAAAGAGGACTGGTGTACGGATGCCTGTAATCATAGGGGGGCGGGCGTAAACCACCTGGCAGCTTTAAACCGGTAAACTAACGCGAGGATGCGTAAAAGTAACAAAGCGTTTTTAGAAGTTTAATTCCTCTTTTTAATCAACGTTTTTCAGGGCTTTGTTTATTGGAGTGAAGAAGTCACACGCTCCATCTGCCGAGCAAATAAGCACAACGGAAGCCAACTTCAAGTTCTGCTGACAAATGTCACCTCACCTCGTGGTGTCGCCATCATCCACCCTGTTCTTCAACCAAACGGTGTGTCGAGTCAGAAACTGTGTCTGTATTAGCTAATGATGATAATACAGTCATGGAAAGGTGCAGTACAGCAACGTCATGTACATTCTGCTGGTTCTTAGGGCCGTCCGCATGTGGGCGTCCTGGGACGCCGTGCCAGCACAGGTGTGTTGTCGACCTGTTGTCTGTGCGTCCTGAGTTCAGCTGCATTTCTCCACAAGCAGAACAGAACAAAACTCAAGGAATTCCTGTCATCTCTCTCACCGATCCCGCATCGAACTTATCAGACCCCACGTTTGCAGGAATCCTCTCTCTCATCAGTAAGATTCTCCAGAACAGATTTTGTGTAATAACCACTTGTGTTTTTTGCTCTGTGGTATTTGCAGCGTAAGACCAAACTGTTTACTGTCACGCAGACCTGTAAACAAAAGTATGGTACTGGGAGATTGTGAAGAATTAATATTGAATGACCTCACATTCCCGTCATATGTGGTATCCTCCCTTGTTACCAGCTGTTGAGCATTTGAGGACATGTACTGATTCAGGGAGACGCTTATATGGACTTGTATGTAGGAAGATTGCACCTACAACACTTTCCACTGACAACCAGACAGACGTCGTTGTGTTGAGGCACTTTTTAAATGGGGGCACCATGTTAGAAACTGTGTAGTGAAGACATGTGCTCGTGTTGGTTTTTCAGTGTTCCTCAGTGTGCTGCTAGTGGGAATGGGCCTCTGGTGGTGGAGAGAGGAGATCAGGCCATCCAGGCCTCTGATTGTCCAGAGCTTCTCACTCAAAGAGTCCCAGGACCCACTTATCATCCATGAGCCACCAGTGGGACCAAACGCATGTCTCTTCAAGGCAAGAGAAGTCTACAGAAACTCACACACAAACCTTCAGTTTATTACCCCTCACACAACAGTCATTCATCCAGCTGTGTGTGTGTGTGTGTGTGTACGTGTGTGTGTGTACGTGTGTGTGTGTACTGCAGCAGATGAGCTGAGGTAAACTCTGTATTTAACTCTGTATTCTTTACTCATATCTGTAGGAGTGTGGCTCCTGATGCTACTGGAACCACAATACTTTCCTCCTCAGTGGCACAGACGAACGAAACCAAAATTAAAATAATCCATGTGGTTCATACATTCAGCGGTTTAATGCTGCTGTGGTTGAGGATATTTTTTGTCTTCTAAATGCATATATGTTGTACTGTGCAGATCATCTGAACTATTTTTAAGAATCACTCTAAATGACATTATTTGATGTCTTGGGACAGTAGTTGTCTCTGAACTCCAGGATTAGCTTCTGGGCTCATTTCACTATAACTGTAGTACTGCCATCACCTATGTGCAGCTCCCCAACAACAATTTTCCTACAGGAATCAATCAAGAAAATAAAATTAAATATAAAAAAATGCCACCTGAAGTTCATAGAAATAATAATAATAATAATATATAATGAACCGGTTGAATAATTAACCTGGCATCTTAAGGGTTAAAATCCTATAAATTGAATGTTTGGAGCAGGCTGGAAGTTGTTTATGTGATTTATGAAAGTACAAATATTAATTTAGGATAGGTTTAGATTATTTTATAGCTGTTTGTTGTGTGTGTACAATTTTGGCCACAAAGGTGTCCAAAGAGAGCTAAATCTGAGGACGGCATTAGGGTAAGACCAAGTACGTCCGTTTTCAGGGGCTATATTTTTATGAAAACTCTTTTTATGAAAAGCTCATGATGCTGTATGAGGGCAGAATCATAAAAACTGTCACTGCCCAAATACTCCAGGACACAATGTATTGTATTGTAGAAATGTTAATTTGCTTAATATTGCTTAATTTACCCTATTGTATACCAACATTGTTTAAGAAATCAAGTAGAGATCAGACTGTTTTATTGTTACTTAGGTTCTTTGATTTGAAATGTGTCAAACTGCAAAAAAAGAAATGCAGTAGCTTTCCAGATAAACGCAGCAAGACTAGCTCTATTTAGGTTAAAAGGCTTACAGTGTGCAGTGTCAAGTAAGCTGCACTTTCTTTCCTGCCAGGAAACTCTGCTTAAGCTGGACTTGGACCGTTAATGAGTACTGACGCAGATGGTCAACTGACTGAGCTTGACCCGGTGTTTTCTCAACCGGGAACTAACAGGACGGCAGGACAATAAATCCAGCAGCATCACCCTGTCGTATCCTGACTCCCCCTCTTAAAGTTAAATGACACCGTGGTCATTACTGTTGTATTTTCAGTTATGAAGGGGGATTGTTTTCAGTCCCTGTGGCTCTAGAATATGTCTCATACCCTCTAGGTCTTCAAGTCAGTCAAAATTATTTTAGAGCAGAAATAGTTATTTGATTAAATATTCGACTGACCGTAAATCATTGTCCTGATTTCAGCTTTTTAATTGTGAGGATGTTTAGATTTTTCAATACATATGTAATTGTGTTGTGGCGGTTAATGGGACAAAACAGGCGATTGGAAGATGTTTGGTACTATTTTACAGATTCTAGACCCAAAGTGATTCACTGAGAAAATAATAATTTTGGTCCTAATGTTTGCAATGTTTGTGTGTCCACTTGGCCTTTAGGCTTTCACACTCTTAGTTTGTCAGTGTGAGATCATGTTTAGTCAGTGAAACATACATACACAAAATATAAATAGCTTTTTGGTCATTTAACACCTGAGTCGTGTCTGAGGTAGAATACAGCAGGTTTCAACTCGACCAGGCAAAATCAGATTTCAGGATCGAAACTTGAATGAAACCTATCTTCCTTTTAAAGTGGCCTTTCAACATTGAATTGATCAAAGCATAATTTACACCTCACAAAGACGCCTGTAATAAGTAAACACTGTAAACTGTGTTTTTATCTGTTAAAGGAGGGTATGTGTCAATGGTTAACTACAACATTTTCTGAATACTGATTAAACTACTGCTGGATTTAGGAGGTGCCAAGAAATTCTTCTACTTTTGTTCAGTGTTAGCAGAACTATTTAGCTAAGAGAACTGCACTATTCTGGTTTTGTTACAGAGTCGTAGATGGATATAGCAGCGTTGGTTAAGCTCAACTTAGACTGGAAACACAGAAACCGCTGTCGTGGCACTGTACTAATAAAAGCCATAAGTCAAAATGCTGAGCAGACAATTTAGGGATCTTCTTGCTGTGTTTGAGAAAATAAACCGATTCTGACTGAGAAAGGATGAAATAAACATGATATTGTTAGTGAAGGGGTTTATTTATTTTTGGGGATCTGACAGTAATGCTCTGTACGCACAATTGCTTTAACTGCTAAATGCTGTAAATGAATCAAATAAAATATTTTTTTTCCTACATGTCTGTGTCTATAATTCATGTTTTTAGTTATTCTAAGTCTGTAGTCACTTAAGCACTTAACTAACTTAACTCTTACTGAGATTAATTATATATTTTCACAGGGGAACTCTGTGTACAGAGCAAATGAAATACATGTTTTACAACATGTTCAAGCGGAGAACAATGATTCAAAAAACAGGAGGATAATCACTAAACTATTTCTAAAAAGCATAAAGTAGCCTAAAGTATGGGGTGTTGTCACTGCTATGATGCTGAGTGAGACTATGTTGAGCTCCAGCTGGTCTCAGTTGGACATGAGGGGTTCAGCTTAGACACTCATGGTCTCCCAAAGCAAATTTTAAGAAGATTGGTTCTGTTCTCTCGCGTCCAAGGAGCCACACTGACTTCAAAAGGGGAACAGTACTAACTAGATTTACACATGGCACAGGAAGGAACTAAATGTGACCTGAAAGAGGGTGGGCTGCTAGCTAAGTGGGTTAAGCGCCAGATGTGCCCCTAAGCCAGACACCAGCGCTAGCTCCTTGCAGGTCGCTTTGGATAAAAGTGTCTGCCAAGCAAAGTAAAGTAAAGAAATACCATGGGATGGTGTACGCAACATTTCTGAGGAACTGACGAACATGTCGCATGTCTCTGAGATGTTATCTTGCCATTGTCCTGGATGACAGCATTGCACGTAGGCTATGGACCGTGACCACATTTAAAAACAGGGACTGTCTGAGAGTCTGCAAAAATAATTAACTTATCACTGTACAGCTTTATCTCTCTCTACATTAATGAATTACCAAGTCAGGCACAGAAAACAAGTGAAGAATAAGCAAGAGGCTGGAACCTTTCAGTGTCTGATGAACAATGGATAGGAAGAGAGCAGGTCTAAGAGTATACTCCAAGGCTAGTGGCTTAATGAGGCTTTTCTTTGGTGTGCCGGAGCAAAAAGATAAAACATCTTAGTGTAGTATGTTTGTGTCCTACCAAATACAAAATACAGCTTTATAAAAAAAGAAGAAAAAGTAAATCATTTTAGGTAACTAACATCACATATTTCTGATCATGCATACTTAAACGTTTATTATTGGAAAGTGTGCCAAACAAACACATATATCTCAAAAACTATATCTTGGATCTCTCATATTTTGAAACAGAGGAGAAGTAGCTGAAGACTTTAGAGTATATGTATGGTATGCAAAAGATCTGTAGAATAATAACCGATACTAATATTTTATTTTATATTACATTTTAATGCCAATATTGGCCGTTTATATTCGACATCCCCAATTATGGCCAAACAAAATATTTTGTTTCCTGGAACAGCACAGTCACATATTAATCACCCAGAAAGCTTGACTTGATAATTCAACTGAACATTGAACACTTAAAATCCTTATCATCGAAAGTCACAGAATCATAAACAGTTGCACATTTGGCAGTTTTTAAAGATTGCCTTTATTGTTGCGTTTAGTCTCTACATCCCTGAGGGCAATAAAGTAGGTTAGCAGGAAAAGATCTCAAGATTAAGTTGTAAGGAATCAGCCTCAAAGGCTTTACTCTTCACAGGGGAGGGTTAAAATAGCTCATCTGGTCTGAAAGATAGTCATTTTTTCACATGAATCTACGGATGTTTTGGTTGTTTTTCTAACTGTGTCTCATTATCTACAAGCAGTGAAATTTAAACAGGCATTATGACATTTTTCACTTCAGCTCCAGCAGCTGTGCTTAGCACGAGAAGGTGACCTTTGTGATTTGGAGTAAAATATCTCAACCAGGCTTGAATCTCCTTTCACATGTTGCAACAAAAAAACACACAGATGTTTGCATGAGTGGTTCTGTGTCCTGCTCATAAAGCCCTTTGAGGGAAAATTGTGATATGCTCAGTGGGTAGAGCAGTCGCCTTCAAACCCAAGGGTGCGGAGTTCGATTCCCAGTCCCACCAGGTTACATGTCGAGGTGTCCTTGGACAAGACACTGATACCCCGTAGCGCTGACTCAGGTCTAGCAGCTGTCCAAACAACAATTTCCCCAAGGGGATCAATAAATAATTCATTATTATTATTATTATTATTATTAACAGAAACTCTTAAAAGCAGACGGGCTTGCATCTTCACCACACCTGCTCAACTACACTGCATGGAACATTTCAGATATAGTTATCACAATCAGCAGGAAACCACAAAGGAAGCATTTCGCTTTTACATTGTATTTATATAAGCAGGTCAAGCATCACATTTCCTTTCAGAGATCCAGTATGTCAAACGGTAGATCATTTAAAAACAGAAAAAAGAGGAAATCGACCAACTGAATATGAAGCATCTGTTGCTGCTTTGTCTCGTCACTCCAAAATCCCTAAATCAACTTTGTTTCCTAATCCTCTCACCCTGCCTGTATCAACATGCTTAAGGAAACTTGGAAGGGCACCAATGACATAAAATCCATGTAATCCCTACTGCTTGTCCTTGATCTACTAGTCCAAGGTACCAAGTAGCTGGGTGTTTTCTTTGCTGCAACAGTCAGAGAGGAATGATTCTCTACAATCTCTGTCACAAGTCAGCCAGCAAAACAGGAAGTGCTGTTTTTTTTTTTATCGGTATCAGTTCCTGCCATACTAAATGTCACCTTTCTGACGACTCAGCAGGACACTTTGTTTTGCTAGAATAATTTTCCTCGACTGTTTCCTGCTTTTTATTTCATTTTGAGTTGTGTTAACTTCCTTCCTTGAGCAACAGCCTCTATGGCATCAGGGAAATCTGAGCTGCAGAGGCGTCTGCAAAATCGCCGCTCTACTATCAACTATCTGTCAAAGGGTGCAGTAGACAACAAAATCTTCTCATTTTCTCTGCAGAAAACAGTCAAAGCGTGGAGCTCTCTGGACAATCTGGATGGTCCTGGCAATAAAGCCGAAGCCAAGGAGAGACGGAAACGGCAGCAGAGCATCATTGTAAATGTTGGAGGGAAAGTGTTTTTTATCCCCAAACAGTGTGCCGTTAAATATCCCAGCACCCGCATAGGCTCCTTGGCTTTCTGCCAAGACCAAGCAAAACTCCTCACAATTTGTGACGACTACTCCGTAAGCAAGAATGAGTTCTTCTTTGACCGCGATCCCGCTTATTTCCACCACATCTGCCATTTCTATACGAGCGGCGTGCTGTGGGTTGTACGAGAAATGTGCCCCATCAACTTTGAGGAGGAAATTGAATATTGGGGCCTGAGCTTGAAGGACACACAGCTTTGCTGCTGGATGGTATTTGAGGAGAAGGTGGATGAACTGAAGGACTACCTGAAGGTGGAGAAAGAGCTGATGGCGGAAATTGAGATCAAATATGATGAACACTTTGAGGATATGTTGTTTGGGAATGTGCGGAAGATTCTATGGAACGCTGTGGAAGACCCGTACTCATCAGTGGTGGCAAAGGCCTTCACAGTGATGTCAAACCTCTTTGTGCTCTTTTCCATATTGGCAATGACTCTCAATACTGTGGAGGAACTTCAAATATATAAAATTAATGGAAAAACATGTATGGATTGGGTGGAAATTATCACCATCATGTTCTTCACCTTTGAATACTTAATTCGCCTTGTCACCACTCCTAACATCACACTGTTTTTGAAGAGTGGACTAAACTTTGTTGACATGGTGGCGGTCATGCCTTATTGTGTCCAGATCATATTCGAGGCCTTCAGTGACGCAGAGGATGTGAATGCACAAGAAGACCTTAGGGCCATGGCTCGCGTCAGCAAGCTAAGTCATGTCCTTAAGGTGGTTAAATTGCTGCGGATCTTTCGGATTCTGAAACTGGCTCGTCACTCAACTGGAATGAGAGCGTTTGGGTTCACCCTGCGACAGTGCTACCAGCAGGCCTCATGCATTTTACTCTTTATTGCCATGGGAATCTTCACTTTCTCCGCCCTCCTGCATTCAGCCGAGAGAGATACTGAGGGATCTCCAATCAGCAGTATCCCGTCTGCCTGGTGGTGGGCAGCAGTGAGTATCTGTATCTCAGAGTAACTCATGTCACACTGCAGCTTTAAGATAACATGTAGTTCTACAAGTACGGTTCCTCTTGGAAACTGCAGCTAGTTTAGAAATGTAGAAGTAGAAGTAGGATGGCTGTGTCCAACAGATAAAACTGACTTTGTGGAAAGCCAGTTAACAGTCTGTGGTCTTTTTTTTTTCATGCATGCGTCTTCTTACTAGTACACAAAGAAAGAAAGGCGATAACTGCTAATCGATAAGAAAAACATTCTAGTGAACAAAATGGATCAATCTCAGGTCTTTGAAGCTGCGTGTAGCGAATTGAGCCAGAGCAACACCAACAGCAACCTAAAATCCCCTACACATTCATTTCTGCAGCAGCTAAATGACTGTACGTTACCTGATGTGTGTGTGGCCGTGACTAACGTGTGTTGATCAGCAGCTGGAGGGGAGGTTGCCTCTCACGGTGCCCAGCAAGCTCTGTGTTTTTCTGCTAGCACTCGGTGGGTTTAGACTACGGTAACACCGTGGTTGTACAGGGCGCCGGCTTACAAGTTTTTTTTTAATTAGCTGTAGTAAAAATGTTTCATCTACACATATTTGAATTTGAAAAACTAATTGACCATGAAACAACTAAAAAACATTCCAGTTATGAACATGTTGTTATTAGTAGATGAAGTTTGTTTAGACTTTAAAGTAAACCTTTCAGCTCTTGCACATAATTAACTTTCTTCTATTGCTTTCAGCTACATCCTTGTTCATAAAATATTAGAAATAAATTATGTAGTTTTATTAAAATTAGCACAATGAATGCTAAGCTCATTCCCAGGGAATCTAATTATCTAAAAGCAAATATTCATGAAAACTGACTGATACATGACTGAATATTCTTTTCTTTTAGGTCAGCATCTCCACAGTAGGATATGGGGATGTGGTTCCTGTAACTATCCTGGGCCGCATTGTGGCATTTGGCTGTATCTCATTTGGTATCATCCTGAATGGCATGCCAATCTCCTTTCTCTTTAACAAGTTTTCTGACTACTATGCCAAGCTAAAGGCCCAGGAGTACAACACTACTTTAGTGCAACGCCGCTTTCAGCTTAAGAGGCGCCTCAGACAAAAAATGGACATATGTTTTCATCCGTCAGACGGAGAGAATAGTAATGGTAACAGTAGTAATACAGACAGCGCACACTGAGTAACTCCTCACTGATGTGGTAATTTATGGGGACATCTTATTTATGAAAATGTTGCTCGTGTTGCAAATGAAAATGAATCTTCATGCAAAACAATGATAGATAAAGACAACAAAGACAGGAAGAAAAAAGGGTAACAGACAGGAAGATCAAAGTTTCTTTGCAGAGATAAATGTTGCCTTACTTATAACCACTGACCACTTTAACTTCCTCATTTAACAGACAAGAACCACAGACAAGGTTTGAAGGCACAAATGCTTTAAAGTCATCTGTTGGCTGTTTGTTTTCAAATAGCTAATAATATTATTGATAAAAAAGGCTGAGTGTCAACAGTATGTCCCCAAGTTTGTAATTCTCTAAGCTGCATGGAAATTGCATCTAAACTGACTTTGAAAGAGTGCCTAAAAATAAATATACAAAAAACAATAAAATAACAATTTAAAAGGTTTTGCACATAAAAAACATGTCTCCTTATGATCTGAATAGTTGATAAAGTTGCCTTAATTAAATATTAAAAATATCACAAACTTTAAATTAAATAACAATAAAAACAGGAAGCTAACTCTGCTGAAAAGCTAATGTGTGTGCACACTATCTGTGTAGGACTATGACAGAACACTACCCTGGACTGTTATGGATTATTAAATTATGTTTTAAATTTATTTGGGTTCTGTTTGCATTATTTCTCTCTCTCTCTCTTGTAACACAAGTTTGTCTTACAATGTGGTCTGCTCAACAACGAGCACTAACCTGAGACAGTTTCTGTCATTCTGTGTCATCCCTAATAACTTTTTATTTTCTCTTAAAGAAGTACATTTTGTGATTGTTGACAAAAATGAGTTTATTTACATTTACAATATTACAACCACTGCAACACAGTATGCAGTATGCAGTAAGTAGGAAAGTATGTTAGACACAGCCCATAGTTGTGGATTTATTTGGCTGTAAGAACCCACTTCCTGAGTGCTGTAAACTTGTATCAATGTAAATCTCCATTTCCTCCTTGGTTCCTTGGTTCAGTAAGTAATATAGAAACTAAGACAGAATGCAATTGTTTTTAAATAACTTAATAGTGTGTGGGTGACAGACATGTTGCTCTCAAGCCACACGTGCAACACACACAAGATTAAGTTTCTCAACCTAAAAAAGATAAAATACTATTGTCTACAGTACACAATAGCAAGAGAATCAAAACAGTTGACAGGAGTGTAAATTGGGTTTTGAAAGTTGGTAACTCTGCCTATGATCCTGACAGCAGCATAACAATTAAGTACATCAAAAAATAACTTTAACTTAAGTTACTAGTTTGTAATAATGGAGGAACTACAAAAGTGCCAATCTAGATTCTGTATTCAGAATCCGAGCAAACTGATTTTCTTTTTACCATGCCAAAACAGGCTTTGTTGACTCTAACATCCTTCTTTTCTCAAAGTGTTCCTTGTTTTAGTTATATGAGTAACAGGTCTCCCAGTAAATGTGTGACGGCCCTTTTGGCTTGTTGTCCTCGCCTGCCTATTTGTCTCACCAATTTGGTTGCTCAGGTGCACCTGAGCCCTGTGCGCTTGAGCAACCACTTAAAGGCGCTGCTGCTGCTGCTGCTGCCCTTTCTCTTTCTCTGTTCTGCACTCTGCGTGGGAGGCTGATCTGCACCTGATATTACCCTGCGGTAGAGCTGCCGCTGACTGCTGCTTCCTCAGCTGTTGTCACCTAGAAGCCGTCACCTAGGCTGCCATCACCTAGGCTGCCATCACCTAGGCCTGCCACACCCTTTAGTTTGGTTTATACACTGACTCTCTTGCCTTATGCTTTGTTTTATTTGTATTTGTTGTTTTCATTATTATTATAATAAAATATTTAATACTTTATTTAAAATGTACCTCTTTTGTCTGTCCCACCTGATTTGTTGCAGCTTTTGTCATTTTTTGGAACTGGGCCCAGCATTGCATTTCTTTAAAAATTCAAACGTTTATACGTACGTACATACTTGCTGCATGTTCTCTCCTCTGTTGCTGCTACAGAGGGGACACTGTAAAATGACATATTCCTACATGTTAGTAACACTGAACACGTATTTTGAATCAAAGGCTCGTACTCCCTCTGTTACTGACAGTTTTTGGTTTTGATGCTTGGAAGTTTAAAAACCTAACTGCAAAGAACTCTAAGCTGTGGTACATTTACGAAACAGTAAAATGTGCAAAATGTGTAAATATTTTCATAAGCAACTGCATATAGTAGGACCCAGGATCAGCATCCTCCCTTTTAAACAGGAATCTGAAAATCTACACTTTTACTGCTGACAGCACAGCTACCAACACTAACTGGAAATTGATTTGTCAGCTAACGTACCAAAAGTTAATTTCCTGAAAAGCCAAATTTCACAATTAGGTGGAGCACACAGTTATCTACATTAAATGCCTGCCAAAGCCTGATACCTGGAATCACTGACCTGAAGTGAGCCAGCATGAACTTTTGAGTGACAGATGTAAACTTTCATAAGTTAAGAAGCACGAAAGGAAAAGAAAGTTGAGGGAAATGAAAATTTCAAGGCAACATGATGCAATAGATTTTTTGAGTTTTCTCAACTTTATCAAGTTGTTGTTGACTTTGTGAAGTTTTCAAGTTCTGCCAATATGGATCTTCTTGTTAAGTCAAATGCATAACCCCAGAAGGCTAACATAGAAATTCTTGCTTCAGTGATGAATTTCTACGTCCTACAAATGATGACAGATATTCTTATTGAATAAATATTTATTCCTTCAATGTAATGTTTCCGTCCATTTCAAGGAAAATAAGTACATTGTGTTTGTGCTGAATTTTCATTTTTGCTTTTGTTCTTTAAAACTGTGCCTTATTTATGTTTACTGGGAGGATTGACCATCAAAGAACCCACAGCTCTTTTTATTTGGCACACACATTTTTATCTGGTTTTCAAAATAAATATTTTGTAAATTTAAATCAGAACAACTTCTGTGTCTGCAATGGATGTTCAGCATTCTCTATATCAACAGGGTAACATATAGGTTCTTAAAACAGAACAAACTCATATTAAAGTTGAGAAGCATGCTGTGAATGGAGACCTGTGACTTATGTGGTCATTCTTCTAGCTCTGACTTCAGCACAAGCGTGTTGTCACATTGGTAACTGTAGGATGTAAAAAGTACTATCCTGAAAGTATCAACCGTACTGCATTTCAATACACGACTGCTCATGTCTTACATAAAAGATGAAGCATTTTTAATGTTGCATCTGAGGTGGAGCTCATATCCGAAGGCTCGGACGATTCATTTCCTGTGACGGGTTGTGGGGGCGCAGGACCCACTCGCAGCAGTCAGCTGGGAGAGAGGCCAGTACAGAGGCACTGACAGAGTCCCAGTCAGTGGAGACACATAGACACAGACGTGCGCTCACCTTCACGCCTGTGCGCAACTTAACGGGATCTCTTCACGGGACCGTTTAATCAGAACGCACGTAGCGTCAAAGAAACCGGTGTGAGAAAGTTCCTCGTGCGCAAACACCGCTGAGTAGCGGGACTTATCTTCCACTGAGGAACCGCCCTGCAGACTAAACCTCACAACATTTCTATGAACCATTTGTCGTGACAATAGAAACACAGAGGATCGGATTTATCCTTCACCGGTGAGTACACAGGTCCAACTCTACGCAACATGCTTCCATTTTCATCTCGTGACATTTCAAATGTAGGCAAATTAACGTAGACTGTACTTCAGATTAAATTATGATTTAATTGTTTTTGTGAACCTCAATCATGAATCAAATAGTTTTGATTCTGGAATTGACATCAATATGAGAAGTTTTTATTCTGAGTGCTCATACAGTAACATCCCACCAACAGTTGGATTTGTGAGGGAAATATAGTCAAAGTCGTCCCGTCTTAAAAAGGTCCTCCTTAAAAACGCTCCAGGATAGTTTAGGAAACCTCGTGGCTACGCGCTGATGTGCACTGTCCTGATAAAATCAACAAATATGCTCCCTAATGGGGGAAAGTAGTCGCTGGATTAAGCTCTGCCTGTAAAGGTTAATAGATTACAATAGGTTTATGTTATTTAAGATAAATAGTATATAGGCAAAGACATATAACTGAGAAGGAAATGGAAATACTGTGCGTGGGTTTTGACATCACGTGATCAGTGCTGAATCCAAAACCATTAACCTAATTTTGATCTCATTGTTGTTTTTTTATTATAAAGGGACATGTGTCAGTGTTACAGTGCGTATTAGTGACAAAAAGCTCTGTGTAGGTATGGAAAGCATACATTACAGGATTTTAATTCAAATAGGATTCAAATGTATCCTTTATCTCTTGTTTGTGTCTGGTGGCTGTACATATCATCTTTCAGATAGGCTGTTCTTATGGCTAATTGTGAGTTTAAACATTAATGAGAGCCGTTTATAGTTTCACCTACATCTGCAAGAAGAAAGAAAAATACAAAACTGACAGTGTTTTTATGTCATTAAAGCATTCAAAAAAACTCTTTTTGCATTTTTGTCACACTTAAATGATTCAAATTTACAAACTTTTTATATAACACAGATAAGATAACCAAAGTTTTCAATCAAACAGAGTTAAATGATAAATGAATTGCAATTACTGATCAAAAAGTACTTAAATTTAAGTTAAGTTAAGTGAAGCAACACATCATGCTGTGATCTAAAGAATTTTAAGAACAGAAACACAGTTATTGACATGTATCAGTCACCTCTAAGGCTTTGGGACTAAACCACAGTGAGAGACATTATCCACAAATAGAGAATAGTTAACAGTGGTGAACCTTCCCAGGAGTGACTGGTCTACCTAAAATACTCCTAAAGAACTGTAGAACTAGGTTTTCACAATAAAAGAGGCATTCAGTTAAAATCTATACACTCACCACCGGCTATAACTGACATGTTTCAACATTTAAATGTGGAGTGAAAGT
>JAUMTR010000019.1:14433020-14443278 GCA_032270685.1 Microctenopoma stevenorrisi | reverse complement strand
AATGTTTATCAGTACATTACAGAAAATAATGAACTTTATCACAATATGCTAATTTTTTGAGAAGGACCTGTATATGAAATTGCTAATATAATATTACCTTTATTAACAATTGTGAGGTTGTACAAACTACGCTGATGAAAAATTGATCAATGCCAAACAGAAGATATTCAAATAAATATAAATCTAAAACTGAAATTCATCATGTTATAGGTTACAAATTATACATGAGATTATGTAGAGGCATGCTGTGTTTACAGTGAGTGTTTCTGTTACCCATGCTGTAGCAGACTCCTCTGTATTTGACGATGTAGTCGCAATGCAGAACACTAAGGGTGTTGACCTCCTTCTGGAAGTCCTCAAGGGTTGACTGCTTGTTTGGCTGCAGCTTTTTCACAGCTACCAGCTCTCCAGTACTATCACCCAGTGGGTCATATCGACAAAGTTCAACACTCCCAAAGTTTCCCTGGAAAGGTTTTTCAAAAGTTTCTCAGTTGTTGGTGAAATATAAACCTCATCATATCTATTGCAGGAATGTCTGAACCATTTTTGGTTTTGTTGTACAAAGATATAGCCTATAGCATTCGGTACTGAGATTCAAGATTGTACAAATAATGACTCAGAAAGATCTGCATTATGTACATGTTGTACTATTATACAAATTGTGGTCTTACTTTTCCTAAAGGAGAGATGTAACGTAGATGTCTCTCCTCAAATAAGGTCTGGTCTTGCTGAGCAGGGTTGAGTGCTCTCCACACAGGGTTCTGTGTGACTGGCTCAGTGGCATGTAGTATCACATAGTCTGCCGAAACACCAAAATCGTGTTGTGAAAAGTAGAACCAAAACAATATCCATGTGTGAAGGAACACACATTTACATTTCATTACATATTACATCTGTGGAAAACATTGTTTTTAGCTGTTAAAATACACCAGCCTCTAAAATTAGTTCCAGAGCTGTAAGCACACATTTGCAGGTCACTTTGTTTATTACCTGAAGTGATCAGACTGTTAAGTTGACGGATAATACTGCGGCAAGAAAGTCTGAAGGCTGGCTGATACTCCATGCACTGGCTGATCAGATCAGCTAGCTCTGTCCACTGGGAGGGAGGCAGCTGCTGGAAGCACTCATAAAACTGCCGCTTCTACGGAAAAAATGTCAGTATGTAAAGTGGCTTGTGTGTTTCTCATTGTCTACGTGCCTTCTACAACTTTTGACCTTTTTTCTGTTCGCAGACAACTGCTAAGCTGCTTGACACAGATTGCTTTGAGTTCTGGGATGCATCACCAGTATATCATTGCATTGTTGATTCGTGATGAGCACACAGTAAAGTATAGGATAGTTAGTAAACTAGTGGGACATAACGTCTTTGGCTGTTCCTCTTATGATCTGCAAATGTTACTTTTCGCAGAAGCAATGAACTCATAAGCAGCTGGTTTATTCTGCAGTAGTAAATAACATGCTCTATTCTAGTCAGTCCAGTATTTAGTTTACAGTTTGTTGGAATTATCAAGAGAGAAGTGGGATTACCCTCTCAAGGTCCCAGCCTCTCAGGGGAGCATTTCCATTGTTGAAGATTTCCCACACAGTGGCACCAAAGCTCCACTTATCACATGCCAATGTCAGGTTTTCTTGGGCTTCAAGCACCTCAGGGGCCACCCAAGGGATTCTGTCCAGGATCACTGATGAAACACACACGTATATCAGGTTAATAAATACCTTGAATTATAATTTATATTAAACATCCTTTTAATATGTAATTATTCACTGTGAAAGTGTGTAAACTACAATGTGTCATAGTTATTATTATTGTCACAGTTATAGTTTAAACATAAAAATCATACACTGGAAAACAATTCATCTGATAATATGATGTGTGATGTGATAAATATGGTTCCGGGTAGATTAGAAACAGTAGTTGCTCTACCATCTTTGCCCAGCATAGTCACGCTGATGCCTGGGTCACTCAACTTGATGAAAGGTGAGCTGCCCTGTGATGCATCACCTTCTCTGGCAAGTAGCAGATTTTTGGTGCAGATATTTCCATGAACTATGTTTTTCTCCTCCTGCAAGAGAAACATACTAATGTTAACACTGTAGTCTTTGTGCCTCATATAATACTTTGTTCAATTCAACTCACACGCTTAACTCAGAGTGAGTAAACCACCAAATCCAAAAACAGCACAGTTTTTTTACCCCAGAGTTTCTCAACTGAGAGGGCAACCTAATGTCTTAAACCTGTTTTCAGTAATAACCCCCACAACCTGCTCTATATAAGGAAGTCTGTCTCACCAGAAAGTTGAGGGCAGATGCAAGTTGTTTGGCAATGTCAAGTTTCCAGCTCACTGATACAGATCTCCCTCTCTTCAAGTAAAGGTCAAGGGCCCCATACTTGACAAACTCCTGCACCATGATGTCTGAAAAGCGCAGCAAGGTTTGTTTTAACAGCTGTACTTCAAACCAAACTCAAGTCAGTCAAAACAGGGACAGAGCTGGGTTCACATGAGGATTTCACAGTACAATAAAGTTTTGCACAATATAAAGATAACTTTAGATTTATTTATATATTTATATAAATGTATTTAAATATAAAGATTTAACAGAAATAGAAAATGTAAATTCTAAGATCAAGTTATTTTTTCATTTGGACAAGGACATATAATGTAAAATTATAGTAAGCAATAAAATAGTTATTGTACATTTATTGTGCATTTACTGTACACAACACACACACTTCATAGAAAATTAACACATACTTTTAAAATTATGAGCAGGCTGTCAGCAAATGAAAACAGAGTAAGGAAGAGTTAGATAGAACTCACTTTTCACTCCATGAACACTAACACCATAGACAAGGAGGAGGTGTTTGTGCGAAATCTGACTCATCAAGCTGGCAGCTTCAAAGAATGACTAAAACAAAGCAAACACAATGAAACATGTTTAATCTGTAAAATCTATGAATAACCAACTCAACATGTAAAATGCTTAGTATCATCTAAAGAAAACAAACCTCCCAGCAGTTCTTGTGAGCAACATCAAGCTCTTTTAGTAGAACTTCTGTCACATGTTTCTCTCCATCATAAACATCGGTTTTGAAGCCTTTAAAGACTCGAGTGAAGGATCCCTGACCGAGGCATTCCTCCTTAGATTCAGAATAGTATCAAAGTCACAATGTCAATAATAACAAAAGTCACAGAAATCATGGTGTTTAGAATAGAAACAATAGAAAGAATAATTAAATGAAAAATGAAATGAAAAAGTCTATTATTATCCAGAGTAGTGGCACATTTTGAGCCATGTCTACAAACATACCCATTTCAGGTCTTCAAATTTGATCATGTGGAACTGGATATGACTGAATTTGTTCCTCTCAGTTGTTGGGGTCCCCTGAGCTTCTACAGATGTGCTGTTACGTACGATGATGAGATTTGTGAGCTCTACAAAAGAGCACAAAACATGGTCACTGTCACATTATCAACATAGATTGCAAACAAAGAGGAGAGTGATGAGTCTTCATAACATAACAGGTATTCCCTAACATCACATAATTCTCTAATTTGTACTATAACCACTCTTAGGATTGTAAGATTTGAGTTAGTCTCTGATGCTGGAGACATACCCTTGGGCTGAGGGGGACAGCATCGACCTAACTTGACAGGTACTTCAGCCAGCAGCAGCTTGGTGTGTTGATAATAGCTGGTGAGTTCTCTCAAGCTGGAAAAAGATTTCTGGACACCAGGGAGACTGTAGGTCTCATTCTTTATGATAAGACAGTCTTTATAGTCAAGTCCAAGTGGGGTCTGCAGAAATATAAATGTTAATTCAACGAAGCTACATTTTGGTTAAAGGAATTCATTTTAAATGTGTGCAGATAAGCTTCATTTCCTCTATTTGTATTGAGCATGGGTATTTCCATGTTCAGTGTGTCATCTGCATATATATATATACACTTATAAACACATGCCTGTAATTTCCAGGCCAGAAATAATCAGTCAGTCTTTCTCTGTGTCTATTGTGTGACCTCAACAGGAGGTATTACCTGAACGCAAACAGTAAGGAAGAAGTTGTCATAGTTCTTCAGACTCTGGCGGAGAAGAAATGCACCTCCTTTAAATCTGGACCTTTTCAGTTTGTTGACTGCAAACTCCGATCTGATTGGCCAATAAAAATGAAAGGAATTACTATAAATCAGATGCATGTCAAAGTTCTCATTTGATTTAGAATCTGTGAAAACTTACGTGATTGGGCCATGACAGTGGTTTTTTATGGCCTCCAGAATACTTGGAGGAGCAATATCTTGGCAGAAGTAGTGACTAGAGTCTGTGGTCAGTCTGAAGTAGCCATCAACAAGAGACACAAATGAAAGTGCTTCTTGTAGACTCTGGAAATTGGCTTCCTGTAGTGCAAATAAATTACACAGAAATTAGCACAAATTTAAGGAAGTAAACTTAAAAAAATAAAAGCAATGTTAATTACTTTACTTGGAAGACGCTTTTATCCAAAGCAATTTAAAAGGAGAAGACACAATCAGTTGCACATACACTGAATAAAATACATAATTTACCAAACATCTGTCATCTTTGCGGGTTATTGTCACCATTCTGCTGTCTTGGGAAGCGTGCTCATGACACACCCTCTTTATGTTAATGTCAGTAATTTCTTGGAAATCACAGAAGGTCTGCCATTCCTAGAACAAAATAACAAATTCAGGAGCATGTTTGGTCACATTTTGCATGTGGACAATTCCAAATCAAGAAATATCAAGTCATTAGAAATACATCCCAAATGTTAGCCTCAAAAGTATTCGCAAACAGGTAAAGGTAAATGAACACTAACTAATTGAGCCACTACTACTAAGTTAGTTAATTTGATATTGGTCTTACCATGGCACCATCAGGAGGACAACCTCCACTGGTTTGAATTCCAGTTTCTCCAGTGACCCGCATGAAAATGAAAGGTGACTTTGACTGAGAAGCAGGGGGCTCCACTTTGAAGCTTTCACTTCCCAAAGACGGCACAATCCCAGCCAGTTCGATCAGGTACTTGACTTTCAAGCTGCACTCATCCACAGAGCAGTTTCCAATTTTTTTTAAGAAACGCTTGAGGGTATTTCTGATTCGATAACGTTCAATGCGGTTTCGTTTCTGGATATCATGACGATGTGACTTAGGAAGGCATGACTTGTAGCTGCAGAGGAACAGTATGTGGTTTGTTTGTGTAAACTGTGGAAACATCTGAGGATGGAGCCTAAAACCAAGCAAAAGTGGAAAAAAACAATATCCAAATATAAATACCTGACGGTTTTGCAGAGCTCTCTTACATTCTGATGTCGCTCCTTAGCCAGTCTCCACAAATCCAGTACAGCAAGGCCAAGGCATTCCTCTTGGGCACTCAAAGGTGGAGAAACACCTGCCTCACTAGCTATAAAGTCACTTCGCAACTGTGTGCAAAAGAAATCAATTTCTTTACCATAAAAATACATTGTATTATGTCAGTGAGACAATAAATATAACAAATGTTGTACTTTACTTGAGCAAAGAGGTAATCAATGACAGAGTAGTCAAGGACTGGACAATTTCGGTCTCTGGTCAGACTGAATCGAAACGATGCTTTTGGCCCTTGCTCGAACCAATTTCCAAAGAAAAATCTGTATACGAATAAGAAATCTATTATTCAGCATTGATTGGCACATAGTACGTGTGTGAGAATACAAATTTTTTTTTTACCCCCCCAAAAAATTTCACAACTAGGGGTTGAAAAAACTGTCCTTTTGTTAGGAATATTTTTTTCTTTCTTTCTGCCTCTTTTTCCCTTTTAAGGCTTGGCCTAAATCAGTTATATACAATTCCATGAAGCATTATGCCATTAATGTATTCTACTTTCTAAAATAAATGACTTAACTCAAGTGAATTTTTACCTGACTCTAAAGTGGACTTGTAAGTTTTCTTCCGTGCTGAACATGTGTGATGGAGGATACCAGAATGAGAGATCAGCCGATGCCAAACCAAAAAGGCTCTGGTGAACTGGCAATATTCCTGAGGAAAGACACCACCAGAGGTGGCATAGAGGTGATCATTTGATTAAAGCTAAATAGACAAAAACCTTCCTGAGATGCAGTTTATTTCACACACAAATCAAGGTATTACTCATGAAAAGTCAATTATTTGGAGTTGTGATCTGCAATCCTACCACATTTTTTTCCAGCTTGGATGCAGACATTTTCAGCAGATATTTGACCACATGAGATGTGTATTGGTGTTTTCTTTGTGGCGGGGAAGTAGAGATGTACTTGTAAACTAGGGCCAGTGCTTGAACTGGACCTTTGACTGCCTCCCCTGTCTCTGATCATCAGAGGGGCCGATTCCTCCTCAATGAGACCCATTGGTACCTCTGAGAAAGAGATCAACACATTGAATAAAAATTCCCTTTAACGGAACAACATTCCAGCAGAACCAGGATCAGATTGGGCAGTCATCTGCCTCGACCGGTTAGGGTGCGTGGCCAGAGAAGAGAGAAAAGAAAAGAAAAGAACAGGCAAGTCAAACAACAAGAACAAACAACAAGAAGAAGCAGACACTAAGCAGGTTGATAGGGCCAGCAGCAGCACACTGGATCCCTGCTGGAGATTCCTGTAAAAATTATTCAGAGAGAGAGGTACAAAAAAAAGAAGAAGCACTACGAGAGACATTTAAAAACTCACTTGTTCAAAAAGTACTTCAAGTGAGTTTAACACACACACACACACTCATATCATTGTCTAGCACTAAACAATTCCTAAGAATGTTCTTTGTCTTGACGAGTTATGCCTTATCAGGGTTCTATGTTGTAGTATCTCAGTTTTACGGGAACCAAATGGTAATTGCTGGTGTCTTCTCCTTGTAAGACTTGTATGACACCTGGGTCAAGATAAAAATACAGGAGGTGGAAAATTTTCACCAAACACATCAACGCTTTGGACATTAACATCACGTTCACCCTAGAGGATGTCACAGGCAACAGCCTGGCCTTCTTGGACTGTGCAGTACACATTGAGGAGGACAGGAGCCTCAACATCGGAGTGTACAGGAAACCTACGCACACAGATCAGTACTTGCTGTTTGACTCTCACCACCCTCTGGAACACAAACTGGGAGTAATCAGAACCATACACCATCGGGCAGAAAAGATTCCCACTAGAGCAGAGGGAAATGCTGAGAAACGCAAACACATTAAGGAGCCACTTACAACATGTGGATATCGTAGCCGGGCCTTTTTGAAATGCGAGAACTTTACTTTACTTTGCTTGGCAGACGCTTTTCTCCAAAGCGACTTACAGGGAGCTAGCTCCGGGTGTCTGGCTCAAGGACACACCTGGTAGGGGATGGATCAGACTGGGATTCGAACCTGTGACCTACCGCTTCCCAGTCTGACGCTTAACCCATTGAGCTACCAGGCCGAGAAAATATTGAATAAGAGCAATGCAACAACTGAAAGGGAGGAGAAGAAATGTAAGAGTGCTGTCATTCCCTATGTTACAGGGGTATCTGAAAAGCTCAGGAGGATTTCCAACAAACACTTTAAACCAGGCAACACCCTAAGACAGAAACTGGTCCAACCCAAAGACAAAACACCCAGATACAGAGAAATATAGTATATGCAGTTCAATGCAGTGGGGAATCTACAGATCTGTACATAGGAGAAAATAAACCACAGCTCCACAAACATATGGCTCAACACAGAGGAGCCACCTCATCAGGACAGGACTTAGCAGTTCATCTATACCTCAAAAACAAAGGCCACTCGTTTGAGGACAATGAAGTCAGAATCCTAGAGCGGGAAGCTCATTGGTTCTTGAGAAAGAAGCAGTTTACTGCAAGATTGAACAACACTCGTAAACAGGGATGGCGGACTCAGGCATAATCTATTCCCCACTTGCAATGCCGTTATCTCAACAATACACAGGAAGTTCCACAGTAGTTCAGACTCTGGCTCAGGTAGTCACATTAACATACGTGAAAGCCAGAAGGGAGGACAACCCACAGGTGAGCACCAATCACCAACCTGAGGGTTCCACAGGGTTTATAAACCTGCTGCTCACACCAGTCAGTCAGACTTGAGAAAGCACTCAGGAATGGAAGGGTGAAACATCGTCAAGAAACCTAACAAGTCCGGTTGCTTTGGAAAAAACCTTTTTGAGATAACCATGTATACCATGATATTTAGATTGCCAGGTGTTCCTGCGTACCACTAGAGGGAGCCAGAGTACCAAGCGGTAAGTGGTACACATACCATAGTTTGAGAATCACTAATAAGTCTGGTTTTAGGGCCCAAATATAATAATCTCTGTCTTGTCTGTTTAAACATGTCTGACTAATTCACTTGTTTTTTCTGGTTTTATAGATAACTATAGCTGGGTGTCATGTGTATAACAATGGAGGTTTATAGATTGTTTCCTTGTAATATACCTAAGGGAGACATGAATAAAGTGAAGAGAATAAGTCCAAGCACAGAGCCCTGTGGAACTCCAAAAATAACTCTGTGTGTAATAACACAGGAGAAGTAATAATACCTGTGTGTGTGGAGAAGAACAAATTGGCATTGATCTGATAGATTACGTTTTATGGATGGGATGAGGCATCACAGCAGTGGGTTAGTTTCAGTGAGAGAGTGAGAGAATCACACACAGCACAATGTGACAATTATGTTCTGTAGAAAAACACAATCAGGATTGCAGCTTAGTCATAGATGTACACAACCTTTAGGAGACAGGCCTGGTAGCTCAATGGGTTAAGAGTCAGACTGGTATGTAGAAGGTCGCAGGTTCGAACCCCGTCTGACTCCTAATCTATCCACTACCAGGTGTGTCCCTGAGCCAGACACCCAGCGCTAGCTACTTGTAAGTCGCTTTGGATAAAAGTGTCTGCCAAGCAAAGTAAAGTAAAGTAAAGTAAAGGCATGGTTTCAAATACAAATGATCTCATTGGATAGTATTTAAAAATGTAAATCGATTTTTTGATTTTTTTTAATGTAATGACATCTTAACATCTTAAAGTCCATGAAAAAAAAGAAATACTAGCAAGTGGCTTGTTAATTGAATCAGGGAAAACACCTCTGCCGACTGAAATGTTACTAACACTATAAAACTGAAACCAAAACATGGTGGCAATGCAATAGAAAAGTACCACATGAGTTTTCAGCAGACTCACATACAGCTTTCGTTAATAAACACATTATGTCACTTAGGTTGTACATGTTTAGCTAAGGATATTGAGTCAGGTTCCTAGTGTCCAGACTTTTACATTTACACAGTCAACACTGAGACTGTCACTGGTTTAGAATGTATTATACTAATGTAATATTAAAAGTATATCAGTGTCATTTTAAGAGTAGATATGTGGGGATTTCCGTTACATCCCATGAACAGCTTACTATGTTCTGCCATATTGAAAAATGATTAGCATATTGAATGAAAAACACAAATTATATACAGCAAACCATTTGTGAACGTAGTGAATATAGCAGTAGTAGTTGAAAAGAAAGGCAAGTACACACAGATAAAGCATATATTAAAACAGAAAACAGACTCTCGACATTGTAATGTGGATCTTGTGGATATAAAATGAATCTATGACATATATACAATCATAGCTTAAACTTATAGATTTTAGAACTAAAGGTCAATAATGAAAGGTACCTTGTGTTATTGAAGATACGCGCTGGGCTGTTACCTTTACATTGGTATGGCAAAAATCCTCATTGTAACCATTTGTTCCTGTAAACGAAGACTTTCTTCTTTGACTTCTGCGTTTTCGCTATGTGTGCAGGAAACAGGAAGTTAGGATTTCCTGATTCAGACAAGCAAATATATGACAAATCAACAGCTTCAGCAATCAAACAGCAATCAAACTGTTTTTATGCCACTGACTGATACATAGTTAGATAAAAATTAAAAACTGAAATAAAATGATAATTTAGAAATCTTAAAAAAACATAGAAAATTGCATAATTGACATACCACCAATGTTTATAATTGTTATACACAATGTTCATGTCACTTATTTGCCTTTATTAGATAAAGGGTGAACCTGAACACTTTATTGTATTAAAACCAGCTTTTTTTGCATTATCCATCCATCCATTGTCTTCCGCTTATCCGAAATCGGGTTGCGGTGGGTGCTGTAGCCTATCCCAGCTGCCTTCGGGCAAGAGGCGGGGTACACCCTGGACGAATCGCCAGTCCATCGCAGGGCCAACACATAGACATACAGACGATCAACCATGC
>JAUMTR010000019.1:14421139-14432920 GCA_032270685.1 Microctenopoma stevenorrisi | reverse complement strand
GGCCGACTGGGACTCGAACCCGGGTCCTTCTAGCTGTGAGGCGACAGTGCTAACCACCACACCACCGTGACGCCCTTTTTGCATTATCAGGTGTCTGTGGTATATCAAAAGGCTAAAAGCAATGTTTTTCTGTGTTTTTTTTATGCCATGAACTTTCTTCTAACTTCACAGGAACACAGTTTACAAGTTTAACTAATGGCTTGTCTTTTAAGTATTTACATTTGAGTGAAATACTTATATAATTGCAGTGGCTAAGAGTGGTACATGAGGGCCACTGTACAAACACAAGTAACAAAAATATCATCAATCTACCACAATATTCCTCACCAACCCTTAAAATTCCCTAAAATATCCCATCTGCTTCTGAACCAAAGAGACAAATATGACAAATATTTTACAAGTCTTCCTTTAGTGAAATACAGCCTTGTGCAAAAATCAACTCTTGTGGCATTACAGGAAAAGAGAGCTGTCAGCTGACAACTGTGGTTTCCTGGTACAGCAACAAGGCTTTTCAGTTTCCTGTTACAGCTATAAAAAAAAGCCTGGTTTAAGAATATTTTTGTTCATGTAATTGCTTATTCACTCTATACAGCCTTGTATATATATATCTGAATATATTCAGATTGAGAAGGCTTTGGACAACATCCTCCTCTCAGCCACAACACTTAAAAGTTCAGAACCAGCCGTTATGATAATTTGACCACACTCTTCCTGCCCACCACCTTCATGCTGGTGCTCCTGCAGGCCATATTGTAGACAATGAGATTATCAGATTATTCAACTCACCATGTAAACAGCATTATCTGATGGCCCTTGTCAGATGTACAGGATTTTCTACTTCTCACATTACATTATAACCAATATGCTTGTGGGCACTAACTTTAAAAAGGCTTGGTATAATAATGTATAATTATTTAAAATAATAACAATAAGAATTGATCCCTTCCAGGAAGACAGTCCACTTTCCTCAGAGTTTGGGTTCATTGTCTTGTCCATGTTACCTTCAATTCATAGACAATTGCTGTCACTCTCGTGACTGTGTTCTGAAAAGTGTTTTGTTACAGAAAGAGTCAATCTTGATTCCTAATAGTACTTACATTGTGAAATCTAAAATTTAAACCGTTTTTTTTTTCATCATATTTATCGGAAAAAATTGTAGCCTTCCTGGTCTGTGTGTGAGAAAGAAAAACAATACGGTGTCAAAGTGATGATTCGATTGCTAAAGAATGTAATTACCCAGGTCACCTTCTATGTTGCTTGGAAATGTCCATTGACTGTTTTAGTCACTGCTTTTGTTTGACTTTTGATGAAGGTTCACGGAAAAGAGTTGGGCTTTAATTCAACATGGTGTGATGAGTAATGATGTTATTGTCTTTCAAATATGCTCGGTGCAGTCCAAGTCCAAGAAACGTACCTTAATTGTGTGAAACCTTCAATCAAACCTTCATTGTGAAATTCCAAAATTCAATTTTCGACACAGTTATTCAGCACAACATGCAGTAAAATGTATCCTGAGCCATCCTTATTTCAGGACTATGTTCCAGTTGGGTCCCTGCATGAAATGTGCTTTCATAGCAATTTATCTATGAATTCATAAAATTTCAATCTGGTGATGGAAAGACTAACACTGCTATTACTAGAGCATTGTAGCTCCTTGATACATATCAATAGGAGATTTAGGAACTATTCAGAAAACCTAAAATGCATTTGATATGGCAATATTTAGACAGTGAAAACCCTTTTCTGTGACAGACTGGCGACCTGTCCAGGGTGTGCATTTTCTGAGTGAGGTGTAGAAATTGTGACCTACTGAGGATGCAGATGGGTGAGAGCTAAAGACTCCTGACACCACTCTGGGCTGATACATGCACCTGAACCTTCTTTTTGTCATTTTTACAAAAAAAAAATTTTGGCCTTGTGTTGTTTGTCATACACATGCAACATATCGGGTTTCTGTAAAAGACTGAAATCTTTAAATGCATAATGCTGTTTGTCTGCGGCTTGCTTTAAAACCACTTTAACTGTATAAATATTATATAAATAAATTCTACTTTTCCTAAATTGACAGTTCTTTCTGTGATTATTTAGTCTATCCATCCATCCAAATTTATCATATATGGTACGTTAGCCGCATGTAGTTACTCAGCCTTTTAACTGCATGAATAGTTTTGACAAAATATCTTGGCTTCATCTACCAGATAAGACGTGCGTGTGCTGAATAACTGTCATTCCAACTGATAGTCATCAAGGAGACTTTGTAACCAATGAAACGTTGCCTGCTCTCTTGCTGTGAAAGTGTATAAGGACATCCCCAGGACACTCTGTGAGCAACTCTGTATAACTTTGTGTGTGTGCTCCTCTTGCCTGCAAGAAATAAACAAGCTTGCCATCAGACTGCCATCAGTGAATCCTGTAGTTGTTAAAGAGTAATAGGGAGATTTTCCTAACAAATTGGTCCTTCAAGAGCTGGATGCACTACATATTTTCCTCCAGTTTCATTGCTCAGTGCACACAAAGGACTAATATACTCCTATCCTAAAGTCCTCCAGCTGATTTGCTGTCAAACGAGGCCGGGTACTACTGGAGGGGAAAGGACAGCTGCATCTGAGACCAGCGATTAAGCTGAAGAATTCACTGATGGTCAACTGGTAAAATAATTATAGTTTCGCAAAGAGGGTAAGTATTGACTTATTCTGTTGTATTCATTGGCTTAAGGGTGTAATTAAGCAACTGGAAAAGGTAAACCTGTGCAGCACGTTAAAGATACAAGTTAATGGGTAGCTGAGATAAATAAATAAATAGTAAATCAATAAAATCAAGACATGAATAATTATAATAATAGAAAAAAAAGAGTGAATGGTCTGGTGTTATTTTTAATCAAGATATCTCTTTTAACCATTACATTCTGACTGGACTTAATAAGAGAGATCATATTACTCCTACATTAGCTTCTCTCCATTGGCTCCCTGTTAAATCTAAAATAGAGTTTAAAATCCATCTTCTCACATATAAAGCACTAAATGATCAGGCCTCCACATATCTTAAAGATTTGATTGAACCTTACTATGCCAGCAGAGTACTTCGCTCTCAGAGTGCTGGTCTACTTGTGGTTCCTAGAGTTTTTAAATGTAAAATGGGAGGCAGAGCATTTAGCTATCAAGCTCCTCTCCTGTGGAACCAGCTCCCAGTTACAGTTCGGAAGGCAGACACCCTCGCTACCTTTAAGATCTCTTATTTATGCTGCTATAGGTTTAGTCTGCTGGGGGACTTTCCTGACATTCTGAGCTCCTCTGATGACATCATTACATGTTGTTAACATTGTGTCTTCTCTCTCCCCTAGTTGTGCTTTGTCTTTTTGTCTCTCTTTCTCTCTGTAACTTTCTGCAGGTGTCCTTGACCTTGGAGTTGTGTGATTTCACCTTGTGGTTGCTGGTCCTACCAACCTGCCCGGTGCTTTGTCTGCTGCTCCTTGTTGTTGTTGTGATCTATGTTGTCTGCTGTTCTTTTCTCTCTCCTCTGTCCTCTAACCCCAACCGGTCGAGGCAGATGGCCGTCTACCCTGAACCTGATTCTGAAGGAGGTTTCTTCCTCTTAAAGGGAGTTTTTCCTCTCCACTGTTGGCTAGTTCTTGCTCAAATGGAACTGTTGGGTTTTCTGCATTATTTTGTATATATATAAATATATATTCATATTTTTTTGCAAGCTTGCTATGTGAAGTGCCCTGAAATTACTTTCGTTATGATTTGGCGCTATACAAATAAAGATTAAATGAACTGAAATGAATGCATTGAGTGTGCTGAGAATGACAGTAGGAACCTTCCTCTAATTCAACAGAGCAAGTGATGATTGGGCTAGTGGCTTTGGTGAATCCCTGACACGCTGTCCGGCAGAAGAAGGTTTAAAAACAATTGTTTAGTTGAAGCAGCAAGACAGTGACATACAAAGTATTCTGACAGTCGAGATAGGCCCAAGGAAGAGTGATTAACAAGTGGTCTGATTAACAGTCAGCACAAAGGACCCTAAAAAGTGTTAAATACATTAAAACGTGGTGTAAAACGTATTTAAAGGAAACCTAAATGTGAAGCTTTGTAGGACATTAGTAAAAGACAAACAAAAAAATTTATGTTTTTGAACAAGACGGAGAATGGTTTAAAGAATCAAATAGGAGGAGAAAAATGTCTGAAGCCATGACCCTGACTAATACAGAATATGAAAACACTGTGTCTAGGCGACATGCTCCCCCTCCAGCTGAAGAAACACCAGAACTGTCCGTGGGCCTTTTGACCACACCCCCACCTTTTTCAGTATGTAAAGGTGGACAGTACCTCAGCCTAGCTAGTGTTTCAGCACCCTAAATACAAACAACTATTGTCCTGAAGAGACAGGCATTTGTGTTGGCAGCCCCAGATGAAACAGCTAGAGATAGGAGGGACAGAGAGAGGGGTCAAAGTACGGGAGGTCCATGTTATGTGTTTGGGTAACGGGGACACTGGGCAAGACATTGCAGGGACAAAAAAACAGGAAGATGGGGTGAATGTAAAGCTAAATGAAAATGATCTCTCTGAGTATTGGCATATAAACGAACTGCTCTTTCAGAGAGGGAAATGTGGAAAATTTGTGGAAGATGAGACGACTTATGGTGCACCGGTGCATCAATATCTCTGAAGAAAGCAGAAATTACTCTGCTTCCTGGTCCACCAACCAGAACACCAGCAGGGCTGACGTGATGGTTGTGTGGGGACAAAAAGCTCCGCCCACATCTGTCAACTTAGTGGCTGGGAAGTTGTATATTGGTACAGCTGCTTGTGCCTTTTGGGATGGGAGACTTAGAGTTCAAAGTAGCTAAGCTTGATGAACCCCAAACTCAAACACGGTGTATCAAGGAGAATTCAGCCTGGTGGATTCTTTGACAACTGTGTGCATATTGATGTGACTGGTGTAATCTGAGATGTGCCTGAAGAATTTAAGACGTTTTTGTGGGGTAATTGCAGACGCCTTACCTCTGATTGGAACAACAGTTGAAACAAACAAGAACACAGAGTGGATCAATTATCTCTTATTATAACCAGCAGAGAGATGTAGTGATAGATACAGTTTAACAAAACTACTCTAACATTATGGCATAAATGGAGATGCTGCTAGCTGAAAGAGGAGGTGTATCGATAATGGTTGGAACTTTCTGTTTTTATTCCCAATAACACTTCTCTAGATGGCAGCATCACTAAAGCTCTACACAGACTGACAGCACTCTCAAATGAAGCGGCAGAGAACTTGGGAGTCAACATTGTTGGAACGATAATTCGGCAGGTGGAAGGGTTTCACTTCTCATGTCTATAGCTGTAGCAGCTGCAGTACTGGTCACCTGTGGTTGCTGCTGTATTCCATGCTTCAGAGGACTTGTTCAAAGACTCATTGAAACCACGCTAACCAAAAACATGTACCAAGAAGTACCAACTGTTAGACACTGTGTATAACTTTGTATGTGCTGACTTGCTCCTCTTGTCTGCAAGAAATAAACAAGCTTGAGACTGCAATCCCGTAGTTATTAAAGGGTAATAGGGAGATACAAACATGAAAAAAAACAACAAAGCAGCATTATTACATATTTTGTCAATTGTTAAAGACTGCTAAGCATTAAGGTGAGTCAATGTCAGGTATTCTGCACAGTAGTATAGTATGTCTGGCTGAACATCAGCTAAGCTTTAACATCCAGAAACAATTAGTAAACTGATCCACAAGTGTGAAAAAAAACAAAACATTCCATATAATGGCTCGTGGATTTGAAAACCCTATGCACAAACAACTAAATATTTACATAGTCAACAGACATATAGCAAAACCTGGGGCCCATTTTCCTTTAGTGTTAAAATTAAGTCTTAAAAATAGTATTGTTTTGAATATACATCAGAGATAGACTTTTTACTAGTTTTTAATACATATGTTTGGACTATTTAAGAAAGACGGAAGCGGTTGATCTTAACATTTAACACAGTAAATATGGTGTAATGAAGTAAAAGATGCCTAAAGCAACAATTTGTCCTTCCTGTCAATCATGGCGTAAAGACAGGATTAGAATTTCTCTGACAAAAAGTTGTAATGCACCTGTGGCTCATCAAATGAGATGAATATAAGAGGCAAGAAAGAATAAGGAATGGGTGCAGAGATACTTGGTCCTATTACAACTGACTGGGTTATTTTTAGTGTACAGATTTCTGTCTTACAAAAACAAAGCAGCATTTTACATATTTTATTAGCTGGTGTAGATTAATGCTGATGAGTTAGTGTAAGTATTTTGCACAGTAAACATGCAAATGTAGAATGCCTGACTGAACAAAAACTAAACTGTAATATACCAAAATAATAACCAAACTGATCAATGATTTTGAAAAAAGAAGCAAAACTCTGTATGTAATGGCCCCTGGATTTAAAAACCCTATGCACAAACAACTATATATTTACATAGTCAACAGACATAATGCAATACCTTAGCCCTAATGTTCGTTAGTGCTAAAAATTAAACATTTGTCATCTGAATTATTCACTTCTCCTCACATTTGTGTGCATCTTAAAAACAATTGTTGGTTGAATATGAATATAGGGTTCTTTTGTCTATATAGATAACTGACTTACAAGTTCTTTTCCAAAATTCCTTTTGTTATAAAGGTGTGTTTTATTATATTATAGTGTTGTCTTGAATATATATACATATATCAGTGATAGACTTTATGCTAGTTTTTAATATAGATATTTGGACGATAGAGATAACAAAGAAGGGGTTTGTCGCAACATTTAACACAGTAAATATTGTGTAATGACGTATAAGATACCTAAAGCCACAATTTGTCCTTATAGTCAATCATAGTGTGAAGACAGGATGAGATTTTCTCTGACAAAATTCACCTGTGGCTCAAATAAGATAAATATAGGAGGTAAGAATGAATAAGGAATGGTTGCAGAGATGGTTTGTCCTGTTTCCAGTGACAGTCCTTTTCACGTACTCACACAGTAAACATGCAAGTGTGTATTCAGTATGTCTGGCTGAACATCAGTTGTAACATTTAATAGAAAATTCAAATTAAAATATCACGTGCATTTTTCTGTGATAGTAGATTTTTCTTTTACTTGAACATGTTCTTGTTACTGTCCTTCACACAATAGTTACCAATACACAGTTAAAGGTTTCAAAGTTTGAATGAGCATTCACATTGAAGCTCACATGAGAACTGATTGGTCAAGATATTAAATAGGAAAGTGAACTAGTAAAAATAATTAATTATTCATTTCCAATTTCCTGCCACATGGCAGTAAATAGAACTGTAACAAATGCAATATCCATATGGGATTAAGACAATAATAATAATAACTGTAACGTGCAGTATCCATATGGTATTAAAATAACTATGTGCAATAAGTGCAACATGAGATGTGTCAAACGTGTCACTCTATTACTATATAATATTTCACTAGTATGTGCAATACCACCACTCTTATTGTTGATCTCTCATTTTTTACCTTTTGTAAGTTGGGAAACGTTTTTTCTACTGTTACTGTTTTTTATACTTTTGACAATAAAAGGCATTCTATTCTATTCTATTCTAATGTTCTCCTTAGTAATGATAACATATGGGTTTCACATCACTCCTTCCTCACTCCCTATGTTCTCGTCTTTCAAATATGTTTTCCTGTAAAACACTAACACAATGATCATTTTTGACACACACTGAAACTTCCGACTGCGCAATGTGCGTGGTTCGTTCACCTGACGCACGGGAGTCGCTTTTTAAAAGGAGGCTTTTCGTGGCGTACGCGCCGTCACGCACTCATGCGAGCAGGTTGCGTTAAAGACAAGCGGTGAAGAAGGCTCTCAGCGCATTTCGCTTTCAACGCGGGGACTGAATGAGCTGAACTGAGGTGGGCTGCATGAAACACCAGTGGTGAGTCTTCTCAAGTTTTTTATATACTTCGAATAGGTTATACTTCTAAAAACATTCAAGTTTGTGGATTCTAAAACGTTTTCTTAATTTTCTTTTGACGTTATGAAATAAAAACATTTATCTGTGCTATTTATAGTTCAGCAGTTATTTTAAATACGTGTGGCATTGAACATGTTAACTCCTTTGTCTGGAAGTTCAGAAAATGATTCTATTCTCTGCAGGTTTCTATGTCTGTTATAAATATGGCTGTGCCTCATGTTTCAAGCAGAACCCTTGAGCCTTAGTACCTTAGTACTTAGCCTTAGTGTCAAAAAAAGTGTCCGTAGTGGTCCACCGCTGTTGCGAAGGAATTTTTAAAAACGTACTTTCCTTTAATTATTGTTAGAAGAAATACAGTCAGGGCCGTTTCTGGGTCTGTGGGGGCCCTATGCAGGATTATTTTGGGGGCCCCTGTTTTGAATCAATATAGCAAATTTAACCCTTCAATTATCTGTTGCAATGCATCATAGTAGGGTCTCAAACTTGAAATTTAAAACATGATTCAAGATTCAAACAAGATCCACTGTTTCTATTTTATGTTTTATGAGATTCAATAATTGGGTTTATTACATATAGAACATATTTGTGTAAAGAGCAGAGCCAAACTTTTTAAAAAACTGATAAATTTGATGGTGTGAAGATACCTGTAGGAAAGATTGGCAGCAAAGGTGACTTACGAATGCAGTTTTAAAACAAAGTTAATATAATAACAACAATTTATGGTTTAGAATGTGAATGAAGTTACACAGAAATAATTAAATAAAAAACATTTTAATCTTATCGTCTGGTCGCAAACCTGGGTCTTCCGTACGCTAACGTATTAACTTACCAACTGAGCTAACAAGAGCATACAAGAGTAATGAAGATGTCTGTTTAAAGTTAATAATCTGGAGCAGCTGTTTCTATAATACATAAAACATTTTCCAACAGTTTACAAAAGTATCTGTCAACATTACAGAGCAAACCTAATCTGCTAATGCTTCTGCATAATCCGCATAGCGCAAAAAACGGTGCTGCATAAAAGGGTATAGCTGGAGTTTTCTTCAATTTATTTTTTATTATTAACAGCTTTATGTTTTTATAGAGATATATATTTAACATTTTAATACAGAACATACTGCATACTTTTTAGGTAAGTAACCAGTGGTGTCATTTTACATTTTACTTTGTTTTTGTTTTTGTTTTACTTATCCATACCTGAAAAAGTTCTATAAATAAATCTGAAAAAAATAAGATTTTCACAATGACATAAAACAAGTCAATGCACACTTGGAGATCTGTCACTTTTCCTTTAATTTTCAATCACTACCCTGATGTTTGTAAGCTTTTATCAGTAAACATGTATTGGTTTCCTTAGTTTCAAAAGCTGTTGCTGTGTGAAGTAATGTTAGGTTGCCCTATGGCCTTTTGGACCACTAGTAGCACTAATGAGCAAAGTCATTATTAGTGATAAAGTTATGGCTCATCTACCTTTTATTGGCAGGCACATGAGAATGAGATGTAACTACATTAGAGTCTATCCACAGTAGACTTGCTATCCCTACTGTATTTCATATGTTTGCCACCATAAGGTCACTGATTGACTCTGTTTCAATTTGACAGATTAACCAAACATCTCCATTCAGAGAGGAAAAAAATCAAAATGTCTCCTGATCAACAATCCAGATCATCCTTTGTCCTGGCTGACTACGCTGTCTTTGCTGCCATGCTGGCCATCTCTATGGCCATAGGAGTCTTTCAGGCTTTGAAGAAGCAGTCGAGAAGCTGCAGTGCCGATGATTTCTTCACTGGAGGTCGAAGCCTACCAGCAGTGCCTGTGGGGCTGTCACTCTGTGCCAGTTTTATGTCAGCAGTCCAGGTTTTGGGTGTTCCTGCTGAAGCTTCTCGCTATGGCTTTAAATTCCTCTACATGTGCCTTGGACAAAGCATTAACTCCCTGCTGACAGCTTACCTCTTCCTGCCAGTTTTCTTTCAACTGGGCATCACCAGCACCAATCAGGTATTAGTGGAGCTTCTAGTTATTATCCTGGTTATGACAAAACGCGAGTGCATTGATAGTGAAATAGTGGTGTGTTTAAATACTGTGATCATTTGTATCACGATTCTGCTGCGTTGGCATTGTTTGTTAGGTCATTGTGCTGACACTGTAATTCATGCCAATTCAAACCAGTTGACAAGGATATTTCAATCACAAGTTAATATCCAAACTGATCCACAATTGTGAAAGAAAGAAACAAAACTCTGAGGGTAACGTATTTGAAGAGCCTATGCACAAATACCTAAATATTTACACAGTCAATAGACATAGAGGAAAACCTGGGGCCCATTGTGCTTTACATAGAGACAGACAATGTACTATTTTTTAATATGGTGTTGGACCAAAATAGATGTTCTATGTTCCTGTCATAGTGTAAAAACAAGGTGTGATTTTTTTCTGACAAAATGTTGAAATGCACCTGTGGCTCACCAAATGAGATGATAAGAAGTGAGGAAGGATAAGAGAGGGGTGCAGAGATACTTCGCCATGTTATAACTTCAGCTGTCTACTTGTCACAGTATCTGAAGATGAGATTTGGCAGAGGGATGCAGCTGTTGGGGAGTGTTCAGTTTCTTTTGGCAACGGTAAGATGCCTTGTTCTTCATTACTCCACTGTGTTCTGGAGAGAATGTCACATTTTCAGCTTTTCTAATGCAGGTTTTTCTATGGCTCAAACTCAAATGGCAGTACTTTAATTTGCACAAACAAAGCTTTAATATCTAAAACAGACATTTCCCCCACAGTTTGTTTCTGTGCTTGTTCTACTATTCTACTATGCTCATTCTATTTCTCTGTTTCCCCTGTTGCAGCTACTTTACACAGGGATTGTAATCTATGCACCAGCCTTGATCCTCAAACAAGGTAGGAGAGTTTGTCTAAGCTCCTCTATTTTCTAATATCATTGACTTAGATTTTTTTTGATATACAGATACAAAATGACTTAATTCACTTTTACACCTAACAGAGTAAAATCAGTTGTTCAAATAAAAGTAAGATTGTTGACATCATTAGTGCATTTAACAGATGCTGTTGTTAGATCATTTACCGCCCTAATCAAGGCCATACAAAGGTGAAAGGAGAAACAGCTATTGTTACAAACAGGATATGTGAAGTGAAAGGGACATTTAAGTTACAGGAATTGAATTCAATAAAATGTTGTATGTATATATTATGTTTTTATAAAGCTATGCTAATATAGTAACCTCACAGAATGTTGGTTGCAAGCAAGAGATTAATAACACTGTCAATTGCCTTATTATTATTTTCTATTAATTATCAATAGAAAATTTAAGTTTAAGGGATAATAATAATCCGTGTAAACACATTTCTAATTTCAGCTACTGGACTCAATATGTGGGTGTCTTTGTTTTCTACTGGGATGATTTGCACCCTGTACACCACACTGGTAGGAGCTTATTCTTTTCCATCAAATCAAATCAGCATGAGCATTATCACCCTTACTCTCTCCCCCCTCTCTCTCTCTCTCTCTCTCTCTCTCTCTCTCTCTCTGTGTGTCTCTTCCAACCCTTCACAGGGAGGAATCAAAGCTGTTATCTGGACTGATGTGTTCCAGATCATTGTTATGTTGTCGGGCTTTGTGGCAATCTTTATCCATGGTACAGTTCTGGTTGGTGGTCCAGCACGGGTGCTAGAGATCGCAGGGAATGGATCACGCATTAATTTCAATGAGTAAGATTATTATTATTATTATTATTATTATTATTATTATTATTATTATTATTATTATTATTATTATTATTATTATTATTA
>JAUMTR010000019.1:14404947-14421039 GCA_032270685.1 Microctenopoma stevenorrisi | reverse complement strand
TTATTATTATTATTATTATTATTATTATTATTATTATTAATAATAATAATAATAATAATAATAATAATAATAATAATAATTTTATTTAGTGGTGAGAGAAAAAAGTAAATGTATGTATTGATTTTTTTTGGAACACATTTAATGTACTTAGTGCTACATATACAAAGAGAAAGATAGGTAACTGACAGTCACTGATTATTTTCTGTTTGATTTCCACCAGCTTTGACATCAACCCAAGTCGGCGTTATACCTTCTGGAGCCTATCTGTTGGTGGTTCATTGGTTTGGTTGTCCATGTATGGCGTAAACCAAGCTCAAGTCCAACGTTATGTCTCCTGCCGAACCCAGAGAGAAGCCCAATGGTGCGTGGAGACCTACATCGATCAGCCACAGCATAAAAATAACCTGCAATGCACCTCACCTGTCGATCACAGCCATGCACCTTGTTTGTTCTTATAATAGAAACATCAATGTACTATTAATGAAGCCAGCTACATGTCTCAGAAGAGACATTTTAGGGACTAACATGTATGCAGCTACAGAAATATCCTTCTGCTCTGATGTCATTTCAGTGAACCTATAAAAAATGTAAACCACCATGAAGATGCACAGTATTGAAAGTGGCCATCAAACCTGTAATGAGTGTAAAAGCATTGCAGACTTACTCTTTTAACTGTAAAGTTATAAACCTTTAGGCACCTTTAGGCATGAGGTACCTCAGAGTCTTATGTAACCTGGGGATTTTCATAATCTGCAGTTTTTAAAACCCTTTTTAAGTTTTGGTTTAACAAATTGGAACATTTAGATGAACATCAAACCTCCTAATTATACATAGTCACTGTGGGCATGTTACCCTGTTCTCCTAGGAATGTGCATGGGTGTTGTCTCTTCATCTCTCCCTGCTGAAGGCATACCCTAATTTCTCCACCATAACATATCAGATTGCAATACTAAATTGCATTCAATTATTTTATGTAAGCAGCAGAATTACCTTATAAATACCATAATAAAATGTGCTTTTAATTGCAGGGCACTGTTTGTGAACCAAATTGGTTTGTGCCTTATTGTGAGCAGTGCAGCGACCTGTGGCATCGTCATGTTTGCTTACTACGTCAACTGTGATCCACTGAAATCGGGGAGAATTTCTGCCCCTGATCTGGTACTCACAACACTACAGAAAACATTTTCATATGAACAAACCATAATTCAGTGTAGCAGTATGTGAGTAATGAGTAATGAGTTATTGGAATTACTGACATGATGTATCTATCACCCACAATGTAATCACATGTAATGTGATCAAGGATAAAGTCAAATAATCTTAAAAGGCTGACATGTATTTTGAAACTTGTACACAGGATCAATATGTTTATTTTTTAAGTACTGTTAGAATTGTGGTTAAGAGAAAATAATTATTACTTCCATGTCTCTATTGATGAAGTACATGCCGTACTTCGTGTTGGACATATTTAAAAATCACCCTGGCTTTCCGGGTCTCTTCCTCGCCTGTGCATACAGTGGGACTCTGAGGTATTTGAATCTTGGTTTTCTTAAAACTTACTTAACTTAGGACAAGAGACAGTTTAATAAAGTAAATGTTTGTAGAGTTTGACTATTTCTATTTCTGTAAAAATAGTTTAGTTCTTTGCATTTGTTTTATTTGCCTTCTGCATTATTATTATTATTATTAATATTATGTCCATTTACAAAGATAAACATATCGTCTTTAGATTATGACTTACTTTGTGTACTGTCAATGTGGCAACAATTGCCTTGCATTTCTTAGCAACTGTGATAAATAACAAAAAAAACTAACACTGTGGAAAGCGCAGTGCTTGGATTACAGGTGAATCAAATTTCTTTTTCACAGCACAGTCTCCACAAGTATCAATGCTATGGCTGCAGTAACGATGGAGGATCTGCTGCATCCTCATCTGATCCACATGACCCAGACGAAACTGGTCATATTGTCCAAAGGACTGTGTAGGTTGATTCTCGCTGAAGATGTTTTATGTACATTGTTTGTTTAAAACAATGACGTTCATTATATCAAGCAGAAGACTATTATTTGATTTACATTACATTTTACATTTTAATAACTACTTCATTCCATTTTTCTCTAAGCGTTTCTATATGGCACCGGTTGCATCACTGTAGCTGCTCTCTCCTCATTCATGGACTGGGGAGTTCTTCAGGTATAATACACACCATATCATGTGACATTTAGTTAATCATACAACCTGCAACAGTAAACGAGCACTCAAAGAGCTTTTGTAGCTGCAACACGTGAAAGCATATCACAGCTTATCAAGAATTATAACATGCCATTAGAAATTACCCAATTATAATACCACGTGTTAATCCAGCTTAGGTTGCCTGTTGGTTCAGACTGAATTACAACCTAAAATAATTAGTTCATACTCAATAACAAAGTCTCGGTTAGTTGTGTGTTGCTTTTCCACAGCTTTCTTTGTTCTCTCTCCTCAGGGATCATTTACTGTCATGGGTGTGGTCAGTGGTCCATTACTAGGCATATTCATTTTGGGCATGTTTGTGCCAGCAGCAAACAGGCTGGTAAGTGGCTAGTCGTCCAGTTACCAAGAGAATATGTCATAAAAAAACTTTAGGATCTGTGGGTAGTTTGTTTTTCGTTAAGTGAAGCATGTCAGATAAATGTCTCTTTCAACAAAAGAAGCATTGGACTCAAAAGTTCTGAACTTAAGTGAAGTTGTATTTTTATTTCACACTTCACATATATAGCTAGTCAAACATTTCAGTTGAACATTTTCTTTCAGTTTCACATTCAATAATTTATTTTGAAAAAAAAAACACTATTCAACACACAGTCACTTTTGTCTTTATGCAACTCTGATTTATTTTACGTATGATGTATATAAATGTTATGTCCATTTATTCTTTATCTGTGTCTCAGGGTGCGTTCTCTGGAATGTTCATTGGATTCTGTGTCTCTCTGTGGCTGGCTGTTGGTTCAACTCTTTACCCACCCAGTGAGAAGACTATGGGTGTCCTGCCCAGCTACTCGGACCAATGTGAGCACAGCTTCTCCCTAAACAACAGCTTCAATCAGGAACAACACTCCACCATGCTACACCTAGATAACCAGGGGTAAGTGAGTTCAATAAGTTTTACAATACAGTAATTTATAGTAAAATTATAAAAAATATTTGGAATAAAGATAATAATCCAATAATTTTGAATACTTTTGTTTGTTGGTCTTTTGTTCAGTTTATTCGTGTTTTTTTTAATTGCTTTTTTGTTTGTTTTTTGATGTAGAAAGCACAAAACCAGAAAATGTCAAACTTATAAGAATGGTGTTTTGTATATTTCTTTACCATAAACCAGGGGCCTGCATAAATTCTACTCCATGTCCTACCTCTATTTTGGTGCCATAGCAACAAGTTCAGTTGTGGTAGTTGGCACAATAGTGAGCTATGCAACAGGTGAGGATATAAAGACACACTAATCAGTGAGAGGAGCTAATTAATTAAATCTTCTAATTTACAGTGACATAATATTTAGAACAATAAACTACTATTATCTGTCGCTATATTTAATGCAGACAAGTAAATGTGCATTTTATACTGAGATGTCGTAAAACTAAACTCTATTGTCACTGGTAAAGATGAAATTATGTTATATTGAATATTGAAATGACTATTGTTTTCCTCCACACACAGGCCCAACAAAAAGGAGTCATATTAAAGAGGGTCTGTTGTGGTGGGACCTCGGTAAACAGCATGTGAAGGGGCAAGGGAAGAAGGCGACAGATAAACCGCACCTAGTGCCTTTGAGTAACTTGCACAAAGATGGCACAAATGAAAAAGATGAACTGACAATACACAGTGCACATTCTACAGAGATTGTAGTAGGAATGCTGGCTGCCCAAGAACCTTGCACTTAATGAAACAACAAACTTTCACACTCTTAGCAGAGGTGATTTATTTTAATACTAGAAAATTAATACTAGTTTTTTTTTACTCCTTATACTTACTTTCTCAAGACATAGAATAAAATACTAATACTAATAAAAAGTGATATTTGAATTATTTTTGTGATAAAATGCTCTTTTAGAAGGGCATTCATTCTGGGATGCTCCATATCTGTAACAATCTACACCTGCACTTCAACCAACAAGTGCAGGTGAAGTGACTGAGATAAAGTGAGGTATGTATGTGTGTGTATATGAACTTTGGATATAAATATTTTGGACATGCAGCCCTGCTGAAGGGCCAATTGAGGATTCAGCATCTTGTCCACGGACACGTCAACATGTAGGCAGTACTAAAAAACCCAGAAGCGAACCACCAACTCGGGGGTCGTACACTCCTGTTGAGTGCACTACCTACTGCGCCATGGTTGCAAGTGTGGACAACTTCCTGGAGTGAAAAGAAATAAGCTAAGGAAGAGAAACCTTTTCTATTGTGAATACTTTGTTACTGGCTTTTTGTGGATATAACAGTTTATTAAGTTAAACTGTGTGCTTAATAATATTTATACATTATTTATGTGCCATATATATTCAAATATACTAGTAGTTATATAATTAGTAAATAATACTAAAGTAAATTATTTGCAGTATATGGTGTCTAATGTTAAGCAAACTGATTTTTGATTTACCCGTACTACTCTTACTCTTCTTAGTATATACTATTATCACATCATTTTCAGTTGTCACAGTTGCCCCACTACCAGTGGTATTTAAAGTTTTTAATAAAAAGGCATTTTGGTGGGTTTTATTGTTCATGTCTTCTGAACAACTTTAACAATTATGAATAAAGTATATATCAGATTACAAACTTTTCTGTTGGTGATTAGCTGATATATTTCCCAAGGTTACATCCCAATCCCATTCACCACCTCATAACCCATGTTAACACAAGCATGTTTACTGTCCTCACCCCTGTTTTCTATCCATACTTTCCATTGCAACCGTTGTCATTTCAAAAGCCTCAGATAAATAGACGTGTTATTGTGTAGATTCATCCAGTTCCGTTTAAAAAGTATATACAAAATCTAATGTAATAGCTTGACACACAAACGATCAACGAACATGGCATTCCTATTTTTAAACTGTTTTTACACAGTCATGTGCCTGTGTGACAGTATTTGACCAGCAGGGGGGTTGTGAGCACATGAAGGCAGAAATGAAGCCAGAGAAATTAACTATTTTGCAAACCAATTGGCTGCAAGGCTTCATTTGGCCATCAGTGGTTTGCCATTTAGTATAGCTGGGTGTATGCTCACAGAATAAATGTGGACATGATGACATTTTTTAGAGCTAGGTTGACTAATAAGTTATTTTATAGTGATCAGGTGACTGACCTGGTTTAATTGAGACAGGTCTGACTTACTAAATCTTTGCTGACTAAACATGTTAACTTTGAGTATTGCACTGTCCTTATGCCAAACACCTTTAGTTTCTTCTTATTTTAACAATATTAAGTCCCTTACTGGCATGAGAATGCTAACTGAAGACACGGCATAGTATTAAATAAGTAAAGGATATTATGGTGACACCTGCTGTATATTCAATGTCACTTCAACAAACACACACACACACACACACACACACACACACACATCCATCATGGCTGCCAAACGTAACCAATAAGTACAAAAGCATTTCTTATGGAATGATGGTCATTTATTGAATTTCATCCTTCTCTCATCCCCACTGTACAAAACTAAACAGACCATTTTCAGACACCCCCAACTTGCAGAATTCATTGGTTCTGTCGAAATGCAAGTCTTTAAAGATATGCAACTGTGCTTCGGTGCACACTGGCCCTGACTCCGTCATCCATATTGTTACTGCCGTGTCTGTGCTTCACCACTCATCTGCGGCCCTGTTCGAGTCCTCGTCGGCTACAGCACAGTCCAGACGCTGAACACCGGGAAGAGCCAAGTCCCTTTCGTTAAGCTTCTCCAAAAAAGACGAAAGCAGGCGTTTGTTTAAATGGTCCGTCAGGGTCCTTTCCTCCTCCACTCGCTCCTTGGCGACACTTCTCTCCGTGTCCTCTTCCTCCACCTCGGTGTGCGCGCTATGCTGCGCAGGGACCGATCCGTGGTTCAAGGACAAGCCGTTCGACTGCGTCTCCTCCCCAGACTGTTGCTCCGTCCAGCTCCCGGTGTACGCTGCGGATTTCGTCTCCATCTGTGATATTAAAGTTGTTTGCAGGGCAGCATTCTCCAGCTCTTTCAGGCGTTTGCTGTGGAGGCCACAACCATGAGGTTCATTTCCAGACGGGCAATTGATATTGTGAGGCGACTCACCGCTTTGCTCCATCGTGCTCGGTTCCATAGATAAAAAAAAATTTCTGCGCAGACTGAAAGGTGTCGCCCCCATGTGGCTGCCAACTACACTGCACCCTGCACCTCCACAGACTGATCTGACGCTGGAAAAAGTCGTTTTCACTGATATCGAATACTGAAGTGTTGTGTAATTTAATTGTATTCGGAACAGATATCAGCATAAACAAAAACACATTATTTCGCTGTAGAATAAACAATAGCTCACGGATGCTTTTGATCGCGTTGAGCTTCCGTAGAACAAGAATTGGTTTCTATAGTTACCGTCTATGAAGTGGACGTACACCTAGTTAGCTCTGATACAAAACAGGTAACATAACCGCTACCAGGTGCGTGAACACGATATGCTATGTTTGATAGTTGTTTGATAGCTAGTCAAATATTTTGGGAACATCAATTATTACCACCGGCTAACGGGCCGTTAACTAGTGGAGACTCCAAGTGTTAGCTATTTGCTAAGTTACTGTCGATATGCTAGCTAGGAAAGGTAAAGATAACGCCAGTGGTGTATTTGTTAGTAATCTAAGTAAGTTATCTAAAATACGCTACACGTGTCTTTCATTTTCTTTTAGCAGTATGTAGTTAGCCAGTTAACTCCGTGAATTACAGTTTGATCGTTACAACTGTGACACTCAGCAAACGCCTCGTTTTACACCCACTGTCGGAGTCAAATTGATTTGTTTGTCAGTTGTTATTTTGCTTTTACTGCTACAGGTGGGATCAGCACATGTTTTGCTGCACAGTGGTCACGGGTCAAAATGTCCTTCAGAGATTTAAGAAGTAAGTGATGCTCGTAACCTGTCCCCAAGCAAATATAAAGTTATTAAGTATTAACTCGATTAACTCTGCTTTTGATTTGTGTCTTTAAAATGCTGATAACTGGAGTTTCATCTTCTTTGGCAGATTTTACAGAAATGATGAGAGCCTTGGGATATCCTCGGTTAATATCTATGGAGAACTTCAGAATACCAAACTTCACTTTAGTGGCAGAAATCCTGATATGGCTTGTAAGGAGGTATGCCTAAGCTTTAAATGTATGGGCGCCATCCCGAACAATGTGATAATTTACCGATCTATTTTTGCATTTCTTCCTTTGTTAGATATACTTTTCTGTCTGCTCCTTAATTTGAATAGTTTAGTGTTTTCTGATATATTATGCTTTTTACATTTGCTTCCTTCTCCATTTTATGTAGATATGAGCCTCACATGGATATTCCTACTGATGTGGATACCGAGTCGGACAGAGTATTTTTCATCAAGGCTGTGGCTCAGTTCATGGTGACATCTAACTTATTTTTCTATGGAATATACAGTTTATACTAAATTCTTCTGTCTGGTAGTCTGTCTAAGCACTGTCTCAAATGATTACAGGCAACAAAGGCTCATATTAAGCTAAACACCAAGCGTCTCTACCAAGCTGATGGTTACGCAGTGAAGGAGATGCTGAAAATTACCTCGGTACTACACAGTGCTATGAAGACCAAGCAGATGGCCCTGGGAGAGCAAGTTGAAGATGAGAACAGCAAGTTCAAGTTTGACCTCAGCTCTCGGGTGAGATGAGGGATTAAGATTATGTTTATGTTTTCTTATTCTCATAAATGTTAATCTAACCAACTTCTTTGCAGTAAGAAATGCGAGCAAGAAAAATGTAGTAGTATCAAGTGCTAAATAGGCTACATTCTGCTATATTTCAAATTATTCAACACAATTTAGAAGAGAAAACCATGTTGCCAATTATCTTTGCTTTGTCCTCGCTTTAGATTTCAGACCTTAAATTAGCTCGGCAGCTGGCTTCCGAGGTCACATCAAAAGGAGCATCTCTTTATGATTTATTGGGAAAGGAGGTGGACCTCAGGGTGAGAGGCACACATATACACATTGTCCTTTATAATGAGATTTCATTCCATCATAAAAAAAGTTCATTTAGCTATTGCTCTGAGGTGATAGCACTTGTGCACTACAAACGCAGAGATGATACAGATGATACAGGACATTACTGTCTTTTTTTTATGTCCCTATAGGAAATGAGAACTGCAGCAATTGCTAGACCTCTGGAGATCAATGAGACTGAAAAGGCCCTGAGAGCTGCTATCAAGAAGGTTTTGGTATGTATTTATTGTGATTATTACTTCTTATTAGTGTATCTATGAAAGTGCACCGTATCTAGCCTATTGCCTTTATATTCCTTGTGAAGGAGAGTGTGGAGAAGACCAAGGACATGCTGGCTAATGTTGTTTCTGATGAGACCAGTCTGGATGCCAAGATAGAGAAGAAGAAGCAGGAGCTGGAGAGAAATCGGAAGAGGCTCCAGACACTGCAGAGTGTCAGGTCAGTTTACAAGCAAAAGGCATCAGAGAGACTAAGTAAAAGGATTGTTTCCCTAGTGGCTTATCAAATTTAAACAAAGCACAGACTAAATAAGACTTTTAGACCTAATGATCACTGAAAACCGTTTCTGTAATTGCTCCACACACACGCTCATACACTGTCTTGTCTTTCTGTTAATGCGCCACACTGTGTTTATACATTTGTTAAAAATGTCTGTACTGTCCTAGAAGATCTACAAAAGACCACAAGCAACTTCCTTGTATGTGCTTGAATACTTGGCAAATAAAGCTGATTCAGATTTTAGTGCAAAAAAGTCATTCAAGACTAAAGGTTTCTAAATGTTAAGCTACCTCTTCCCATCTTTTCTTGTTTTTTAACCATTGTTTTTTGTTCTGACTTTATTAATCTTTTAGGCCAGCATTCATGGATGAATATGAGAAGATCGAGGAGGAGTTGCAGAAGCAATATAACACATATGTGGAGAAATTTAGGAACCTCTGTTTCCTGGAGTCACAGCTGGATGAATATCACAGACTAGAGCAAGAGAGGTTTGAGGTGTGTGTGTGTGTGTGTGTGTGTGTGTGTATGACAGTGATTCTGACATGTTGTACAAAATTACTTTTCATTTGTACATGACACTGGTGTAAACATTAATTTAAACATCTTTACTCTAGTGTTTAGCATAACTAACGAGTCCTGTTTTTAAGTAAAATAACCACAAACAACATTTGCACGGCAATGGAAAAAGTTGTGTTGTTTTTGCATTTGGCAGATGTTTGAAAATTTGTGCAGATGTGTGTTTCTTCATTTGTTTCCCTACAGGAAGCAGAAAACACACTAAGGATGATGCAGCACAAACTGAAGGAGGAAGAGCGGGATCTGATGAGGAGTTCCTGTAAGGCAAATATACACATGCTACAAGCAAATAAAAACAAACATTTCTTTGATAATAGTACTTTTTTAAATATACAATATGTTTCCTGCAGTGAAAGATGAAGACTCTGACATGGATGTTCCAGACGATGGAGGTTCAGACAGCGACCTGGAAGAATCTCGACCTTCCAAGCCACGGCCCTCACGAAATGGTGTTATGGCTGGTAAATTATTTTAATAATCAAATAGAATTCTAAATACTAATACACACATTTCTCCATCATTAGTGGTTCTTAAAAATAGATAATCAACTTCTGACCCAACGTAATATTCTTTTGTGTTTGCTGAGTGTTCTTTTATTCCTTAGGAAGAGGAGCTCGATTCATTGGGAACATGCACGGTGGTGACAGTGATGAGGTTAGTGCAGTCATAGCTGCATTGCTACAAGAACTCCTTTCTTCCACTCATCTCATTTTGTTTATTTTGATTTGGTAATTTAAAGATTTTTATGATGATTTTGCGTTTTGCTGATAGGAGCCATAGTTGGCACTCTGTGTCTTGTACATCATTATCGTTCTGTTTCCTATTACTTGGGTTTCTATCTTCTACTTTCTACTGTATCTCACATTTCTCTATAATTCACTTGTGTTTTAAAAGCCCTCTTTAGCTGTTTCCAGAAGGTCTGTTCATCGTGCCAAAAAACAACGAAAAGTAAAGGTTTGTGCAGGATGTACCGTAGTTATGATTTCTGTTTTAACAATAAAAATCCATCTTCAAATTCTCTGACGCAGTAGGGATAGCTCACAAATGGAAATCAGGTGCTGCCTTTGGACTGTGCAGCTTGAACTATCGACCCAAAATAATCTACTGGAGTGTTGATACAGGAACGGTAATGTGATGAAGCAGAGGTGCATCTAAAACATTGATACCTTAAGATAGAGATACTTGAGAAGAACATTTTTTGCTGCTTCTTCTGTAAAGCATTGGTGTCCTGTCTCTTCTATAATACAACCTGTAGAAGCCTGTACAGGTTTTGATGAATGATGCAGATATCTTGAACGGTCTTGTAGTGTTTTGGATGGATTTTCATTTCCTTTCTTTTGCATAATATGCAAAAGGTTTAACTTGTCACTGTAGTTGTCTGGTTTCAGGTAGACCCCCTCAAATCAGGAGTCCACACTTTTATCCCAGTCGCAGAGGGGATTCTGTGACTGAAGACACCCTGACTAATTAGCTAGTTTGTTTAGATGGAATCAGTATGTATCACAATTTAGTGTGTTACAATTAGTCCATTAAAAAGAGTTTAGACATTTTTCTTGTTCTTCCTTGCAGACTGAAGACAGTGAAATTGATGTGGATGAGGACGATGAGGAAGAAGATGAAGCCAAGGATGAGGAGGAAGAAGAGGAGGAGGAAAGCAAAGATTTGGAGGATGACAGTCTGGAGGGCCCAGTGTCCAGAGGAACTCGTCCTGTTAGGGGGGGCATGAGATCCCCTCTGTTAGAAGAGAGTGACAATGACTTCTGAATACAGATGATCCCCAGCTGTTTCTGTATCAGCACAAATTAGATTCATTTCTTCACAAAAAGCATCAAATATTATGTTCATCATATTATTGCGGTGTAACATATCCATATACTTTTAATGATTGTGTATTTGTGTAAACAGTATATATTAATAAAACATTTCTGTAAGTTTTCAGTATCTATTAATTGATGTCACTATAACAGAAGCATAACATTTTCTTTATACACGGTGTAATGATTTTATTTGTAGCAATTTTTTATTTTATAGTTCACTACTACACATTTTTCATCTTCAATAAAAATCTAGAGATGAAAATATTTTATTTTATTTTTTCATATATGGAGCACTATAAAGAATAATAAACTGCATATGCATTCTAACTAATAAAACTGCATATGCTTTCAGTTTTATGAGCACGTAATGTTAATTTAAAAAATGTTTTTGATTAATGATAAGGCAAAATAAAGTTAAATGTCTTTTATTGAGATACATTTAAAATGTATCTAAAGCTAACCAGAACATATTTGATCTCAGGCAAAAATAACATGTTACATTTTCCATATCTCTAGCATTCCTTCATGTTAAATGTTTGTCAAATAACGTAAAACTCGACCACTACGTAGGATTGATCTAAATAGTGCAACAGCTGTTTTCATCATCATCTGCTTTACCTTATCCATGCGTATATATAGTTATTATATAGATATTAGTTATTCTCTATGTACAGGCTATAGCTCTAACAAAGGGAGAATACGTCATCAGAGTGCGCACAGTGTTGGTGACAGATGTCTCTTTGCAAGAGTCAGTCGATTGTCGTCTACCTACGAACTGTTTTTCCTCTCATTCTGGTACGAAATCATATTTATACTTGAACATCCGTTAGATGTGAGCGTTGTCACTTTCGCTGAATCTGGCAAAGTTAAATAGGGAACAACCCGCTCGTTAGATAGCAATCCAGTCTTGTTTACCAGGCTAACACCAGCTAACCTACTAGCTAAAGCTAGCTGAATTTACCAAAAAACTGCAGTATTTTCTAGGCTATTATTCTAGAAAATCAATGTATTGCGTCGTCTTGACTTTTGGTACGTTTACTTGCGTGTTTGGTTGTCCACATTGTCAGTAGTGCTCAATTATGGTACATATGAAGCAAGAATAGTTGATCTGCTTATTTTATTGTACGATAACTTTATGACGTTATATAACTTAGGATTGTATTATTAAACAGCCATTGTTCAACAATAACTTCCACATTTCCCATTGTATAAATGGGGTATGTTTGCTAATTATATCATTTTCAGTAGAGAAGGGGAAGCACAATAGAAAAAAGTAATGACCATTTTACACATGTTGTAGGTAATCTATTTGATTTCCTCCTTGGAAATTACATTAAAAACTAACTTTATCAGTATTCATTTAGAAAACTCTCTACTCTCCGCTTGTGTTTTGTCTGTCTTTTTGACTCTCAGCTGAAGAGCAGCTGTTGAGATGCCAAAGAAGTTCCAGGGTGAGAACTCCAAGGCGGCCACAGCAAGAGCCCGCAAGGCAGAGGCCAAGGCAGTTGCAGATGCTCGGAAGAAGCAGCAGGAGGAGGATGCTCTGTGGCAGGAAACTGACAAACATGTACTCAAAAAGGAGCAGAGGAAGGTGAAGGTTCTTTAGCTTGGTGTCATGTTCACATTTCATTGTTAAGTAATATAATATTCGGAGAATGCAATATTTTAATAATGTCTTGTTACAGCAACTTGTTTAAAATGTTCACTTTGGATTTTCTGTACTAAGGGTACATGCGGGTGAATGTTGCCATATAAATACTATGTTTAGTTTTTCTCAAATTTGGATGAATTTCTGACGTTTTAATCCAGTAACATTTGACATTTCTACATGCAAAATTAGTTGTCATGAACTAGAAATGAATTAGTAATTTTTTATTGTGACATACACAATGTTTTTTCTATCAATACATGTCTGTCAATACATATTTTCATCGTATGTATGCACGGACACACATCTACCTGTATTGTAATTAAACATTAGACTGACAACATTTTGAAAAGATAATAATGCAACCAAGTGATGCCCAGATTTGTGGATGGAGACACCAGGTAGACTTGGAGTGAACAGATTTTCGGGAAACTAGTTATTAGTGGATGGATGCATTTTTAAGAGATTTTGGTGAACTATCTCCACTGAGTCTGTTTTTAATATGCAATTTAATTTACTTACAAATTTGTAGAATTATTAATCCTTAATGTCACAGGACAACTTGCACACTAGTATGGATTCTGCATAAATGCATCTGCTTTTCTTTTGCTCTACTAGTGGATGTCTCCTTCTTGTTCTATAGAGGCTGTAGTTAGTGTGTTGATATTTAAAGTAGTGTTATCAGCTATTTAATGTTATTTTTTATAAATATTATATCATCACTTATGTGGTAGCTCAGTGGTTAAGGCAGAGGGCTGGGAAGCAGGAATTCTGGGATCGATTCCCAGCTGCTGCACCCAGCCCATCCCCCATACCAGGTGTGTCCCTGGGCGAGACACCCAGCGCTAGCCCCCCGAGGGCCCCCTGTGGCTGCTCACTGCTCCCCCCAAGGGGGGATGGGTCAAATGCAGAGAATAAATTTCGTTGTAACATGTGAAAACTGTATCAATGACAAAAATGGATTCTTCTTCTTCTTGTGTTGCTCCTCAAAACTTTTAGCTGAAGCCAATGTAGGCAGGATAATTAGAAAAGTAGTATCCAATCGTGTGGCCATGAGTTCTCTCTTTGCAAGATATCGTAAGTCTGATGAAACAGTTTTCTACTTTTGTAGGATGACAAGGAGAAGAAGAGGGTTGATGTCCTGGAAAGGAAAAAGGAAAACCAGCGACTTCTGGATGAGGAGAACGCCAGGCTGAGAGGCAGAGCCCAGAAGGAGGCTGGATCTGGAGGGAAAGTGACTCGTGCCCAAATCAGGGAGACGCTTCAGAATGAGCAACAGCAGCAGGAGGAAGAGCAACAGCTCAAACCAAAAGGTAAACGTCAGGTTGAAGATGTTGGTAAATGTAAAACAATGATACAATAAAAAAATGTCAATGGTGTACAGTAGACATTTTTTTCAAATAAAATTTCTTCCCACAGAAAAGAGTCATTTGGAGACTACACTGGAGGAGAATGTGAACAGAATCATCTCTGATGAAGGAACCGAGGAAGCCAGAACAATAGAAGATGCTATTGTTGTGCTCAGGTATAACTCGTCCAACGTTTGCACTGCCATACATCCTGTTCTGCAGTGTTAAGTAAAAAATGTAGGCACAATAAATCTCCAATCGTTACTTGTGAATGTCATTATTGGTTCTGACTTACCTTGTTCTCTTGCCTCCCAGCATGGGGCCGGAAGACCTGGACCGCCACCCAGAGCGTAGGATGAAAGCAGCATTTGCTGCTTATGAGGAAGCCAACATGCCTCGCCTAAAACAGGAGAACCCCAACATGAGGTTGTCACAGCTGAAGCAACAGTTGAAGAAGGAGTGGACAAAGGCACCAGAGAACCCCTTGAACCAGCGCTTCACCAATTACAACTCAAAATGAATGCAATCTTCTTCCCCAATTACGCCATTTGAAAACTGTCTGCCTATGCACATTGGAGACTTGCATTGGAAAACAATTACATCTAAAAATGAGTGCGGTTGATGAGAGTTTTGCTTCTGCTGCTCAGAACAGTCTCTTCAGTGGCAGAGGACTTCATCATTTTGTTCACTAGATAGGAAGAGCTTATTTTCCTCTTAATGATCATCACAACTGATCATCATGTCTGTGCACATGGCCTCTAATGAAGCGTTTCAGCATCTAATACGTTTAATTACCTTTTTTTCTAGCACTTATGGGGAAGTGGGAGTCAGATGTTTTGAGAGTAACTTATTAAAGTTCCCTGCTCAGTTGTCATCTCTTGTTCCTTCTCCCCTTCATAAAGAGTCAGATATTTGCGCGAACTGGTGCTGTTGTGCAGTATTCAGAAATGACGATGGTGTTGCAGAGATCATACTTTGCTTGTCATTTCAGACGAAGGCTGACCATAGTTTTGTTTTCAGGGTAGAGGATACTCACCAGCCACCAGTGAAATCATGCTAATTTTAATGTCTGTGGCTAGAAATGACGTTAGGGACTCTTTGGTTACTTTGGCAAGTGATTAAACAGTTTCTTTGAGGGAGCCTTTTAAAGCCTTTTCAAATAACAACATTGAATTTAACCTAAAAATACCAAGACTGTGAAATGCTTACATGTCTTGCAGTCCTAGCTACTTTTACCAAGCAGTACCAAGTTGCTGCCACTTCATTCCATCTGGCCAAACAGCAAAGAAGATGGAACCGTGAATCAATCAGCTTTTAAAAGCTGCAAAAACAAAAAGTCCTAACACTTCAAAAAAAGGATCAATATGCTTTACCTTAAAACAAACAAAAAATAACTACTCAGAGTATTCTCTTATCTACTGCAGCAGACCCTCTGGCCTGGAGTCAATTATGACTTTGAAGACCTATACTGTTGGAGGGATAGTAAAATGAAAGTGGACAGTTACGTCTCAAAACAAGATATGATCTGAACAGTCAAAGCTGGATTAGTGCCATCTTAAAATTGCAGACTCCTGACAATGTGCAAAGACACAGCTCCTCTTTTGCTCATGACTCAATAAGTGATGGACTAAAGATATTGCTCATCTAACAACAAAACAAAACAGCCTAAAGCCAGTTAAACCACAGCAAGAAATTATCCTTTGCATCCTGACATTTCCAGAATTGAACTGGGATTTCTCTAAACAGTCTTAGTAAGAGTTAAGCTTTTTTATAACAATTTATACCTTCCACAGCTATGTCCTGTGTCACTGGTCACAAGGGTTTTCTCCAGCACAGCAACATTCATATACTGATCTGCTTTATAGGTTTGTCTGATGCCAGGTGCTGAAACAGGGAGCACAGATAACTTTCCAATCCAATCCAATCCAATCCAACTTTATTTATAAAGCACTTTAAAAACAACCGTCAGAGGACCAAAGTGCTGT
>JAUMTR010000019.1:14369308-14397144 GCA_032270685.1 Microctenopoma stevenorrisi | reverse complement strand
GTAAAGTGCCCTGAAATGACTTTCGTTGTGATTTGGCGCTATACAAATAAAGATGAATTGAATTGAATTGAATTGTAACAAGGCCACCATCGCTCTCACCAGTCTCGCGATACGTGTCTGGGAGACGAGCTGCACCCACGAGAATGTAGTTTCGCGCGCTGAGGCTAAGCTCCAGTCACATTTGACATTGACAGCTCTGTAAGCCAATGAAATCAATTTACATAGACGAAGTCAGCAAATGCCTACGCTGTATTGTAGAGCAGGCGGGATATCAAAGTCTTGAAGAATAACTCATTGATCAATCTCCAACAAGGCACTGAGTTGGTCGTACTAATCCTGTGAAGAACTTATTTGAGGAAAACGTACGTGTTATTGCTTGAACGTCATTTTCTTGTTTTACTTGGACGAAGAAACAGGTAAATCAGACTTTTCACTCGTGCTACAGTAACTTCTAAATTTGCACTCATTGATATATTTACTCAGTAGCTAGCTTACTACGGTTAGCTAACTTGACAAAGTCAAGCCTCGTTTCTATTTGGTTCATTATGCCAAGTTTATTTAAAATAAAATTCAAAACAAATTACCAAAGTTCACGGTAACCTGTACAATTCTCGCATTGTTGAATATAACCTGATACCATGCTAAAACACTAATAGTAGAAATAGATTTAAAATAAGTTGTAACGTGGTGTACTGTAAGCAATTATGGGTGGATGATGTTCTGGACTACGGTGAGCTGTTATCCTGTGTTTGTTTGTAGTATGCCCAAGTGTCTTTAGTATATTTCAAGTACCTTTGGTCTCTCGCTGCTTTCTGTGAGCCAAAACAATTACACAAACCCTTAGCAGACTGCCAATTTTCTGTTTTCCGAGTTGCCCTGTGATAAATTAAACGATGTTTTTGTCTGCGTTTTCAAACGAGATGATTGGTGTTTGTGAAATAACGCGTTGTGTGTAAGAGGAAGTGGTTTGTTTTCGATGTTATTACTTACGTCCTGTTCAGTTAGTTTTGGTTTATCTCGATAAAGGAGCTCAGCTGAGAGCGCATAAGTAAAAGCTAAGCAGTCGCGGAGCTCACCGCTTTCTGTTTTATAGGAACAAAGCACAGTCGATGAAGGTGTAAAGATGTGTACCTATTGCAATATTATATTTTAAAGTTCATACGGTTGTATTTCGTTGCGTTTTATTGTATGGGAGCGCAGGCACATTGTTTGTTAGCGCTCCCTCGCGTCCGGATGTGCTTTTAAAAGAACTGGGAGTGGCCTGCGACTCAGTTTCCCGCACTGTATTTAAATCAGCTTATTCCCTCCCTTTCTGATTTTTCTGCTTAAGTGACAGCCTAGTGCTGACAACCGCACAATACACTGATGGTGACACGGTGCACTTTTAACATTCCCATATTTCCGTTTCATTCAGTCTTTTCTTTTACTTGGGCACTAGGCCATAAAGAAACGGATTGTAAATACGGACATTAACTTGCATGCAGGTGAATTGTTACATGTAAATTAATAATGCAATAAATGTAATGTGATTTTTATTTATAAATTAGTATGTGATTAAGCATCTTTATTTTTTTAAACTTTTTTTTACATCATACAGTAGTGGTGTTTATAGAAACGCCTTTTGTGCTGCTTTGAAATATGTCTCCTGGAGCTGAAAATGTAAGGGGTCAAATGTTGCTAAATAACATTTACAGTATCAAGTTAGATAACTGTAATGATTGTTGCTGTGGCTTTAACGAGCATTGTTTCGCTTCAGACACAGGGCAGCTGCAATGTGGATTCAAGTGCGCACAATGGATGGGAAGGAAACCCACCGGGTGGATTCCTTGTCCAAACTTACCAAGGTGGATGAACTACGTGTCAAAATCATGGAGCTCTTCAATGTGGAGCCAGAGAGGCAGAGACTGTTCTACCGTGGCAAGCAGGTGAAGCAGCATGGTTTAAAGATGTCTACTGATGTGATATCCCAGGAAGTTCAAGGCAGAAACATTTTCTAGTAGTCATATTTATTTACTTATTTAGAAAGGAAATGTTATTGGTGTGTATAGGTGCTGAATTCATTTTTCATTTCATTCAGCTTGTTTTAGAGTTGTTTATTCGGGCTAGTTATACTCAATTTCTGTATTATTTAGATATGTATAGAAGTATGTAATATAATCAATGGCTTAATCAGGACACTCAAAACAAGATTTTCTTTGTATAGAAAGTTATATTCAATATTACAGACATCTCACCACAGCACTGCAAGAAAATGCAAGAAAAACCACTAACTAAACAAAAAGTGTTACTTTCCCCCTTCTTTCTTACCATGTTACATATGTTTGTTTGTTAGATGGAAAATGGCCATACCATATTCGACTACAATGTGGGCCTAAATGACATAGTGCAGCTGCTTGTTAGGCAGAAGATGGCCCCTGTGGATGTCGTCAAAAGTAAAGACAAAGAAGCTGAGTTGTCTGACTCGGATTCTGGCTGTGGCTCAACCCAGAGCGAGTCTGACAAGAGCTCAACTCATGGCGAGGTGGAGGGTCAGACTGCTGGGACATCTGCCCAGACAAACAGCCCTGAGCTGGTTGATCCAGGATTTGGATTTTACAAGGTATGTTTTAAATGTAGCTGGCATTAAAAACGGTCATATTTAGTGGTTACAGGTCACTTTCACCCCTGTGGGGAAAGGGGAGGCTGGAAATGTCAAATGACATGCATCACTCTACTTTGATCTATCAACATTGTGGTTTCAATGTAACATCGTGTCTCTGTAAACACTACTCCTAGATTTGTAGTCGTGCTGGGTATGACGGTGTTAATGCAGAGGTTTTTAGGGCTGGGGTGTCTTTAGGTCTTGTAAATCTGTGCATGTAAGGGATTTATTTCACAGAGCATGTTATGTTTTATTCATTTTATGTTTTGTTTCTAGTTTTGTGTTGAACTATAACTTTATTTAAATATCTCCTGAAGATCTTTCTAACTTGTTATTTTCTCTGTCTTCAAGATCAATGAACTGGTGGATGCAAGGGATTTAAACATGGGTGCATGGTTTGAGGCCCAGATTGTAAATGTTACTAAGTCAACAAAGACCCCTAAAGAGGAGGCAGCGGTGGCACAGCCAGAAGAGGAGATACTATACCATGTTAAATATGAAGAGTAAGAATTATTTTTCAGCTTTTTCTAAAGACTATTAATGGACATTCCTAAAAGGTAAACCCTAAACCCAGTGAACTTGTCAGGATTGTTTTATGAAATGCGATATTAGGCGAGTTACACAAACTTATGTTATAAGCAGGTTGCTGTAACAAATGGCCAACATTAGGGTTTTTGTGTTCCCATGCTGCGTAACGGTGAAACCCAAAGATATCATACTGATGTTGCTCAGTAAGATGGGTCACTTGCAATGAACCACATCTCCTGTCAAATACTTGAGATAGAAGCTCAGTTTATTGTATGCACTGTGCAAATCTAGATCTGTAAACCTGCGCTTCATCGAATTAATTCAAATATGTTACAGTAAAAGCTTCCTAAACAAATCGGTGGCATTGCAATTTAAAAAATTCACTGTGGAGTTAAAACTGTAAAGCAGTGTTTGTTTTTCTCGTCAATTCTTTCTTCCTGAAAGGCGCTCGTGCTTTATGAAGTTGCAAGTGTGTTGTTGTTGAAGGAAACATTAAACTAAGTGGTGTAGTTGTTTGAACTTTATGCACCAGCAGTTGGTATTTTCCGTTACAATATACCTTTATGCAATTGGCTATGCTCCCAGGCAGCAGTCTGTAGGAAGCACTGTGGTGGTGTGTGGCTTGTCTTCGAATGGCAAACTGATATGGTGCAACATTCGTTGTCAGTTATCCAGAGAATGGGGTCATTCAGTTGCTGGCCAAGGATGTGCGTCCCCGGGCCCGTACAGTGTATCAGTGGTACCAGCTAGAGCCGGGAATGATCGTCATGGTCAACTACAATCCAGACGACCCAAAGGAACGTGGCTATTGGTACGATGCTGAGATCCAGAGGAAGAGGGAGACCCGCACAATACGAGAGATCTATGCCAAGATTATCCTTGGGTAAGTGCGCGGTTGTTTGGTTTAGTTACAGCGCTGTGCAGGGTGAATTACCACCGAGTTTGACATCTGCTTATGTGGTAAACATTTTTAGCTGCATCTCAGTTTGTTGGCTTTCAGATGAACAGGTGGCACAAGTTCAATAGATTATGGACTGGTTAACTTTTACAATATGGAGTATATTGATACTGTAGCGTGTATTGTTTTTCCTTTTGTTCGCAGTGATGCTGGCGACTCTCTCAACGATTGCCGGATCATGTTCTTGACTGAAATCTACAAAATCGACGAGCCTGGGTCTGTGGGTGATACCCCTGCCGGATCTGAGAGTCCGTTAAAAAGTGGGTTTCAGAATGTCATTGGGTTGTAAAGCGGTGTATTTGACACTTGACCTTAGATTTGTCACTGATCAGATAATGTAACTTCAACCTCAGCTAAAAAGTGCTATCCTTCATTGTATATTAAAACGGAGTATTTCAAATTCAGAAATGTCTGTACCTTCCAGGGTCAAATGGACCCGAGTGCAAGCACTGTAAGGACGATCTCAGTAAAAATTGTCGCTGGTGCAACTGCCACATTTGTGGCATTAAGCAGGATCCTGACAAACAGCTGCTGTGCGATGAATGTGACATGGCCTTTCACACCTACTGCCTGAACCCCCCGCTCACCACCATCCCTGAAGATGAAGACTGGTAAGTAAAAGGCAGAGTTCTCAATATAGTGGGAGATTTCCTGTAATTGGGTTGACTATAAACATATCTCCTCCGGGCTATGTCTAGAGATGTTAGGGGTTTCAACGCACATCTTGACTTTTTACACACACACATCGTTACAGGTATTGCCCAGGTTGCCGTAATGACGCAAGTGAGGTTGTGTTGGCTGGAGAGAAGCTGAAGGAGAGCAAGAAGAAAGCAAAGATGGCTTCTGCAAGCTCCTCTAGCCAGAGGGACTGGGGAAAGGTGACAAATAAGCCTACTGCATACAAACTGTGTCTTTGTGTTACTATGCGTGAAATATCAGACACAAACGAACTGCTCCTTCTGCAGGGAATGGCCTGTGTCGGTCGAACCAAACAGTGCACCATCGTCCCGTCTAACCACCACGGGCCCATTCCTGGTGTCCCTGTAGGATCCTTGTGGAAGTTCAGAGTACAGGTGTGTAAACTAGAGAGTTAAACCTATGCTAATAAATAAACACGTCCAATACAATACCTAATTCTTAGCAGTTTTAATTTATTGACAGCTGTGGTCATCTGGTCTGTTCTGACAAGTACTTGCATTTTAATTTTGCTTTTGTAGGTGAGTGAGTCTGGTGTTCACAGACCTCATGTAGCTGGGATTCATGGCAGGAGCAATGATGGGGCCTACTCTCTGGTCCTGGCAGGTGGCTATGAGGATGATGTAGTATGTACATTTTCTCTTTTTCCTACTTCAGAATGGCAGTTTTAGTGGTAATTGTACTACAGTCATAAGATGCTTTACATTTCTCAAACATGCTGATTTATGTTATGTTGTGTATGTAACAACATTTTGTTGTTAGGAAAGTAACTATCTCGACTCTACGTGAAACAAATGGCTTTCTAAGACATTATGGATTTCTGGTTGGCAACCCAGAGTAATAAATGTTTCTTGCATTGTAGGATGATGGTAATGAGTTCACTTACACTGGCTCTGGCGGGCGAGATTTGTCTGGGAATAAGAGAACTGCAGAACAATCATGTGATCAGACACTGACCCACATGAACCGGTATGACACTTGAGGACAAAACATGTTATAACTTCTTGTAATCAACATGTTTTCTGGGTGCTGACTTAATTTTTTTATGCACATTCAAATAATTTGCCTTTATTGACACCAGGGCGCTGGCTCTTAACTGCAATGTCCCTGTCAATGACAAAAATGGAGCGGAGTCGAGGAACTGGAAACAAGGCAAACCAGTTAGAGTCGTTCGCAGTTGCAAAGGTCGCAAGCACAGTAAATACTGCCCTGAAGAAGGAAACAGATATGATGGCATATATAAGGTAAGCAGCAAGTCTTTTGTGCACTTTAGGGGAAGAATTTATGCAAAATGCAACAAAGTTGATTCAGTTGCAAATATCTGCTACTTCAATGAATTGTTAAGTAACACATTACCTAAAATACTCAACGGCAATACTTGATATTTGAATGAGGCATTTGATACATGTGAATTTGTAAATCTCAGCATCTGTTTTTAGTTTTGCTTAACATGTCTTTAAATTTCTTCAGGTGGTGAAGTATTGGCCAGACAAAGGCAAGTCGGGCTTCTTGGTTTGGAGGTATTTGCTTAAGCGTGATGATGATGAGCCAGCACCATGGACCAGAGATGGCAAAGAACGCATCAAAAAGCTTGGTCTCACGATGCAGGTAGAAACGGACGCCAAGAAGACCTTTTTGAATTCAAACTTTCTGGTGTCATTAGCGCATAGTAAACAATTCATCGTTCAGGTTTCAGTATACAAAATACTTCCAGGTTTTACTTGACTTTGCTTTTACTTTACTGTTCATTGTCAGAGAGAAACTTGTCAGAATACAGCTTTGGCTCATTAATGTCTCAGCACTATGCTGACCCATGTTGGCACAAATATTCTATATATTGCTAAAGGTAATATGTTGCATGTAGTAACTTTTAAATTCTATGCTAATCTGCTACTGTCATGGTAATTGTAATAAAATTTAATCGATCTCCTTCCAGTATCCTGCAGGCTATCAGAAAGAGAAGGAAAACAAAAGTGAAGTGGAGGAGGAAGCAGCAGCAGCAGCAGCTGCAGCAGCAGCAGCTACACCCAACAAGGCAAAGAGGAAGAGAAAATCCCAAGGCAGTGGTAAGTTCTGTGTATTTGGTGGTGGTTGTTGTTGATAACAGTTTCTCCTAATATCAAGACTGCAGCAAATCACCCTAGAGCTATGCACTTGGCTTTTTGTTTGTAAAATGAATGCAGGGGGAAGTTAATTTTCACTCCTTACTAAACGGAAATTGTTTTTTACTGTCTGTCAGAATCCTCAAAGACCTCACCAGCCAAGACTCCTAAGAAAATCAAGGTGGAAGTGTACAAACTTTCTCAGGAACAGAAAACCCTTATCAAGAATGACAAGCAAAACAAGAAACTGTGGGATGAAGCCATGGCGTCACTGTCACTTGGGCCGGTGAGAAGGACTGTTTAGCTACCTATGGGAAAAGGATGTCTGATTTTTTTTTTTTTCTTGCAAGCAGGTTGAACTTGTTAAAACCTCTAAATGGTGATGCTAAGACAATAACAAACAAATAACAGAAGAAACGCACAATGACATTGTGATTTGAAAGGAATAGACTAAATAGGTCAAACTCCCTATACCTTGAGTAGTAAATAGTCACTGCAAAGCTCTCCAAAATGTCTGCGCTTACAATTGAGACCTTTTATCAGCACTGCGTTCTGCTCTTTAAAACTCTGAACTGGTTCTATCGAGATGGTTATTTGATGGATAGATTAGCTTCTCTGTGCAGTGTTTTGGGTTGAGAGCTGATGTGCTCAGTGAAACTCTGATAAACTAGCTAAAGGCCCATAAGTGTCAATCATAGAACAGAATCTAATGTCTTTTTAAATGTTTTTGTTTCTGCAGAAATTCTTAAACAAGGTTGAAGAGGTTTTCCTCTGCATTTGCTGTCAGGAAGTTGTCTATCAGCCCATCACCACAGAGTGCCAACACAATGTCTGCAGGGTAAGGAATGACCTTTGTCCAGTATCTCAAGTCACTCCAGATTATGGAAAGTTAATTTGATTGAAAACTTTTAGGAAGTGTGAACGGAGTAATGACCATAACTCTAGAGTCATAAATACACTATACAGTCATCGATGCACAGTGCTCAGCTACGTGCTATTTCAGCTTGTAGCCTTTATTTTGTAAATAACCAAATAAAGCTCTTGAACTGAATGCTGTTTGTTTTATTCCAGGAGTGTCTTCAGCGGTCCTTCAAAGCAGAGGTGTACACCTGCCCGGCCTGCAGGCATGACCTGGGAAAAAACTACTCCATGACAGTTAACAAATCTCTGCAAGACATTCTTTATCAGTTTTTTCCAGGGTACAACAACGGGCGATGATCAATATGCCCTTGAAAGGGAACCTGGCGTAAACTGTAAGAGGAATTTTTCAGTCGAGGCAATAAAGAATCAGTTTGTCTTAATATATTTTTTATGATTTTATAAAAAACTTCACTTTTTTGCGGACAGTGCTACCATTTTTACCTTGGATTTGCCACGTGTAGTTACTGATAAATTTAAAATTCCTTTAACTGCCAAAACCAACCACACTCCGTTAATACTGTCAGTCACGAATCGTTTGTCCCGGTGGTGGCTGTACTACTTTACTTTTAAACATAAAGGTAATGTGCTTACAGACTTAAAACGTTGGCATGGTCAAATGATGGAAATTGCACCAACATGACTTGAACAAAGATTTTTTGGAGAAAAAGACATCCTGCTCATAGAATGTAAGACCTCACACAAGTCCAAACTGAGCGTTTGATTTTTCAGCAGTTGCAGGATACGTCCGCGAACAGTGTCGTAAAACCTTTATTGGATTTTGTAAGTTGTGCATTGGTTCACTGAATATTTCCTATAGCAATTTTATATTTGTATATGAAGTTGCTTTAACGTTTCTATGAATTTGTTAAAACCTTTTAAAGCAAAACATGTCTGAATCTTAAGGCCGTTTTATCCAGTGGCATAGCCTTGGATTGCTCCTATTTTCGTTTCTAATGGTTCACTTTGATAAAGTCCAAAGAAACAAAAGTGCTTAACTAAGTGTACTGTAGATCTCCCATATATCTAGCTCTTTAGATGTTGTCCCTGACATTTAAAACCTAATTGAGTCTAGAAACTACTTATATTTTTTTGCTAAAATTAAAATGTGTACATCTTTTTATTATCCATTACTGTCATCTGTGGGGGAGGTTCAGATTTGTCTCTTAATTTTGACCCATTTCTAAAAATGAGGAAGACGTTGCTCTTGAAATTTGATATTGAATTAACTAGCTATCTGAATTTACTTACTAGTTTTCCTGTTGAATTTTGTCTTTATGAACAAAGTGAGGTGTTGAAATTCAACAGCAATGTGAGACAATGTCCATTCACAAGCCAGCAGCTTTGTGGGGAGAGACAAAGATTTAGACTTTTCTATAGCCTGGGAAATGTGTATATTTTCTAAAATTGTATAATTTTTTTTAGTAATTTGTAGTTTTGACATGTAGTTTTAGAAATGCTTGCATGTGTTTGTGCAAGAAAATTGTCAATACATTTTCAGTGTTATTCAATAAAAAGTTAAACTGATTCGTTTCTGTTATTTATTTTAACATATGTTTAGACCCCCGTGCCAGCAGTTATTTTTAAACAAAATGAACCAGCTGAGCCTGTCTGGTTCTTTTTTTTTTTTCCTCCATGCGAGCGTTCAACAATTTGACAACTCACGCTTTGGAGTTAAACTTTGCTCAAACTCCATGACTCAGAAAATGAGTAAATAACCATTGTGGAAATACTTACAAAAATAGTTTTACCTCCAGACAAGGTAAATTGTTTTTTCATAGTCACCAGCGCACATCAATGTGCAGCCGTTGCCGTAACCGGCACTGTGTACGTGTGGGGCGTGCACATCCGTTAAATGGGAGAATGGAGATCCGAGTAGTTGCGAGAACCTATCTTCATTGGCTGACTCATGTGTCTATAACTATATAGACCAATCACGTGCTCGGCTTCTCGAGGTAGTACTCGTCTCTCAGCCAATCGACTGGTATATTTCATGCAGTGGGCGTGTATCGTAATAGCCTTTGCTAGCTAATGCTAGGAGAAAATCGATCCAGGGAATTTAATTAAAACGAAACCAAATCCATTGAGCATAACAGGAAGAGGACAATAATAAACTGCAGGAGGTAACGTTTCACAAACGAGATTCAATTTGAATTTAAGCGTAAAGGTCGAATTATGCTTTATTCCTGGATGTGAGATGTCGGTCGTCGCGGTGTTTGTTTTTTTTTTCTAAATGCAGATATGGAAGTAGCTTGTATGGAGCTAGCCAGTTAGCCCAGAATACAGTAACGCCAGGACACGAAGTGCAACTAGCTTTGTGTTAAACATAGGTGTAACTGTTGGTTTTGCCTATCACATGTACAACTTGATTGAACGTTCATGTTCTCTATGTTGAATTGCCTCGGCTACGGCTTTTCTTCACTGTCATTCTAGAGAAATGTTATCAGTCAGTATGTTACTTGTGCAAAGCTATCGTCACCCTTAATAACTACCACTCCTCTGCCATCAAGCAGCGTCGTTTTGTCCTCGCCAAGACAGATGAAGTAGCTGAAGCAACTATCAACGTAACAAAGACATTTCGAGTGTAAATATCCAAATTTCCTCGTCTTTGAGCAGCATGGTGCAAAATTGAAACACATTTCAGGCCCTGGTAGAGTTAAATGGTCTGTGTAGCTAGGCCGCTTTTTGTTGTGGTTAGACAGCTGGGGGTCATGTGGCCTTACATCCACCTAATGGGTCAGTCCCGATCAGAAAGTAATTTTGTTATTATCAATAAGTTATATTCTTAAGTGGAATTGTTTTATGATGATTTGAATGAGTGACTGTTAATTGTTAAAGATAAACCTGTTCTAGATAATCCTAGATCCTCCACCTCTGTGTGCAAAGCTAAAAAAGCTCTGCTTGCCTTCGTGTGTTAGCATCACACCAGAATTGGGGTCTTGGAAAACAAATGATGGTTAAAGCCAGCTAGACAATGATTTTATGCAGATCAAAGACAACACTAGACAATTGGTAAAATAATGTGCACACGTGACTCCAACTGGACAGCTGTATGAACTTACCGAAAATACTTTCGGTAAGTTGCCCTCAGTGTTTAAACGTTAGGGTTAGAAAATGACGGATGCCCATCAGATTTTTCCTTCACTGTTAAAAATGATTTAGACTCACAATATATAGTCGGAATCTATATCTATAGAATCATTAATACATTCAGAATTTGAAGGAGTGTCTTTACACAAGGCACAAGGCCAAGACCATGATCAATCATGAACTGTTTGGATTCCATGATTCTCTACTCTTGCTTCAGAATCTGGGACCTCGATTTTCAACGAAATGCCAATCTTACTTTTATCTGAAAAGAGTACTTTGGACCACCTCTTGTTCTCTTTAGTCCAGGTAAGATGATTCTAATATGGTCTCTGGGTCAGGAGTTGAGTTATAGTAGGAGTGCAACAGTTGTTGCCTTGAATATGTCTGCATGTGGTGCTCTTGCACTGACTCCAGCCTCACTCCACAACTTCTAGAATTGGCTTTGTCTTTTTAAGGCTGTGGTTGCTTTTGCCCCTTTCCCTACCACACTTTTCCATGCCAGCCCTTTCAGCATTGACCTTCTGTGGCTTAACCTTCTCATGAAGGGTGTTGATGAACGTCTTCTGGATGACCGGGGAGTCAGCAGTCTTCCCCATTATTGTGGTTGTGTTTTCGCAACTAAAGAGAGAGAGATGCGCTATAGAGAAAATTATAACATGAGCTTGAAATATTCAGCTTTCACATGTAGAATATACTTGTGCTATTCATAGATGATTCTTTTCAGCCTTTTTTGTTGAAAGGTGCTACCTGAGTTTCTACAGTCTCTTCTATACTACTAATCTGCAAAAGTGTTGTTTGGATCTACTGCACGTTTTATTTCCTCCAACATTGTGTGTCTGTGTTGTGTTTAGGATCAATATGTTCATCCTGGGTTACAAAGTTGCATTGACAATGCCATCTATACATATTAGTTTCAGCACATGTCCACCTGAATTTTTCATGAATATTCAATTTTCTGTGTTGTGATAATCTTGACCAGGTCCATAATCATGTCGATGTTCTTCCCTCCAGGTTTACCTGCAACCTTTTTACAACCCAATGGCCACCAGTAAACCCCCAAATTTGGTGCCAGCCGCTCGACCTGGCCCAGCTGCACCACCAGACGCTGCCTCAGTCTTACCTCCTGCTTTGAGCTCTGCAACTGCAATCAAAGACCAGATTCCCAGCCAAGACCCAGCAATATTTGAAACCCCTGACACAGGACTAACTTCAGAACAAGATGCTGGTTCAGCTCCCACTGCGGCTCAACCTGCGAATATGACTCCAGAACTTGTTCCAGGTTGTGAGGTGCCCCTGGCCCCACTGCCACCAGTCAGCGCCAAGAACCCTAGCTGCAAAATCATGACCTTCTGCCCTACCATGGAGGAGTTCAAAGACTTCGCCAAATACATTGCCTACATGGAAAGTCAGGGGGCTCACCGTGCTGGTCTGGCAAAGGTGAGGATTACATGAATAACCCACACTCACAGACACACAGTAGTATAGTGCTTTTCCCCAACCACACATAAGGAGGAAAGGTTGGTGAAGTTGCTAAAACTTAATTTATTTTTAATAATAAAGTAAAATTCAGTACTTTTAACTGTTCGTTAGTTTGTTACATTTCATTGTATGAAGACAAGAAACCAATGCTTAACTTAATTTAATTTGATTGGATTGGTTTCAAGAATTAGCCGATAAGCGTGCAGGTATTGCTATTGAAACTGTCAGTTGGGTGTATCCCTTTTTTATCAAATGAGAGCTCAACATACCCAAATAAAGACTTTGTTGAATGTAAAACATTTACTGGTAAAAACATCTATTTCAGTAATGACTTAATGTGTGAAATGATAACCATCTGCTCCCTTCACCAGGTGATTCCCCCAGAGGGCTGGAAGCCACGGAAGTCCTACGACACCATTGAAGACATGGTGATTCCAGCTCCCATCATGCAGGTGGTGACCGGTCAGTCAGGTCTATTTACACAGTACAACATCCAGAAAAAGTCCATGACTGTAAGCGAGTACCGCAAGCTGGCCAACAGCAAGAAGTAAGTTAATTTCTGTAATTTCTGCCACTGACTGGAGGCTGACTCTGGTCAAATAACAAGCCCCTTAACCCTAACCCCTGCAGCTGATGATGACAGTCTTAAGTAGCTTTTATTTCCTTAAACTATTTTAATTTCATGCATTACTTGTGCAGATAATAGAGTTTTGTTGTTTTTTTCCCATTAAATGAAATGTAAGCAAAGTGATTAAAGATCTTTTCCTCTCATCTAAAAATAGCAGCCGACTGCAAAAACTTTGTTCAAATTTGTAAAACTAAAGTACATCGGTTCATAACACTATTTCATGTTTATATTATTACATTATATATATAGAATATAGAATAGTTCACGACTGACAGTGCTGTTCTGGTTTTAGGTACTGCACCCCTCGCCACAAAGACTTTGACGACCTAGAGAGGAAGTACTGGAAAAACTTGACATTTGTATCTCCTATTTATGGTGCGGATGTCAGTGGCTCCATCTATGATGAGGTGAGGGATGGGTGTTTATGAGAGGTGTGTGGGTAGAGATCATTTTCACTTTATCTTACTAAACACTGGCCAAGGTTGATTTCATAATTATTTTGCAATTTTTAAGGGGAATCAAATTATTTGCTCCACTTTTGGAAATGGCAGCATTTGTCATTGTTTTCATAGTTTTCGGTTGGTGTGCAAACTATTTAGTACAAGCTAATTGTAAAAATGCATGTTGTTCTGTACAGGACATTCAAGAGTGGAACATTGGTCATCTCAACACGCTACTGGACATGGTGGAGCAGGAGTGTGGCATCGTCATTGAGGGTGTCAACACGCCATACTTGTATTTTGGCATGTGGAAGACCACATTTGCCTGGCACACTGAGGACATGGACCTCTACAGCATCAACTACCTGCACTTTGGACAGCCCAAGTCCTGGTAAGTCTGTTTTGCACTTTCATTATGTATATGAAGTTATTTCATTATTATTTTACAAATTAGTGATATTAAAATTGATTTCTCCAGATATCTGTGAAGGTTCTCAGTCATCCAGGTCATGGTTATCCCAAAAAGGCTTTATCCAATAGCAGCTGGACCTGTTAGGTGTCTTGACGACATTTCAACCTTCCATTACAGAGGACTTTCTCAACTCTGAGAGGGTCAAGAAACCGAACAAGTCCAGTTGCTATTGGATAAAGCCTTTTTGGGCAGTAGCTGACACATATTCAGTGGTTAACAGCACCACCTAAAGTCCATGTGGGGTCCTCTCACTTCCTGGGTGTATGTGCTGTAAACTACACTCTTTATTTGTGGTCCTTGGAGTGTGTGTGTGCATAGGTATCTGTATAGATTTTCTAATATAATGTGAATATACGTATGGTGTTGATTTGGCAGCACAGAAAATAATCGGAGACTAAAATTTCTAGTTTTTAAATTGGTAGTCAATGACCTAGGAGATTGCAGCAAGGTTAAAGTATTGAGCAGGTTTGGTATGTGCTCGAATGATGTTTAGAGTTTTTTGTACACATTTGTGGACCCACTATGAGAAAGCTAGGATGCAGACACTGCAGGAAGCATATATCGATGCTTTGAGAATTTTACTTAAGAGGCGTAGACGGTGTAGCACGAGTGAAATGTTGACTCGTGCAGAAATGTATCTGCACGAGTCAATGGGTCAATGTGCTAAGTAGATAGACTCGCTTGCTGTGAATTCTCCAGACAATTACCTGTTGTATTCCCACCTGGTCGCAATTTCAATTGATCAATATCTTATATCTTACTAACTTTATACTTGAGATGTAGGATCATGTCAGTTTAATGTATGTCTTCACATATTGTCGGGAGAAGTATAGGATTCAAGTGTATAGATATCTAAAAAAGGCGCTATCCAACTTCTTGAGCAGTGAAGAATATGCACATGATATCGGTTCCCCCTCACAGTGATGATCTCCTTAGAATTACCTGTCAGGTTTTCCCACCCCTCCAGAGAGCACCTATATATTGTTACAACTCACTGTGTGGATACAAAGAGACATCACTATAGTCAGATATTGTCTTGCTCAAACATTTCAACAAAACGCATTTGTTGCAGGGTTTGAATCAGTGACAATCTGGAAGTTGTAGAATATATTTAAAGGGAGCAGATTATACATATCAGAATTTGTTCAGGGATCTTGGGGGATACTTTGGAAAAAAGTGTATAAACCATTTTGCATCTCCTACTGGTGTCACTTGAGGAAGTGCTACACATCTGAAAAGGAATGGTTTGATCTGCTGCTACTTACCTAAGTCTGTTAAAGGTTTTGCTGGTCAGGTTGCATTGTTGGTGATGTGTTTGACAAGGAAGAGGAATGTGTACAAACAAAATAGACGTGGATATACTGTTAAGCTTTACCGGGTCTCATTCTGGCGCAATCACATTTAAATCTATGTGATTGGTAGTGGGGATGTCGGGGAATCGGCTTGGAGCACCCCTAGTCATTATCTCTCGTACACCAGGGTTGGAGACATTGTGTTTTGGGGTTTTCTGTCCACCCAATTCCAGTGAATGCAGCACTTAAGGAACGCCTGGAGGCGATTCTTTAGACATTGTTTCGTCTGAATGGTGCATTTGATTTTGCTGTGAATTTCATTTCTCAGTAACCCAAATTTGTTGTCAACAAATTTTCTTCTGTTTTGTGGTATTCAGTTTATGTATGTTCTTAGTTTTTTAGTGCTCACCAAGCCTTCTCATTTTCATTTTGGTGAAATTATAAAATTGTGAAATCATTTTAACTTTTACACTTGTGTGTGGCTGGGTAATTACAGCCTGTTAAATAGAGCAGGCCCCCTTAAAACACACACACTCACTGTCTTCCTCTGCCACTCCTTACATAGTGCAGCCGTTTGTGAAATTAACTGCATTCCCTCTGCAACTCTGCTCCCATCAAAGTCAGACCCCACCATAATGATCACTACTGCTTCGTACACGTGCATGCGCTCGCGCACACACATCCTCCAAAGGGGTTGTGTAAAACATCTCAGCCTTAGCAGTCAGCCTCTTTCTCCTTGTCGTTATCGCTACATGATTCTCTTTCTTTTTGTTTTCATTGCTGGAACGTTCTCAATCACCCCTCTACCCCACCACACATCAGTAGATCTGCTGTCAGATAAAAGATTAGTCTCGGAGCATGTGAAAGAGATTTACAGATAGGCTGACGAAAGAGAATTGGAAGGTGTATTTTGAAGCCTTGCCAAGCTTCGATTAAGGAGTATTTTATTATGAAAACATAATTCCTCAAGCTCCTCTGAAGTCCAGTGGTTTGCAGTTATCGGAGGCACCTTTTCAGGGCTCTGATTTGTTGTTAGTTTCCGATAAGGAACAAAGTGATACAAGCAGGCACAGCACACTTGCATGAAAGCATATATAATATGTCCTGCATCTTGTGCATTTGATGCAGAATTTGTTATAGCACAGAAATGGAGAACAATTGTTAAAAATAAATTAAATAACATTGGTATTATTTGGTCTCTGTATTAAGAATGGGCATTCTGAGCTGAGATGAAACGATCTGCTTTGATTTATTTCACAACCTCGATCTAAAACCAAGAATCACAGTATGCCGTTATCTGCGAATCACTGAAACGAGGCGCATGTGATGTGAGAAACGAGCGCATCTGCTATTTACGCCTCTGGAGAAAAGAAGAGTGCACATGTAAATAATGTGACTAACTGTCCTATAACTATGCAGCAGCACATGCTGTGCAACTTGTCGCGCTGTCTCACCGTCCTAATTCCATCTGCCAGCAGCTCTGTCCCTCCATTCATAGATCACACTGCTCCTCAGAGAGGTGGAAAAGTTCAAACCTTCGTTTGCTCTGTGTCCCTGTGTTATTTGTGTGTTTCTTTCTCTGCTGTCGGAGTGACAGACGTGTCGTTGTCATGGCAACCATGGCCAGGAAGGAGGCAACAGGAGGAGAAGCACTGATGGGCTGATTTGTTTAGTTTGATGCCAGGATGGAAGGGATCATCTGAGGGATGTTCTCTGGTGTGGGCCGCTCTGAAATACATGCACATTTACAAAGAAAACTCTGAAACGTGATGCTCTCCAAGGACAAATGCTCCAACATTTTAGGAAATGTACGTACTTGCTGTCTTACAAGGAGTTTCATCAGGAGGTCGATACAAATTTCATCTTCACTAGAGAGGTATACCCATGTCTAGCCTAGATGAAGACAGTGGACATAGTAGTACAGTAAAAAGGTTTTGTGGTAAACGTTCAAACAACAGAAACTAACTAACTAAACAAATCAAATCTCAGCGGTCTGTGGAGACGGAGAGCTCTGTCTGATCATACTGATATCTTGCAGAATGCCTTCCTGGCTCTTATGGTGTGATGTTGCTAGTGGAAAACCCAAACAAGACACCGAGTTAAATTTCAAATATATTTACATTTTTTAAGTTGTCTTTGAACAGTAAAATGAACAACTCAGATTGTATGACACAATTAATTTTATTGTCTTCTGCTCCAAATGACCTTCATTTGTAAAATTTACCAGTAAATGGCATAATTACCAAAGAATACTCAACATGTTTGCTCACTGTTAGGTCTAATAATAAGCTAAATAACAGTATGGTTGTTCTTTGATTAATCTTACTCTTCCTGAAAAGACAAAGAACGTTGGTCACTAAACATGATATTACATAGTTGCATGAATTCAGGCTCTAATAGAAAAAATGTGGGAGGCTGAACTTGTGAAGCTTCAGATTTCCGTCCACAGGTGGCAGTGTGGCACCATGTCTTGGCTCCTATTGATGAAATGGACTCTCAAAACCTTTCTTCTCTTTATTTGTACCCCTCTTCCCATCTGTGTGTTGTTGTTTCTCATCATCCCATCCCATTCTTTCCACCGTCAGCTTCCTTTCTCATTCCTCCTTCTCTTTCTTCGTTTCGTGTCGTACATCTGTGTAGTTGTAGAGGCTTGATTAAGAAAGGAGAGTTGCTGTCTCTTATTCCACACGTAGTTCATTGCCTGGGGTCTCCGGGGGCTTAAGAAACCCAGAGGAAATAATTGCAGTAATAAAAAGCGTTGTAATACCTTAACAAATCAAAGGACTAGTTTCAAGCTTTGCTGGCTTCCTCCTACTCTGTTTTACAAATAAAGTTTCTACATTTAGTATAACGATACTTGCTTTACAGTGTCTCCCCATGTATTAACGGTACAGATGCTTCCAGTTATTGGTAATGTTAGCACCTTGCTTTGGAGCAGCATAGAACTAAAAAAACAGGGTCATTGCATTTGTGCTAAAAAGTAGAAGGAATTCAAACACAAGATATATTAATATATACACAAACTCTTTTTTTAGCAAACTTGAACTATTGACAAGGTTGGTTGCGCTGTGTGCATGTGTGAAAGAGAATGGAGGTAACGGAGGTGAGGTGTACGTCATGGGTAATTACATTTCTTAAAACGGTAAGTGCTGAGGGCTGTGAAATAACCCAGCAATCCCAAAATGGTCATTTTTTTTCTAGTCTAGTCCTGCCCTTCATTTTATCTTTTCTGCAAACCCTTCCTGTTTGTCCTTTGTCTCTCCTTCAAGTTGTAACCAGTCAGTGTAACTCTAAGTTTTAACGAGCATCCAGATGATTGATATCACTAATGCCAGGTTACATTTTGAAGGTATGCTCATGGATTTGATATTTACTCAAGGTGAAACACTTTGCCTCAGTTTGCCTCACTATCATAAATTAGCATCTATCTTTGCATTGCCTTAATGTATTACTGTGCCGTTAGTGTGGCTCCAGCTCTATTTAAATCCAACTGATCTTATTATAGGCAATAGTAGTTTTCGTAGTAGTTGTAGTTTATTACATCCTATGTGCCTCAAATGTTGGGGATACAGCACAATCACACATGTTTCTTAAATGATAATGTCACATGTTATATTTGTGAAGAGAGAAGTGATAATAATGGGAGGGAGTTATGTATTTAACTTGACAGGACTATTGACAGGACAAAGAAGTAGAAAATGGACCATGCGGGTTAGAAAACAAGTGTGGTATAATTTCTTTTTCATGTTGCTGCAGATGCTGCAGAACTTGTCTTTGTGGTAACAAAAGAAGTTGGAGTTGAAGGCAAACTGTTCACTAAACCCATCTCCTTTTAACTTTTATCTGTCTGCAGGTATACTGTCCCACCGGAGCATGGCAAGAGGCTGGAAAGGCTGGCACAAGGTGAGGCCCTGGTGATGCTTTCAGTTCAAATCCTTGTTTAACCCTTCTACACACCACAACTTGGCTTTCTGTTTGTCAGCACATTAAGTGAAGGATCAAGTGTTTCCAGACTAGAACACATGGCGTTTGCAGACGCCGTTAAATTATACAAATCCTAGGTGCACAGAATACTCCCTAGCACACAGCAAAAGGACTTATTGGCTCTCTCCTACTCCGAAGAAAAAGGCTAGGTAGCAACATTTGGGTACACTCTGCCTTATTCCCTTTAAACACAGTGTGCCTTAAATCCTTTACCGTTCCTGATAAATACTCTTTCTACAGTTTCCTCTCTGTCTGACATGTTGGTCCTCATAGTAAACAGTGTGATACATGCTTTGCACAAAACTGTACAACGTCAGATGTTAGGTGTTTTCAGGAGGAGTAAAAAACTTTTATTCCACTTTCCCGTCGCATATAAAAACAGAGATTCCTTTGTCACCTGGCTGTGCTAAAATGGAGCTTGTGAAGTAAGAGCAGCTTGAAGCACTTAGCGTGTGCAGTCACTTGTGCTAAAAGGATCAAAAAGGCTATAGATGCTGAATATAGAGGAAGGGCTTCAAACCGTGCACTGATGGATTGTTTTTGGTGTTGAGGAGTAAGCTTTGACTTTGAGCTTTGGCTGAGTATGGCAGAGTTTGACAAACTTAAATGCATTAGAAACTGTTTTAATGGGCATGTCAGACCACATCTGTAATTTACTTAAACATGACAGGATTAGCTGACTGTTATAAATAGAGTTGATGTGAGGGTTTTGCCTCATCTTCCCCCGTCAACTGCTCTCTTTTTTACTTAGTGGCTGAAATGTAACACACGCGGTGTGACAGAAAATGCAGCACAGTTGGATCTGAATGGTCCTGGATCATGAATATTAGGTTTATGAACTTAATTTGTTAATATCAATATAAGAATGAGTGGGACAATGCTGATAGGTATCCTCTTGAATAAACATCCCGTATATCGCTCTACTGGATATTTTGGAACCACAGGTTCACTCAGCACTGCTGTGTAACAGATTAGAGCGTCTTTGCTCACAGAACATCAGCTATTGTTCATGTTTGTGTTTCTTATCACCAGTAAGTGCATTGGTACAAACTGTGCTGTCGCTTGGTCACGATAACTAATGCCAGAGTTTTGCACATACCTCTTTGTCTAAACTTAGCATCACACGCTGTGCCCAAATTATTTTTAACATCCACACACACACACACACACTCACAATTTTCATTCTCCTATGCAGCAGAATGCTGCACCGTACGCCAGACGTGAAGGAAAGCAACACTGTAACACCAGCAGGTCTAGATGGCCAAAACATATTAGAGTGCAGTAAAGCAAATGTTAGATTTTGATCCTCTGGATAGGCTCAGGACAACTCTACGTTTACTAAGGATCTAGCTCTTTACATATGTTTTTTCTGCTGCAAGACAGACGTTTTATAATGATAACTTTCATGCTACGCATTAATAAGCACTGAACATATGGCCACAAATATCAAACTTCCAGCCGTGCATTGTCAGGTGCACGGATGCTCCTCAGAAGTGTTTCGGACACAAGAATTCAATACGGGGATGAAACGCTTATCAAGCAGATTGGCTGACTAAAACCTATCAAACCTTTAAAAATACTTAAAGGAGACATTTCTTATCCTTCTTCGTGTCAGTATTCATCTCTCAGTTACATTCAGATTGCAGCCGTCTTCTCTTTTTATCTCAGCAGGTGGCAGTGGGAGGAAAGCAGCGCCAATGTTATTTAACAAGCACCCACTGACCTATCAAATCCATCGTCAGCACAGGCAGCCAACTGTTTACGAGGTCCTAAAAAGGCCATTATGAGTGTAGTAGGAATGCCTAATGGGGCTGGGACAATGGCCTTGTTCCTTGAAAAGTCCTCTCCAAACATTTGACACAGTGACAGCCGTTGCTCTTATCACTCCTCATCTCCACATTATTTCAGTCATGGCTTCAGACTTTTTGGGCAAAGGAGACTGGGAGGGGAGGGTGTAGGTTTGGAGGCAGGAACTTAATTTTCTACCTCAAAAGGACAGAATGAAGCCTTTAAGTTCATATTACCCCGCAGAGAGCTCAGGGAGCCAGCTGCATTTTAATGGGGATTAATACCCAGGCTCTGTCGGCACATTATTCACCTTTATCAGCTCCAACGAGTAGGCAGGCAATGAGAGAATAGAGGCCCTCTTTCCCCCTCTTGCTTTGTAGGGTGGAACAGAGGCAGAAACAATGCAGTGAAAATGAAGGATGAAGTGGGTGCCGATTATACTGTCAGTCACATTAAAGTTTAACTGGGCGGAGGCTTGGATGGACCCCCCTTTTAAGGCACCGGTGGATATAGACAATAAACAGTTGGAGAGGGAGTGATGGAGGAGGAATTCTAGCTTTTGATTATGCAGAGGCCATCTCAGTCACTGTTTTCAAGAGCATAAGTGAGCCTGTGGTTTATAGAGAGAATTGGGGCTTTGAAAGCCCCAAATGTGAGAGGGTGTGTTATGATCTCAAAGCAGTCCATGCTTTTAAGTAAGCGGGGTTGTTTCTAACACAAAAGGCAACGTTGCTGTGTGTTTATGCATATAAAATTAGTAGTTACAGTCACATAAGCACAATGTCAGTGGTTTTGTAAAGTACTATTACTGCAGAATTTTTATTTAGCAACCAGAGTCATTAACAATTAAAACCTTTAGAGCTCATTATATTGTTTTGGATTATTTATCTGAAACAATACAAATGAGGCCATGGGCAGGATGGTTGCAAGCCTCTAACTTTCTGTCTTGTTAGTGCTGCTGTTTCTTGCGCAGAGTAGATGCAATTGTTTCTCAATGCGCAGCAGGTATTCTTCAGACAAAGATTTCTCTGAGGTCTAATGGTGGTGCAGAATGGGATAATGATTTTTCGGTTTCATTTTTGTGAACCAGTCCTCCTTTGAGGCATAATGCAATCCATCGGATTTGCCTTGAAATCAAACCTGGAGGCACACAAACAATGTATTTACATGCACTCCAGTAATGTGATTATTCAGTTAGGTAGGTAATTAATTTACGCCCATGTCTGTGGAAACTGTATTTCCCATTCCAGGTTGTGGAATTAACAATGATGTAATAAACACTGCTACATTTCTGCTGAAGAAACGTATTTAATTAGCTTTTACCTATTTGGCATGCGTCAAATACTTACCTGCCAACTAAGCCATCTTCCTAAATTGCTAAAGAACTCTCTTAGTGCCGCATCATATCACTAAACAGCTTTCTAATATCTTGCATTTTAAACATTACAAATTAACATCAATCAGCGCCCCGTTACAGATTTATGGTAGGGCTTTGCAACCAGAAAATGATTGTTTGAGAGTTTCAAGGACTCTTGGTTCTGTTTTATTTAATGCAAGCTGCTTTTCACTTTATACTTTTCCAGTGCGTTTGGTGTTGTTGGGGTTATTCATGGTCTGATCGGATAATTTGAGTTTCATGGTGAAAGTCAACCAAGTGCTCTAAATACCACATGTTCCCTGTCGCCATCTGCAGGTTTCTTCCCTGGCAGTTCCCAAGGTTGTGATGCCTTTCTTCGCCACAAGATGACACTAATTTCTCCGTCCATCTTAAAGAAATACGGAATTCCCTTTGATAGGGTGAGTGAACTAGTTCATGCTGAATCTTATTAAACAACATATTAGTCCTCCCTGTGAGAATACCAGATGAAAAGCAATATCCACAAAAAAATGATAGGAAATGGAGTCTCTTCAGTTACTACCTGGATATTGTAAATTGTTTAATTTCTGGACTGAAAGCATGGACTTATTAGTGTGAGTTAGAAGTTAGAAATCCATAAAGTGATGATCAGTTTTCCAGTGGCTGGGTGCAAGATCGGCTAATTCACAAACTGCAGCAGAAACGCAGCTCACAGCCTGGCGCTTGGTAACAGAAATTCAACATGACAAGGTTATGAGAGGTTATGACATGCAACAAAGCTCCCAAGCTGGAATCCAACTGCAATATGTTGTTTGAAATGGGGAATTGAAGTAATATATTCCATACCCTCTATTCCCTGAAGTGGGCCTTGCATAAATTGCACAAAAGGTGGCCTTCTTTTGAATGATGAATGACAGCACGAGGGATGTTGGTGGCTCAGCTTTGACGCAAACATCACAACTGCTACGTGCTGCAGCACTGATACAGTATCACTAATGATCTTGGGTGCCTGTCATATGAAATTAATTATTTCCCACCTTTCAGTTTTAGTTCCTTTTGGTAGGCAATATTAATTCTCACATAGTGCGAAAATTAATGAGGAATTGAAGGGAAGAGAAATGGCACACTTCAGGCAGATAAAGTTCTCCACCGTCAGCAGAGGATTTCCCTCCCCCACCCCGTTTATCTCGTCACTCCCCCCTCAGGATGTCATTATCACAACGAACATGTTACTTGTTACATACCTACAGTAGCACTCTCGATTCATGTATAAAAATAAAACCGTCTTCCTGCTTTCCTGCAAGAGTAAAAAGGGGCGTTTGATATCTGAACCACTGCCTTTAGTTGAGGAAGTTTATATCTCGCTCTCAGTCTCTATCCCTGTTTCTACCCTCATGCTTGTCACCTTGACTGGCTTGATGTGTCTCTTGATTGCCTGGATCCAGGCTTCACAAAGAACTTGAGATGCACAGCCAGACATATAGGGCTTAAGTTTTGGGGCAACACATTAAATAAGAATGTGCTTAACTTGTCCCGACATTTTTAAACATCCTCAGAATAACACTGAGCTCATGGGAAGACACTCAACACATCAGTTATGTTGGGCTGAATTAATTTCCCTCGCAAGTCAGAAAAGTTTACAGAAAAGTTATGACTGAGGAAGAACTTCCTGTAAAAGTCCTCATTAACCTTATATGCTAAGTGGTAATTATGTTTAAATGTGATCTTAGGAGAAGAGCAACAGTTGTCTACATAGACAAAGTGCAGAGACATCATCAGTAGGCTGGGAGATGTCAAGAATGGCAAAAAGGTTACTGGTGGTAATGGCCATCTTATAATTCATTTACCCCCCACAAAATGTTGTTGGCTTCCAAGACAACTTTCACCAGTTACATAATAATCCCCAAAATCAGACCTGTTAACATAACAACTTTGATGGGGCCATAAGATTTGGTTGAATGCTGCTTTTAAATCCAAACTAACAGCTAAATTTGAACAGGGATGTAATGACCCTTTAAGACAAAAAGCAAGATTAGCTATTTTAAAGTGATCTTTATGCTCATTTATGAATTTAAAGTGTAAAAAACTATATTTTATCATATTCATTTTTAAAAGTTTAATGCGTCCTTGGTGAGACTAGTTTGTTTTTTGACTTTTATTGTTTCTTGGACTTAACCTAGAATTGTAGCATATTACATTTCCCCCCCTCTCTTACCAGGTAACTCAGAATGAAGGGGAGTTTATGATCACCTTTCCCTATGGCTATCATGCTGGTTTCAACCATGGCTTCAACTGTGCAGAGTCCACAAACTTTGCCACCCTGCGCTGGGTGGACTATGGCAAGATGGCTACTCAGGTAAGGCAAAGACATTATCTGGACATTTTAACTGCATGACACACTTTCGTGTGGGGTGTGGTTTTTTTGTTGGATCGTGAAGTTCGTCGGAACAATTGAGATAACAGCGGGAGGTCTGTGGGGATGTTTACTGATGTACAATATTTGTAACATTAAGGCAACGTTGAAAGCCAAATGAGGTTTGGACGTGGTGTTGGCAGGTTGATTAAGATCTCTAAATGGCTGTTATCCGGATTGACATTTTGTTTTTTAAAGATAGAAAGAACACATATGGAAACCTACCCTGCTGCTGTCGTCATGCAAACGCATGAATGCAGGCAAATGCAGACACCCCACTTAAGGAGGTTGAATCTGATGTGTCATTTGGCAGCAACTTTACAGCCTTCCTCTCTGGCTGTTTGCTTCTCAGAAGGGATGAATTAATAGATCATATCGAAATATAAAAGTAGCGTCTGGTTCTCTGCTCCAGACCATCTGTTACCGACACTAACCATACCCTCACATCCTTCTATTGACGCAAACTGCCTCTTTGCCTGTGGGCTGCTGAGCATGAAATTGACAGGGCATGAGTTGGTTGTGGACGGGAGCCCAACTTCAATGGCGTCTTAAAGAACCTTCCTTCATGTCGCTTTTCTATACATAGTACTTAATTTTCTTGTAAAGTTACCCCTCCTTTCTGTGTGTGTGTGTGTGTGTGTGTGTGTGTGTGTGCCTGCACCTTTTTCCTGCTTTCTCTCTACTTGGCTGAATGTCAGATTTATGTGGTGCCAGTTTGCAGAAGTACATCTCCCTCCTTCTCCATCTTTCTCATTTTCAGCTTTCCTACTTTACCCATGTGGCCACTTGTAATTTAAGAACCAGTAGTGCAGGCTCCAGCAGTCTTCCTTCCACGCTATCCAGTGCTCAAGGGAGCATCACCACTACCCTTGTCTCTGTCTGATAAAGAAGAGTGGTCGACTCTGCACTGCTAAGCCGAGTCGACAAATCACCATCGCCGCACCGCACAGAGAATCATAGAAATGTGAAAGAGAAAAGCTCAGCCAATGAGACGGGCTGCCAGTCTGTTCTTATGCCTCTTTTTTTTTCACTCATTCTCTTGGCTTGGTGCAGAAGCTTGGTGGCTGCAGAGATTGTCCTGATCCGGTGCTGTTTAAATGTAATCCTAGCAGCAGTTGCACTGCATGTCCCGAACCCACTCGGGTTTACACACTAAGAGAAATTCTCATTAAGAAGGGAATCTGAACCCCCCCATCACTGACCATCTGGAAAACAGGTGCCTGACCTGGAAGATTTTTTTCTCCCTGGCAGTGTCTTTTTTTTATCTCATCCACATTTATATGAAGGCCCTAAAATTGATGTTAGTGACACTTGGGACTAACCACATTCTTTCTCATCTCTTCCATACTAAACAATAGAGAAGGACAGATGAGACTAAATGTTTTTTTTGGGGCTCTGTGCTCATTAGCTGGAGCTGGTGATATTTTTCATCTCAGTATTCTATAGTGAAATGTGTCCTTTTTTTATATGTGGTTCTAGCTCAGTGAATAACAGTGAGGACAGACATTAGACTCACAATTTCAAATTCTTGCAGGTCTTGATAACACAAATTTGATGAAGGTTTAAACGTCAGGTTTTTAAATACAGTACAATGAGTACAAGTTGATTCTGAAGTGCTAAACTCATTGGCAGAGTTTTAAACTTGAGTGATATCGTTTATTTAGCTCGTCTACATCAGCCACTCTCTTGGTGACATTGAGGTCTCTCGTTCTATCTCTCCTAACGTCCCCTATCTTTCTCGCTCTCTCTTTGGGTCAAGCAGTCATTTGTTAACTCGTTTGACTACCTCTCCACGCTCACCTTCCTTCCCCTTACCAAGCCCTGTTCTGTCAGCACCAAACAGGACAGTGAACGATGGAGCTCTGTATCAATTTGTCACCATTTGGGGACTGCCAGCATGCGACAGAGAAGGAGAGAATGAGCATGGGCGAGCTCCATGTCGGTCTTCCTAAATACAACCGCCTCAACTACTGACCCGTGCGTCTGCCTAAGTGAACACGTGCCTGCGGTCAAAGCAGGTCTGCTGTCAGCACTCCTCGTGTGCTGTGTGTGCATGTTTGCGTTCCGTTATTTCAGAGATTCAGCCACAACAGGCTGAAAACGTGATGTCTCCAAAAAACAGTTAACCTAGTTAGAGTAAGCAGTTGCTCTGCTCGATACACTGGATTACATTCTGTAGATGTCGTTTTGGTTAATTTGGTGGAAAACAACTGAAGAAGGCAAAGGGATCTAGCAAACGATCTCTGAAAAGAGTAACGTCTGCAGCTGCATTATGGTGGAGTGTTAACAGTATCTGTGCTCTGGGTCTGGGTTCTCAATAAAAGCCTTTCTCAGTTTGTTTAGTGCTCAGTCACACTGCCTGCTGTTCCCAGAGGCTTCTGGGGCGATTTTTTTTTTGTCTGGAAGAGGAGCTGAAATCATCCTCCCAGTTCCCAGACTGAATCACTTTTTCATCCTGAAAGTGAATTGCAGATGACTCACTCCATCCTCCTTATGCTTGTTTGCAGACCTGTCTAGTTATTTGTCAACATGCTGTGATTAGACATACTGAGTTTTTCTAAGACCTTGTATATGTTCAGCCTGTGTACATGATAACCATAGAAATGCACTGTTTGTTATGCGTTAGGCTCGCTGCAATAGAGGGTGATGGGCCTTATTGCTTGAGTCTGAAGGCACCCTGCCACCACTGCATACACTTCAGAGACAGAGACTTATGGTCATACAGAGAGAGTGGTGGGCACAGGTTTATCACAGATGAAATATTGCTATAATTTACAACCGAAACAGCAACACAGAGTCTACATAATGTTGATGCCTGTTGATGTTGAAGTGGTGTTTCCAATTGTACACTTTCATTTAATTGCTGCCTTTCTGTTCCCTGTAAACTGCTCAATGGGAGTTTACAGGGAACAGAAATAAGTGGGCAAGTGAGGAAATAGGAGCAATTTAGCCATTATGAAAACTTGGCCAGCATGTACAGGTCCTTCTCAAAAAATTAGCATATTGTGATAAAGTTCATTATTTTCTGTAATGTACTGATAAACATTAGA
>JAUMTR010000019.1:14355754-14366744 GCA_032270685.1 Microctenopoma stevenorrisi | reverse complement strand
GTGTGTGTGTGTGTGTGTGTGTGTGTGTGTGTGTGTGTGTGTGTGTGTGTGTGTGTGTGTGTGTGTGTGTGTGAACTTGCCATAGAGCTGGTATCAGTGTATCGATAAGTGTTGGTTTCTAAGGCAAAAACGTTGTATGTAAGCATTGTGTGTGCATTTGCCCAAAAAGTATTTGAAATGTATTTTTCATAATTGACGTACCTCTGCACTACACCAGGGCCATGCAGAAGATGAAACTGTTCCGTCGATTAAAGCTGGAGGAAGTGAAGGTGCTGGCAGAAGAGGGAATAGAGCTGAATGCTGCCGAGTACCAGCGTCAGGTGGAGGGGCGCGAGGCCCAGCGGAGGCAGGACAGAGAGGATCGTCTAGCTAAAGAGGCCATGATGACCCTGGAGGCCATGGAGCGTGAGGAGCAAGAGGCTGCTGAGGCTGCTGCAAAGGCAGCAGAATTTCCAGGGGTAGAAGGTGAGGACAATGTGACAGGTTGGAATGGATGAATTTTCTGCATATGTATATACATTTGAAACCTTCCAAATTCAAAGCTCATCATTTCTCATCGCAGTCTCCATCTTCTCAATCACTGTATCATCCAGTCCATTACCTCCTCACCCTGCTCACTGATCATTGTTCTTGATGAGCCATCACGTCTTCTGAGTTTTCTTTCCACTTTTTCTCTCTTTTCTCAGCCCAAGCACTTGAGGCTATTCCACAAAACGTGACAGACGACACAGAGAAAAAGAAGCAGAAAAAGCAGAAGAAGATGTCAATTATCCACAACCCCATTACGGGATTCGAGGAAGCGTTCGAGCAGTTTGCTGCATCTAGCGTTAAAAATTCAAAGAGCGCCATGATTGGTAGTCAGGCCGGGAGTAAAATCCCAGACGGCAAAAAACTGGACGCGAGTGCCACCCAGGTGAGACTCAGACAACTTGTCTTTTTGATTGGTGACTTGTCTTGAACAGTACAGATCACTTTAAGTATTCTGCACAAACATTTACTGAACTAATATGAAAATACAGTTGTAGCAGAATTCATTTGTTATTAGTTTATCACTTAATAACACAAATTGAATCCGTCGAAATAATCAGAACAGATGTGATATTTCATAACACATTAGCATACATGTGAGAAAGTTGAAAACTCACAGCTGTAGTAATTAAATGATTTATCAACTGATTTTCATATTGCAAGGTTGAAAATCACTGCACCAAACTCATGGCATCATGAAAAAACTTGTTTTGTCAGGCGTCCTACACCAAGATAAAGCTGCCAACGGAGGTGAAAAAGAGTCGGCGTCACCCCCTTAGCAAGCCGCCCATGCGCTCCCCTCTGTCCATAGTTAAACAAGACCCAAGCAGTGACAAAGGTATTTGCATTTATAACTGTTTGAAACAGTGTAATGTTACAGTAGATTTTCTAATTCTCTAAATAAATGAAAGCCTTGTTTAATAGTTTTTACCCCTTTAAAGCATCTCAGTTAAGAAACCCACTGTTAGATTGTATGAGTTCTTTTAAATTCTTCAATAGATAGAAGTAACCTTCTTGTTGCCATGACTTCTAATTACCCGCCAACTACAGGCCATGTTCTCCACATGAGTGGATGAAGTACAATGAGGGGAGGATCTCATGAATAGATCTTCTTGTCTTGTGTCCAGTCTACCAATCTTATCTGGATCGGTAGCTTCAGGGGCTTCAAGAAAAAATTGATTCCTACCTCTCAGCAGCAGCTTCTTGATCCATCGGTTAGAAATCATGTTGCTGTCTTAAAGCGAGTTGCTTGTTGTTTAGTTTCTCGCAAAATCTCCCCTCATTAAAAAACATCATGTGCTTTATTCTTTTCTGAGAGAAATAAAACTATTTAAAATCTCACAGTATCCTTCCAGAACCTGTTATTGTCATGTTGGATATCTTTAATGATTTTAATATTGTGTGTGCAGACCTGTCCTCCCCCATGCCGCTGGACAGTGACATGAAGAAACAGGAGCACCTGTGGCAGAATCACTCGCCCAACTTCCTGGCAGAGAAGGCCTTTAATGCTGCAGTGGCAGCTCTGCAACCATACTGTGCTGTCTGTTCACTCTTCTGTCCCTACACAAAGGTATTCTAGCAGGAGCATGCGTCATTGAGTTGAATAGCCGTGGTAATTGTAGTAGCAGCAGCACTGGTACCTAATATTTAAATCAATCCCTATCCATTCATCTTAACTTCAGTCAATTAATTGTATGCTCTTCTTTTCTCTGGCCTTTTTAAGCCACATAAAGTCCCCTCCATTGCAAACGAGGCCCAGCACACACCCACTGAAAGCCAAGGCAGCCGGACTCGTCCACTGGTCCCAGAGATGTGCTTCAGTGTGGGTGCAAACACTGAGCCTCCTCCCACCAACTATCACATTGGAGAGGATGGAACGAGTCTTCTGCTTTGTTGTTCGTCTTGTATGATGCAGGTTCATGCAAGTGAGTAGAAAAAGTCTGAGATAGATGTGTGCGTTTTTGTGGTGTTTAAAATTGTAGGAAGAAAATGTTTCTAATTTGTGTGGAGACTTTCAATCGCAGACACACATTTCAGACGACTAAAAGCTTGTTCCTGGCCCAAACTGATATCTACTGAGCTCCTCTCTAATCACAACTTTTTTTAAATTCCTGGAGCCCTGAGACTAGGATTGGGGAAAAATAGGAAGCAGCAAAGATGAGACTCCACTACAATTCCCCTGCTGCCACGCTCGGTGAGGTAGCTTAGTTTAGGTTACGCTAGCCGAGAGGCCTCGCACTCCATGAACTTCTCCTGCTATTATTTACACTGCTTTCACAAAGAAAGTCTATTTTAAGGACACGTGGCTTGAGGCAGAGTAAAGCCTGAAAGGACAGGCAGTTTTTTGATGTTAGTGTTTGAGTGACTTAGCCCCTGAAGAATCTCTCTGTGCTCGGCTCAAGTTCTCATTGGCCCATAAGCTTCTATACTAAGCAAGAATATGTTTTTGCTTGTTTGTTTTAAAATCATGGGGCAGATCAGCAGTCACAGTTCCTTTGGCAGCACATTTAAAAAAGTATTTTATATAAAGAAAGCTGCTTTGTGACCGTTTTATGTCGGGCTGCACATAGAACCACATAAATTACAGCACTGACAGATGCTCACACCAAACCTCCTGGGTTCTTATTACCCCTAAAGCTCGGGTGCACCTTCAGGAAGACCAGTTCATTAGCCATCCAGGGATGAGTGGGGCTCATCTGGGGAAAGCAGCTTTGCTATTGATAAAAGGGCATGAAGCAGAAAGAGCGCTTGTCAAGAACACTGGCTCTGCACTCTTTGCTGCGGAGTGGAAATTCACCTCAAATTCATGTACACTTGTTTGAGTGTTTTGCAGACGTGCGAGTCTTTGCTCAAGTGCTCCAATTGAACATAGGGATTGGGGAATTTTTATACTTGGTGTTTCCCCTAGTTGTGCCGTGTTACTTCCACACTCTGACCGATCCCCAGTCTGCGTCAGGAACAATTAATAATGATGAACAACTAAGAAAGTTAACGCCTGCAGAAATGCGCACAGAACCTTTCGCTGTGGAAATGTTTATATGGATCCTTTTTACACAATGTTTCCAAACGCAATTCTACACACAGCTGGAAGGTTCCCGACAGTAGAAATATGTTATTGTAATATCAGCTGTACAGTTTAAATCTGTGCGCCATGGCCGGTGTGTGTTTTGGACTTTGACACTCTGTCAGCTTGTAAGTGAAAGATAATGTGAAACCACTAATCTGTCCTGTTACAGGTTGCTACGGTGTAAAGCCAGACTCCATCGGTGGCTCCTGGAGGTGCTCCAGGTGCGCTACAGGAAGCTGGACAGTGGTGAGCGGCAGCACTACCTTTTGCAGCTATACACCACATGAGTACTAAACTGATCTGAGAACTGCTGATTATGGCCAGCATTACATTTGTCTGGCCTGACCACAGCCTTAAAACCTTTAGAACAAGCATTTGTTCTAAAGGTTTCTTAAAATGTTTGATTAGGAGCTATTACAAAAGAAAACATGGCAAAATATGTGAGCTCTTCAATCTGTCCCTGTTCTTCTCTTTCCTCTCTGTGTTTTCTAGGAGTGTTGTCTCTGTAACTTGCGTGGAGGAGCTTATAAGATTACCACAGATAACAGGTTAGTCTTATCCCACATGGAAAAACCAAAAAACTGCCACACATTTAGCTACTATATACGCAAATTAGATTTTCATAGCAAAAGTAAAATTATGTTATGATTATTGACACAATGTCAAAGTTTTGGAGCTTGTCAGTAGTAAATATTCATATTATAGCAACATCATGTATTTTAATATACTGAACAGAATTTGTGCTGATAGTCACAATGTTCAGAATTACTCTCTTTCTCTGTGACAACAGGTGGGTCCATGTCATCTGTGCCATCGCTGTGGCTGAAGCACGCTTTGTCAATGCTATTGAGAGGGAGCCTGTGGACATCACTGCCGTTCCAGAAACTCGCAAGAATCTGGTAAGTGGAGGAAGCAAAGACGAGGTTTTGTCTCACGGTGCAGGGCAATGGCGCAGTCTACATTTACGCACGGTTGTCACCTTTAGCTTATGCTAAAAATGGCAGCCATTCATTCTCTCTTCAGTCCATATCTCTGTTGTAACGGTAATAAGAGGATCCAACTGTATTTTTTACACTAAAGCAAATTTTTGTCTTTCCTGCTCGCTGCCTTTGCATCTGTCACTCTCTGCGTTTCCCTCCCTCCTTCTCTGGTAGATGGATAGATTATGTTTTTTGCGAGCCTCGGAGGACATGGGGTAAAACAGATGTGCAGAGAGGAATGGCAGAATAATCAGCTGTCATTTCTCACTGTGCCAAATGAACTGCATCGATCCTGTAGGCAGAAGGCAATCCCCCCCCATTTCTGCCATGTCTCGTTGAACTCGTCCCCTCCTTTCATTTTCCTCTCGCCACTCCTCCCTCCCAGTCTCTGCTCACCCTCCATTCACCCCGTCCCACTTCACAGGCAACGCCAGTGCTTGCTGGTGCATTATCGCAAATCTACAAATAATGTCACCCCCCACCCCTTTTCTCTGTGAATAATCTGTCAAAGACACGCTGGGTGACATTTGCTTCCGAGTGCTGTCAAAGCAGGTTTCCTCCATCTCTTCTTAAAAGGCCAGGAGAAGAAGCTCTGCAGTATAATGGTTTGGATGACTGGGCTGATCAGATGTGAACGGGCATGTTTGGAACCAGTTTTTTTTTTTCTTTGCTCTGTGTTTTCTATCATCTTTGAATGTTTGGTGTTATGCTGGTTTTTAACAATCCTTAAGATACAACTTTCCATAAATAGGTGTCACATCTCATTAGGCATTATTATTAGTATTACATCACATTATATTTCACATATGCTGTTGGTCGTGGGTTCAGGCTTCCTGTTGTGCAACAGAATTCGGGGAGTCCAGCCAGGAAAAGAGGTTATATAATTGTTCTGTCCTGTTTCTTGGTACTTTCCAGTGAATCTTTGGAAAAACACATTCCTGAAGCAGATACGTCATGTCTTGATTATCATTAATCACGTGATTGATTTGCTGCATGTATGGGAGGGGGCGTGTATGGAATCAGACGAGACTGGCCGTGCGCTGGTCAGGATTTGCCTCTTCTGCTCCTGACCAGCACTATTCTTGTACTCATTTTGATCTGACAGAAAAAGTTAAAGTCTCAGTCTGCTTGTGGATTCTCCTACATAAATTGGCATCGCTCCGACAAGAGAATCCAGCTTGACTGGCGCGGCTCCTGTTTGCTGGGGGCTGTTTTTACCGTCTGCATTGCAGACGGAAAAAGGTAAACATTTTTATGCTTTGCTGGTCATTTGCAGCTCCTGTGCTAACCGGAGTTGGTAAGACCGCAATTGTTGAAGCATCGGGGTTTGTTCTAAAAGGAACTTGTGTGGGGAAGTAGAATAAATAATTAAATAAATTAAATATTACAATGGAAGTAAATGGGAGTTGTGTGAAGAGTGGTGTTGTTGTGCATGCTTGCTTTGTGCATCTTTCGATGCTGGTTTACTGACGAGGAGATGAAATGAGAAAGACCCAGCTCATAGAAGATGAGAGTAGCATCAGTTCGGGACAAAGTGTTTTGTGTTTCAGAGACGAGAAAGTTGGGGACATCGTGATCGCAGTGGTTTAAAAATAATTCAGGCTGATGGTTGGAACCTAATATTAAGGTGTTTAAAGTGTTTTGCCTCTCACCCAGTTTTGTGGAATCTGGGCGTCAACAGGCAGCAGAGTTTGGATTTGGGTTAAATTTACTGTGTGTGTGTGAGAGAGAGTAGAGTGTGAATGACTTTTGCATAGAGAGGTGCCGTTTCCACAGTACTGGTAAAACGAGGAAAAAAAAAGATAAAGACTGGGAGGGAAGCCCATGAGCAAGGGTGGGGGCTATTGCACAACAGGCTCCCGGCAGCTGATTAATTCAAATACTAATAAAGTGTATATGTGCATGTCCATAGTCACGAGATATAGAGTGTTGGGGAGGCCAGACCCAGAGTTTTTACTACTTCATTGCATGCGTTCTGGTTTTGTTCAACTAGTGGCTGATTATTCAGTATCAGTTCTGGTTATATACACATGTTAACTTTTCCCTCTACGTTTGATTTTAACACTCTGAGTATTTGTGGGTGTGCGTTACAGACATTAAGCACATAAGCAAGACATTACAGACATTTTAACTTAGCTTTTTCCTTTGAAACACAGTGGAGTTTGATAAGCGTATACATTGGAGAACATATACATATTTGGTGCCCTTTTTTAATTATATCATTTTTTTATTTTGAGTGGACACAGTAAAGTTAAGTCTGCATGTGGTAATTGACCTGGGACATGTAGGATTCAACAGTCGTACGTGCCTCATTGAGGTTAGAGCATCAGACCGACAACATTGGAGCTGTGGCCCTATTTCGAATGAACTGTGAAGCAGACTCCAAAGAAATGCACAGACCAACCACAATCTTTTCAGGCATCAGCATCTGTAGGGGAAGTGTTCCATGCTGCTCAGGTGTCATGTCGCTGCGTTACACAACTACCCCACTGCGCTGGTGTATGATCACACTGGACATGTCTGTTAGGAGCCGTTCTGTACCCGTACAAAAGCAGATATTGGCACTCAAATGAGATTTCTTATTTTATTTTATTGATTCACCATGCTTTTCACTACAGCTGACAGCTGTGTGATTTGTCAAATGGAGCAGGATGGAGAAGGAAGGATGTGAGAGAGGCAGAGATTGGTAGGATGACTTGATATTAGGCTAGTCTGTTTGGATAAGAAGTAAGGTTACAGCATGTTTCACAAATTGAATGTATACAATTCCACCGACCGAGCCACGGTTTTTCGCCCTAAAGACGAAGAGCAAAAATGTATTGAAGGGTTTGAAATGAAAGTTACGGTTGTGGGGTTGTGTATGTGCAGGTCTGTCAGGATTGCTTAGCGAGGAGTAGACCACGCTTTCTTGGACAAAGATTTGGTTGACTGGCGGTAATTTCACATTCAGGATGTTGGGATGGAATAAAAGTATTTCAAAGGAAAAGTGCTCCAAGGGAGAATATCACATTTCTTTCATGGCTGTGCAACAGTAGAGTTTGACCAAGTGATGCAAGACATGAAAGTATGCAGGGGAAAGATGGTAAGAAACATTTGAATGTCATACTGACTGTTTAGGGTGTGTGTGTGTGGGTTCTTATGAAAGTAGGTTCTTTGAGTTGAAGAGAATCAACACTACACCACTGATATGTCAAGTCAGTTAAAAAGGGTAACTTTGTTTTTGATTGGGAACCTGATCGGGTACCAAGCAGAACCAAAGGCAACAAGAACTTAATATGATGCCTGTGATTTTTGAACATCCAAGTAATGAAAATAACCTTTAGGAGATCTGGGGGATTTGTCTCTAACCGTCTTTATTTTTGTTTTTTGTTCTCATTGCAGAAGTGTGTGTTCTGCCGTGGTAAGAATGCCAGTCAGAATCGTGGCGCCTGCATCCAATGCTCATATGAGAACTGTGCCACTTCCTTCCATGTCACCTGTGCCCAAATCGCCGGTGTAGTCATGAAGCCTGCTGACTGGCCATATGTGGTGTCTGTCACCTGTCACAAGCATAAAAGGGTCCCTTCAAAGGTAAGTTCAAATCTCCAGACAGTGTGAAATGTACAAACGTTTATTATTCAGATGTGACCGAAGGTTTGCCACTAACTTAACAAGCCCTTTTTAAAAGTCAGAATTTGGTTTAAATACTTTTCAGCGTTTAGTGTCTTTATGGATTGTGAAGAAAGATTTTAGGGAACTCCCTGGTGCCTTTTTATTAAAAAGCGTATGTTTCTGACAGACGGTGAAAGACGGCAAGGTTGAGGTTGAGGTCATTGTGTTTGAAAGTAGTTTCTTTTACAAGGTGTAAAACTGCAACATTATTTTAAAAGTTGTGAATGCAGAGGCTAGGTTTTTTCAGTAATATTACAGTTCTGGGTTGGTTACAGTTTTGGGTCTGGGTTTGTTGTTGTTTGTGTATTATCAACCATTATTTAGTAAATAAATGTTTGCTCTAGCCAAAATACAATGGTTCACAGCAATTATCAGTGAAGCGAAGGCTTTAAAATACACAGCTAGCAAACTTAATTCAAGAAGGCCTGCCACCACCATCTTGTGAACCCGGTCCAGTTAATTCATAATGTGAACATGAACACCAAAAGAATAAATAATGGTTGAAGAGGCTAATGAGAAAAGACAGTGGGCCAAGTTGACATACTGTGAAAGATATTGCTTAAGCGTGTTTTAAACAAGACCACTTCTTTTTGTAAACAATACTCTTGAGAACAAAGTGGCTCTAGAACAGTATAATTCACGACCCTTCACGGACTAGATAATTTCATTGTATATGAAATAATCCCCCCCCCTACTAGTGTAGGTGAGGTTTCCAAATAAAACCCTCTGAATTTCTCCTACTTCAGCAGCGGCAACTCAAAGTCACACAGAACCTCAACCTGGGGCAGAAGGTGATTGGTCGCAACAGCGACGGCTGGTACTATCACTGTACCATCATCGGCGTTGCAACCCAGACGTTCTATGAGGTCAACTTTGACGACGGATCATACTGTGACAACTTGCACCCAGAAAACATAATAGTAAGTGCAAAAATCCAAGAATGACTTGGTGATACTAGTTAGCAACAAACATTACCTAACATAAGTTCATCCATGAGAAAGGGGAACCAGGCATCAATAGGGTTAGGGTTAGGGTTAGGGTTGATAATTGTCTTTTTGTCGCCAACTTTCTCCTCTTTGTCTTTCTTTCCGCATCTCCTTTAGAACCATGACTGCCTGCGTAATGGTCCACCTCATGCAGGAGAGTTGGTTGTGGTCAGCACCCCTGAGGGTCAAGTCCTCAACGCTGCTTTTGTCAAACAGCACACCCACAAGCTCTACCAGGTGAACAAAAACACAGCTGTGAGCATCTAGTTAAGCTATAATCAGCTAGAGGTTAGATGGTGAAAAGAACTGAAACCATACATTTCTGTTTACATAATCAAGTTGAACAAATGTTAGATAAATTTTAGAAAACATTCACATTTTCAAACTATGTTTGAAACTCCAATAAGCAATGATTGTAATTCCCAGCTATGTTAAGTTTGTGAATCTGTCCAGGAAAAATCAAACTGTAAAGAAAAGGTACCGTTTTACTAGAGTGTGGTGCAGGACATCTGTTTGGCAAGTATTCTGTGAGCAATGGCATCATTTATATATTTGATCAACTGTTTTTTGTGGAGTGACTTGAAGTGATTGAACCTGTGAGCTTTTGGTAACGGGCCGCTCTGTCTCACGGCATTGCCACCCTCTGGTTTGATTCCTCGATCTGGTATTTATCAACGTGCGAGAAGCTCGGCTGCCCTTGTAGATTATGGCAGAGCATTTTGATACAGAGCGCCATTAAAACATAAAGTGGAAAGATTTAGCTTCACTGGTGCATGAGAATTTACGGGGCTAATATGTGCTGTGCTTTCAAAGTGGAAAATGCAGAATTGAAGATGATGATCCTGTGACTGGTGTCGGTGGGTGCCATCTAGAAAATAATATAAATATAGTGAGTACAGGAATGCATTAACATACAAGGTTAGAAGAAGCTGTTCAGATTAGGCCTCAGTGCTGCTTTTGTGCGCACACGCAGAAGTGTTATTACACTTACAAATGCAATAACACACGCAGAATAATATTTTCCGTGTTTAACTGCATTATAACCCAGTTGGTTATTTAATTTAAGATGTTGTTTTTATGGTCTCTGAATTAATAGGTCAGTTAATAGCCTAAAAATGTAAGGTGTAAAAATATTGGACCGGTCTTTCAGCTTGTTCCTGGATTTACTACAGAGGAGAGAAACATTTTTTCATCTGATGGTGTAAATGTTAATGCACCAGAAGCTTAGTAGTTTCCTTTGTTTTTGTCAGTAAATCCCTCTTCAGCAAGTAAATCAGTGTTATGTTTTGTGCATCTTTTCACAGCACTGGTTGTCATGTGGTACTGAGAGTCCTGATGAGGAATGTTGTTAAAATTAGTAAAAAAAACCCAACAAAAACAAGCCTCCAGCTGGCTGCTGTGTCCGGACTACAGCCCTGACCTTGTCCTTTGTTTACTCAGAATTTTAAAAAATCTACATTTACATTTGAAACACTTGGCTGGTGGTCTTATCCAGTGAAGGGGCAGCTTTGGAGTTCAGTGTCACTGTCAAGGACATTTTGAGAAAATACAAGCTTCGGCAGGAAATCCAACCCGACTCTTTATACACTGCTTAACAAAAATTGTTGAGCTCTATATTAGGGATGCTCCGATCAGAGTTATAAGTGCTGCCAGTTCCGATGCCAATAACCGATGCCCCACCCACTGCTGTTCACCTCACCTCGGCTGTGTGTGTGTGTGTGTGTGTGTGTGTGTGTGTGTGTGTGTGTGTGTGTGTGTGTGTGTGTGTGTGTGTGTGT
>JAUMTR010000019.1:14270914-14355654 GCA_032270685.1 Microctenopoma stevenorrisi | reverse complement strand
TGTGTGTGTGTGTGTGTGTGTGTGTGTGTGTGTGTGTGTGTGTGTGTGTGTGTGTGTGTGTGTGTGTGTGTGTAAATAACAACTGTGACCATGTTACATAGGCATTTGTAAACGCAGTTGTGTTCTCTGCTCACAGGAGACAGAACAATTTGAAATATTGGGCGACTAATCCAAAGTATTATTATCCGTGTGCAGGTTGAGTTTCAGGACCAGAGACAGCTGATGATCAAACACTCAGAGATTCATCAGCTGGACCAAGAGCTGCCGAAGAGGGTCCGATCCCGACTTGTGAGTCCCCCCCCCCCGTTTTCTTGTGCACTCTTACACCAGACATAGGGCAATTGGAGGATAATTGGTTGCACAGGTAAATTATAAGACAGGGCAGCCTGAGAAGTTTATATTGTCAAGTAAAAAGGCACAAAAGTAATAATGCATCAAACAAATGACACTTTGCAGCACATGGAGGACCAAGGCCTGTGCTCGGGCCAGAATGTGAAGGTTGTTAGTGGTAAAGTAAGTGTGCTGATTTCATTTCTGGGCCATGCAGGACATGTCTTTGAATACAAGTACAAAATCTATTCACAATGAATTATTACAATCATGCTCAAAATCAAGCATAAATCATCATCACAAAGCATATTTACACTATAATGCCCAAAATGTTGGGACACATCAAATCAGTGAATATAGTGCAAAAAGGAACTTGACTTTCCTGCTCAGAACCCGGACTTCAAAAACTAATAGGACAACACGGAGATGACTTGCAGTGGAGAGTGAGAGCCAACATCAATGCTAGGCCTCACAAAAGCACTTGGAAAAATAGTCAATACATAGTCAGTTACCGTTGCTAAGTATATGCAGACCAGTGAACATTAGAAACATCATAAATGAACAATTACATTCACACGATGTCAGTCTGAACATATGTGGTCACAGCTCTTTCAAAAGCCTACAGTTAAGTGCCAGGAAGTGCAAGCAGTGGTTGCTACTAGCAACAAAATGCCAAAATGAAACAAGCTGCTTCAGGCTTAAATCCATAGCCTCTTATACACTCCCCATTCAAGGCTGGTTTACTGCACCAATATACCGCCTCGCTGTTCTGCCTTACCAGCCATGTCATGTTGATCGTCCTTTAAGCTGCCTTGAGAAATGGTTTCAGACACGGCGTAGTTTGACACTTTGTAAAAGTGCCAAGGTGATGTCAGGTGTTGTGTCCAGCCTCTGGGATTATTTCTCCTGGGAGACTGTCCCATGTTTACTGGCCGGAGAAAGATACAACATGATTGAACCTCAATTGCAGTTGTCACACATTGTGTTCAGTATGTTTGATTCTGAAGTTTTTGGTTGCATTTGGCTTTATTTGAGCAACTATAAATAAAATGAACACCAGAGAATATTGAGGGCAGCTTTTTTGCATAAGTTAGGCAAACCATGTCAATGATTTTCCTGTATGTCATTGGTTGTTAAAAAAATCTCAATTAAATTTATTATATAGGAGACACACACAGTGATATTTGAGAAGTGTAAGTTTATAGGATTTACAGAGTGTGCAATAATTGTTTAAACAAATTTACTCAACTTTGAACTCAAATTGACTTGGTAAGCTCAGTGACCCCTGACCTCTATACACAGGGTTTCCTTCCTCTTTGAATATTCCCTGAAGAGTAGCAACATGAATGTCTCACAACAACTCTCAAATGACTTGAAAACAAAGACTGTTCACCATCATAGTTTAGGGGAAGGATACAGAAAGCTGTCTGAGTCTGTTTCCACAGTTAGGAACATATTGAGGAAATGGAAGACCACAGGCACAGTTCACGTTAAGCCTCAAAGGGCAGACCAAGAAAGATCTCAGATAAACAGAAGCGACGACTGGTGAGAACAGTCAGAGTCGACCCACAGACCACCACCAAAGACCTACAACATCATCTTGCTGCAGATGGAGTCACTGTGGTGGGGGTTCCATCATGCTGTGGGGCTGTGTGACAAGATTCCCAGTCCCTGCACTCACCACACAGCCAAAGTTGAGGGGATGGATTCCACTCAATATCAGCAGATTCTGGAGCCAATGTCCAGGATTCAGAGACAAAGCTGAAGCTGCTGGATCTTTCAACAAGACAGGGGCCCTAAACACTGCTCAGGATCTCCTAAGGCATTAATGCAGAGGAACAAGTACAACGTTCTTGAATGAATATCAGTCCCCAGACCTGAATATCACTGAACATCTGTGGTGTGAGGTAAAGAGAGCTGTCCATGCTCAGAAGCGATCAAACCTGAATGAACTAGAGATGTTTTGTATTGAGGAATGGTCCAAAATACCTTCAACCAGAATCCAGACTCTCACTGGAAGCTATAGGAAGCGTTTAGAGGCTGTCATTTCTGCAAAAGGGGGATCTACTAAATATTGAGTTCATTTCATTTTTTGTGGTTCCCAAATGTATGCACCTGCCTCAATTTGTTTAAACAATTATTGCACAATTGATAAATTGATAACGGAAGAGGAAGTAACACCAAAACACAGATCCGATGGAGGCTGTATAAAAACAAGGATTTATACAGGAAAATCATGAACATGTTTGGTTTCCCAAACTTACGCACCCCACTGAATGCCATTTTCTCACCAATACAAAGGGGTTTCTGTAAAATCTCCTCAATTTATGTCTGTACCTTTCTGTTTCAGGCCATACCTAAGCCCGAGGAGGAGGTTTCCTCAGCAGATGAAGCCCAAGCAGCCAAACGACGTCGCCTTCCCTCCAGCTCAGCCCCACTTGCTGATAACCCCATGGAAACGACCAGTCCGCCCACTGACCCCCCAACTACAACCTCAGTAGCAGCACCAGCAGAAACACACCATAGTATTACTACACTGCAAACCTCACAACATCTGTCTCAGCCCAGCATGACCCCACAGGTTGCACCTGCTCCAGCTGATGGTATTCAGATGGACGCTGAGACCCCGATGGACATGACTGCTCTAACAGAGTCAGCCCCGGCCTCAGACCCCAAACTAACTCCTCAGACGGCACCTTTTCATTCAACATTGAACTCTGATCCCCTTCTCTCCACCCCGTCACTTCCTCGGCTGCCCCAGCCCAGGTCGGACAGCTACACGCCAAGCAGCGGCTACGTTTCCTACATGGAGACGCTGCTCCATTCACATTTCCCTCAGGACGATGGTCCCGGACACCTGTATTAAAAACTCCACTATGTTATTACTCAGCCAACGAAAGCTGAGCCAATAGGAAGTAAGCTAATGGAGGCGGATTCTGCAAAGTGCTGTTGTGATGGACAAAAACATTTCCTGGAGCAGCTCTGAGAGCTCATCACAGGAGCAAGAAAAGTCACAGACACAAAGCACTCTTTTAATGCATGTTACTTTTCTATTTTTGATTTAATGTATTTGCAGTGGTGCTTCAGCCTGCACTGATGGAGCAACTAAAGAGGACGAGGCTTTTTTGTAACAATTATTATTAATATTATTGTTATTTGTCGTCTGTTTTTTTTTTCTAGGCCTAACTGCCTTTTCTGTTTTTGGTCAGCTGCTGTGCTTTTCTCCTCCATCTTAATATGAGTAAGTCTCTGGGTGGTATCAACTCCATACCTCTTTGCATTAATTCAGTAACGGCACACTCCTCTTTTCTTTGTATAGGAAGCTAATTACAATAAAGGTCTCTGCAGTGAGGCCTGGGTGGACTCCTCTTTTCCTTTTTAGAATCCAATAACCAGCAACAAAATGTCTATTTTTCAATTCAGCCATGTGAGGCTTTGAAACTGTTTAGAAAGGAAGCGTCACATTGTTCATCTACAGGATATTCTCAGTACGGGATTTTGTCAGATTGCAAATGAGGTAAATGAGGAAACGACGGGATAAGACTTATATTGTGGGGGAACTCAGTATTTAAATGTCTTAGATATTGAAAGACTTCTTTGTAATAGAAGAAACCTCTTAAATGCAAACAATCGTAGATTTGTATGCATAGAATTTTTGTGGAGATGTGTCACAGTAGTTAACAGACGAGACCTTTATGTATTGACGTCATTCAAACAATCATTTGGTGGCTGCACTTCTCTCACCCAAATGTGTCTCAGGGTTCCTACATGCGGTAAAATTAGTTCAGGTTTAACAGCTGAATCTTCACATAACTAAGGAAGTGCAGAGCAGCCCAAAAAGTCATATTTGGGATATGAATCTGTGGGTTATGTTATCGTAGTTGATCCTGTTATTTCCTTTACTGTAAAAATGTCCCCTGTTAGCAGGTTACTTGGCCAAAACTATGAAGTGAATTTAAGGAAAGTTTGGAAATGTTCTGATATTTGGAAAAAAGGACAATGTAGGAACCCTAAAGTATGGAAATATTTTGTACCATTCTTTATTTAAATTGTATGTACAAATTAATATTGTATATTGTTAATGCTGTCTGTTTTCTATTACTGTATTGTTTCTATGTTCATTTTCTGAGACGGATTCACAAACCTGGCCGATCTAAATATTAATATCTTTATTTTTGACAGATTTTTGCAGGCATATTTCTCAGTTTGTACTGATAACTACATCCTTTTTTTCTTAATATGGCCATTTTGTGCTACAGAGGTGCTACAGAGATATTAAACTACTGATGGACTTAATTTTCTTGACACTGTCACCTTGTACATACTGCAGGCCTTGCATATTGTGAATCAGATTTGTGAATGTCACATACCTGTAACTTTCCTTTTTCTTGTCACCACACCTGAAATGTTGGAACACATGTGTGTTTCTGTATCCAAAATAATATTCAAGATGAAAATATTATTTCATAGGGATTAAAGTGGGTTGCTAGTCACCAGCTGCTCTGTTTTTTGCGTGTTCAATATTATAGTTATTCAGAAAGTATATATTCAATACAGCATAGTACATATACCCTTAAAGTCTTTACTGTTTTAATGTCTGATGATATTCCTGTAAGTGTTTTATGGGAAATTATTACCTCTATCCCCTACCTCTTATCTCCATCTCCTACCAGGTGTGTCCCTGAGCCAGACTCCCAGCGTTAGCTCTGTAAGTCGCTTTGGATAAAAGCGTCTGCCAAGTAAAGTAAAGTAAATGTTTTATCGTAACAACCAACAACAAGTTATTCATGAACATTGACAAGGTTGCCCAAACTTTTGCACCCCACTGTATTTATAGTAAAACAGTATCCATCACCTGGCATCTCTAAACTTCCTCTGTACATTTTTATAACTCAAAACCTTATAGCACAAAAAATATCCTAAACATGACAAATTGTCTTTTCACTGGGGTTGTACTAATTCTTGTCATAGCACGTTGTCTCGCTGGATTCTTGTCATTCTTTCTTTGTAGAGCAAATAGTAATAGAGTTTCTGTCACATTAGAGCAGAGCCAGATTACTGTAATTGTTTCCCCGGGTTTCCAGTCTGTATAACAAATTAATTGTCTTCTGGGTGTAGCAACATATTTAGCAGACACAAGTACAAGTACGTTGTAATCAACTAGCAACTCAACAATAAAACAACTAAGTGGAATTACTAAAATGTAAGAAGTAGTGAACCTGTACAGTGGCTATAGCTGTGTGAAGCCGTCTCCTGGGTATTCCTTCCGAGTCCTACCAACCCATTCACATCTAAACCTAAACATACTGTATCTGCTTCAGCTTCATGCTTGACCACAGCCAATCTGTAGCCTTATACCCGACTTAAATCTTTTAATCTTACATTTAAAACCAACCTTCTGGTTTGTGAGACCAGTCGCTGTGCCTGGGGGATCCATAGTTTTGCATCTTAAGGGAAAATAGTATCAGATTCAGCATGACATTTATTTTATTTTGAAATGTTTTTTTCCATACCAGACAGCCTCAGGGGAAATTTTTATTTTCTTCTATTTATTTTTTAGTAATGGTAAAACTTAATTAGGCCACCAGGGTTAACCAGAGTCTGCGTGTAATCACGTTATTAAGATGTGATTCTCCACCTCCTCCTCCAATGTAGAAACTGAAAGTGTATTTGCCATAATTGGCAGTGCAAACAGCAGCACGGCTGTTTTCATTCCTCGCTGCTCTATCTCGTTGGCAGAAATTCTGGTTTTGCACATTAAGCACACAGCAGGGAAGTATGTTTTGCACTTGCTTGCTGGGCTCGTCACAAGTTATTTTTAGATAGTGTAATTAGCACGAACCTCCGTTGACACCAGCTGAAACTCTTTCAGATAAATTCTACAATTTATACTTTTGGAAGCGCAATAAAATCCTTTGTGAAGGAATGTGACTGAATTTCATGAGAGTCTACATGAAAGGTTGAGTTCTCATGTAGCGACTGATTCAGGAGCAGTGATGTATTTTTCTTATATTTTTGGCGCCCCCCCCCACCCCAATCAGAAAGTTGTAATACATTCATACTGCTACATTTGGCACCACTACAACATATGGAAAAGTCAGAGGTCACATTAAAATACTCACAGGTGTGCACACAAACACCAATCTCATATTGTAATGTTGTACTTTCTGTATGTGCCATATGCCACCTGATTATTCCCACTGTACATTTGAGTACATCTTTCCTCTGATTATTGCGGTCACAATACAACTGACATTGCAGACTGCATTGTCTCTGGGGGATCATTGCATTAAAGTGATTTACGAGCACTGCTAAGTGCTTGTGGTGAGTTGTAGAATGAATGTATTTGAAGGTGCTACGAGGCTTTTCCACTACAGCTTAGATACAGTAAATTGACAGTTTGCACCTTAAGTAAAAGAAGATGATGTCATGCGGTGTATATTTGGCAGAGGGATAAAAATACTCTACAGACTTATTCACTGGGATCACTAAGAACCACTTTTAATATCAGTGTCTTCTTCTTTCATGTCCTGATACCCTAACAGGATTCACTTTGACTCTTCAGTGTTAAGAGCGTCTAAATTTGGAAAACGCCCAATGAGAGGAGGATCGAAAAGGAGAGGGAAGGTCACTGAAAGACCCAGGAATTTGTGTCTTATGGACAAATCGTTAATGTGGGTAGTGCGCACACACACACACACACACACACACACACACTTTTCACTACTAACTATGCATATGCCAAAGCTGCATTGCCCTCACTGGATCAGGGTGGCCATTAACATTCTGAAGTGCCCGTCGTGTCTTTGCAAAAGAACTGGGGATGTGCCAGCTTGGCAATTACTTTAACAACTCCAGAGTTTGATTTCTTTACTCAGTTGAACCCAGGCAGAGGTAAATCTAAGGAGAAACGGGAGTAAAAGAACTCCAAAAGGACAAAAGTTTACACTAAAACAACTATAGTTTAGTGAGCAAAAGAACCAAAAAACTTTTGGTATTTTAACAATATTTAGCATCCACTATATCTCAGAGAGGCAACACACCCACCCACTTCAAAAGGTCATTACATCCAGTGTGAACTCATCTCCACCAAAATGTCCTTCAGGAAGACATTAAAACCTCTAACCTGCTTGATGACTATCAGACAGCCGAGTGACTCACATGGAAATGGAAATCAGTGAATGCAGTGGGATCTAATTGCAGATGGAAGTGGCAATTATGTTGACAAGCTGGTTGATATGACAGACTCCATTATAGCCTTAAGCTTCTATTACATTTCAGCTTAGTAAATCACATCACTGAAGCAATATTACCATAATGACTTAGTGGAGCTCAATCTGTCAACACTGTCCATTGTTTGAAGGGGACTGGACTGAGTAGTCGGAGATGGCTGATCTTTATGAACTCCTCAAGACACAGAGGACTTTCAAGTGACATAATCATGGGCGCATTGTCTCTTTATCATCCATCAAGACATCCTCTAGTGACCATATTCAGTACCTGTTCTGTACCTGTTGTTTACTCGGGCAGGGAACAGGGCTTATGTCTTGTTATCACCGTTTCTGCACTGACACAGCAAGTTTCCGCTGAAGCTAATCTGTCAGGAAATAAAATAACACAGGCTGAATTTAGATTACCAAATTGCGTAATAAATCTAAATCTTGAACTAACTGTTTAAGACAGCCTGATTTACTTACAGAGAGTGGGTGAATATAACTACATTTCATAATGAAATATCAATATCTGAGGAGGATTTGGGGATTACTTACTTTTGCTATGAGGTATCTTGATAAGGATTAGGTCACTGGAAACAGATAAAATCCCTTGGGCATTAAAAGCTTGTGATGATGGACTCAGAATCAGCCTGCCTCCCTTATGTGCACCTCTTTATCATTTTGCCAGTGTTAACATGTTTCTGAGTCATTTTTTAAAGTTTTTGTGGGGGGCGCGCTCGATTTTTCAGAAAGTTTGATCGAGAGATTAAAGGGAATTCTCTGATTTCTCTCACAAACTGTTCTCTTTGCTAAGGTTTACCTTAGCACTGGAGAAAATGTAGTCTAGAGGAAGAAGCTGACCAGCTATGCACATTCTGTTTTGATTCTCTATCCGTGCTTTTCACTTATTTTGGAGGGAAACTGTCTGGCTTTGGTGTTGCAGCTCTTTTATACTGTTGCTGGCTTTCTGTCTCACAAGTCTCAGCCTCTCTTATGCCAGACACAATTAACTGAATAAGAGAGGCTTGTTGGAAAGCAAGAAAACAAAGTTGGTAAGTGCCGGCCCTTATTAATGAAGTGAATCTTCATCCAGTCACACACGACAAATAAATGGCCGCCCCCTTGAAGCTCTTAATCGGCCCATTAGTCTTCGAGCGACCACAGCCCTCTCCTTTTACTCTCTGGCTCATTCCCTTTGGACCGGACCAGATACATCCATCACCTCATATTTGCATGCCGACCACACGCACTGACAAAACTGAGTGCACAGCTGGAGATGCTACATCATATTTACTCCCTTTCGTGTGTAATAAACACACATCTTGAGCTTGCCTTGTCTCCCTCCATCATTTAAATCCTCACATTATTCCTTCTGTTCACACGTAACCGGCAAACTCATCTGTTCAAGGAGCTTGATTACTGTACCTTCTTCTTGTCTGCCTTCTCTGCTTGCTCCTGTCTTCTTGAGCTCTCCTGCCTTTTTCCCTGTGATTTCATGTTGTTCCGTCTGTTGTCAGGCTACAGTAACTTATTTGCTGATGTATGAGTTCAGGCTTTTTCTGGGACTCCCTGTAAACAGCTCTGCAGAAGAGAGAGTGCCTGACATGGTGAAATGAAAGATGACTATGTTCAATAATGACAGGGTGCGCTCTAAGTTACTAAGTCCTAATTAATCACCAGACAGCGTCTTGTGTGGTTTAAAGAGCTGATATGCTTATCTGTATGGGACCTGCGCTTATTTTCCCTCCATTTTCTTTCCATTTCTTAGCCGCCATGCGCTGCACCCTTTGCTAATTCAGCCGCTTAAAATCTCATTTCAGACACAATTAGCCTTTAGCCCATCCAAGTACCGTCGCCTGTGGCGTTTTTTTCCCTCCCATCCTTTGTGAACATTTTTTTTCATTCTGATAAAGATCATTGAGGTTACTCAAAAGAAGTTTTAATCACTTACAGGACAAAACATATTAAAGAGCCTTTTAGCAGGCCCATTAGGTGACTTAAAAACCCTCGCTTGTTACCACGCTAGGGTTATCAATGCTACAGGGAGCCTTTAATTCATTTCTATGCCAGAAGTTTTTTAATTACATTTGAAGAGAGAGACTTTCAGTATCGCAGAGCCTGGCCCTGCTGCTGCTGTTATTTATTTTCGTGAAACTATTTAACTGCAGAGCTTGCAAAACAGGGATACTCATCATTTACACTTTGCAGGCAAGTCACAACATAATTTTACTGTGTCTGCTCTGCAGCTGCCTGTAAATGGGTTTATTTTTCAAATGCACATGAGTGATTTTTGTTTGGCTAAGTGCACAAAGAGTGTGAATGTGTTTTTCTGGATTTGCGCAGAGGAAAGTCATTCAGTGAGCTACCTGATTATAATCTTTAAGTAATTGCCAAATATGTTTCAGTTTGTATCTCGATATTCCTTTAAATTTTGCTATACTTTGTGGAAAAAACAAGTTTTAAAGAGAAAATTTAATCTAAATGTAAAGAGTTTTTATTCATTTTAGGTTTTCTGAAATCAACGCAGGGTCAGCACCTGTTTAATTTGGCCCTTAAGCAAGTTCCACCGCTCTCAGACTAGGTCATAAAGCAAATTCTGTGTGGAAGAGTTAAAACACAGGCAATGGTAAAATCTTCAGTTCGTTACATGTGACTGCTCAACAATCTGTTTCATGGTGTTTCACTCCTCCACCTGCTTAATGACTGCTATTCCCTGTTGTGATTGACAGTGTTGGGTATTGAGCAAGATGGGAGAATCTTGGCGCGTTCAGGGAGGAGGCTCAGAAGTGTGTGATTCCAAACCCCAAGGTAATTATGCACTGAGAGCTCAGCTGTCTCAAGGTGAGGCACCAGGAAGTCACCACAGAAGGAGGAGAGAAAGAGGACTAAAAGAAGAACTGATGTAGAAGAGTATGTTAGAGTAATGAGAGAGTTATGAGAGAGAAGGAATGAAATGTAATGTAAGCTTTGGCGGGAGTCAGTTTAGGTTTTCTTTCGGTTGTGGTATTATTTTCCATTTCACGTAGCAAAATACAGATGTTGCACACATGGCCATAGCAAGCTGGGGTATGATGTTAGGATTTCTATCCACATATCAACAGCATATTCAGTCAAGAATGAAACAGAATATATCACTGAGCACTGAGGATGTTTCAACCCTCCACTGACAATTTAAACTTCTGACATTAAAGAAAACTTAGTAATGATTAACTTACAAGAATGAAAGAGACAAATATAACATTTTCTCAAAATAGCTACAAAAAGACTCAATGTACACAGCTCAAAATATCACTGAAGCACAACGTTTCGGGGGAAAAAACGTCCACGGACGATCATTTTACAAATGACGACACGTAACACAAAATAAAGTGTAAAGTCTAAAACCCCAAATTCTCACGAACAAATCTAATCCAAGCCATGTTTGTCTTCCTAAGGAGTGTGGATGTGTTGCAGTTTCAGTTTAAATCAACACCTGCTGCTGAAACCCGTATCCCCACACACGCTCTCACTAAAAGTAATTTAACACCAGCTATGAGGATGAAACCTAATCTGACAGAAAAAACAATACCAATGTCCGCTGCTGTTTTATGTGTGAAACACGTGCCTGTGGATGTTTTCTTTTGGCGGTCAAAGCTTACATTTACATGTCTCTGTGATAGTGGACATGTCTGCATAGTTGTGTGTGTGTATATGTGTGTGTGTGTGTGAGAGAGATATATTTATATCCTAACAATTACAGTTATTTAATTGAAGAAATAAGCTAAGATGGAGGTGGAGAGTGAACACTTTATTCCATTAATTATCCTCCTCTCTTCGCTCACCTGCGCCGGGACTGAAGACATTTCATTTGAATAAAACTGAACTTAATGGGGATCAGAGAAAGTTGTGCGGTGTGTTTGTGTGTCGTCTCTGAGGGTCAACATTAACATACCCGGGAATTAAGACAGGAGAACATATACGTTCCCGTTGAGAGGAGAGCGACAAGCGTTCATTACGTGTTGGCTGAGTCTGCAAATGAGAAAATCTCTTCATCCTCTGTATCACACAGAGGCTGTTGGCCGACACTAGATGCCATAGCATCAAATATGGGCCTCAACAGCAATTGCGCAAAATATACACTACAACATATTTGTCATAATGTGAAATTGCACATATTTAAAGCATATGTCCACATGCTGCATTGTTTGATGACACATACTCTGGTAAAAGTTAACCAGGAATTACCTTCGCTTAATTTACCTGTGTGAGACCAGGTTATTAATGAATCCAAAAGTTTTGAGAATGAAAATAGTACTGCTTTTACCACGGTTCCCAGGAAATGGGCACAGGATGGTGATTTGTTGTTGTTTCCTGAGCCACTTAGTTTTGCTTTGTGCGTCATTGCTCCATTATGCTGGAAATGGCTGTGTTCTACATGAAACTGTTCTTGGGTGGTTGGGAGACGTTTTTGTAGGATGCTTTGGTACCAATACTTATTCATAGCTGTGTTGTTGGGCAAAATTGTGAGTGAGCCCACTCAACTGGCGTAGAAGAAACCCCACACATGAATCATCTCAGGATACTTTACTGGCACGGCACAGGAGTGATGGTAGCGGCCACCTTTTCTTCACCTGGACAATCTTCTTTCCAGATGGCCCAAACAATAGGAAAGGGGATTTAGAGAAAATGACTTTACCCCACTCCTCAGCAGTTCAGTCCCAGTACATTTACCAGAATATCAGTCTGTCTCTGATGTTTTTCTGGGAGTGAAGGGGCCTTTTTGCTGCCATTCATGACACCATGCCATTGTCCTCAAGTCCTTGCCTCTCTGCGGGTGCAGATGCCCTCACGGCTGCCTGCTGCCTTACCTGAGCAAGCTCTACACTGTCGGTGTGCCACTCCCACAGCTGAATCAGCTTTAGGAGTCTATCCTGGCGTTTGCTGGACTTGGCCCTGAAGCCCTCTTCACAACTGAATGTTATTCCAAGTTCTTGATCCAATAAATGCGCCGTGCCTGTGCAGCGCTATTTGTGCAAAACAATGGTGGATGCATGTGTTTCATAGCAGGTAATCATGATTAACAGAGGAAGAACAATGATTTCAAGCACCACGCTTGTTTTCCAGCATCCCGTCTGCTATCCTAACGCAATCAGCATGACGAAGTGATTTCCAGCTTAGTCCTCCTCAGCTGTGTTAACTAGAGGATCACTGAATTTACATCAGCAGGGTAGAAATGCAGCAGAAGAGTTTATTTTCACGCCAAAGAGGGAATTTGAAAATAATTACAAGTTATCCTATCACTCTTCATAACTTTCTGGATTATATGTTTTTTGTCATTATAAAGTTGTGGAAATCATTATCTGTGTCATTATCAAAGCTTTTGGCGACACGCGTGTAGTTTGCCAATCCCTGCCCAGAAAAAGGGTCAAACAAATGCTAACATCCAGTATAGCAACTTTTATAAATAAAGTTTAGTAATAATGACAATTAGTCTGAGGGATTCAATTAAGTTTAAGGTAGCACACAAGCTTTTTTTAAAGAGCTAATTGAGGAGAACTGCACTAAATTTACACATCAAAGCCAATTTTCAGGTCTTGAGGAGTACTACTGCTAATGGGGAGTACTACTGCAAACTACGTCTTGGGGAGTACTACTCTTTACTGTGTAAAGAAAATGTTGTATATAACCTCCAGAGAGAGCTGCAGGAATGCTGATATAATCTCTTGATACAAATGAAAAGCAGGAAGTGAGCTTCCGACAACTCTGTAGCCCGCTCATCATCTTGGCTTGGGGCTAGTAGCTTGGGGCTATATTAGAAGCTACAAGCACTATGAAGTGCACCGAGCATAATATTTGAATCACTCAGGGCAAATTTGTAGTGTGATGCAGGTGCCAAGGAGACGAATGTGTGGATGCTCTCTTGTTCTGCTGCAGTCAGTCTGATCCTTAAAACCAGAATCTTAAGTCTAGTGCATGTCAATGCAACGGATCAGATAACTGTATAAGATTGTATGTGACAAATAAAATTTGTATTTGTATTCCAAAAAACATATTGTTGTTTCCTGAGCACTCCATGGCTAATCCACTATCACTGTCCTTTTCTTACCTTTAGAGAAGGCTGGGTTGTCTGAACAGGTCAGGTTTTTTTTGTTACTTCCTAGATAAAGAATGCACACTTTTTATAAACAAATATGCTCCATAACCTTTCCTAATGTGGCGAGGTGCTGAAAAAGCCTCCTGTGATGCAGACTCATTGAACAGTATAACAGCAGAGCAGAGTAAGGTGCAGTGTCTCCAGTAAGTAAAAGTCACTTCACCAGGAACCAAATGCTGTGGTCATCCATGTAGTTGTCTCTCATGATATTCCAGGTCTTTTGCTGTTGCTTAGCTGCCAATTAATTCCCTCTGTTTAAAAAATGTTCCAAAACGCTGTACTGGCCTCTCGCAGCGTTTTTGCTCCTTTCACTTGCTCAGACACCTTTTTGGACGTCAGTTCCTGTGAACTGCTACCAAATGCTAAATATAACACTCAGAACCACTACTGAAATTCATGATTAATCATGGAGGAATGACGGACAAGGCTACACTTGACAATGCAATTGCTTGTCAGCCAATTGTTCCATTATATATAAACCATTCAAAATGTGGGTGTGTGTATGAAAGTGGCTGTAATTCCTGAAAGGTTAATCAACGTTTTGCCAACCACCTTGAATTAATGTGTCGCTGGTCATGAATGACTCTTAAACACAAATGCAAGAATCTCCCGAGGAGATGAGCATGTTATCATTATTATAATCTTTATATTGTTCATATGCAGAATCATTTTACAACAGCCTTCTTTTAAATATTTGGTGTCTTGGTGTAGACAAGAAATATCCCCCCCAAAGTCCAAAAATGAACCATAACTTAACCTTAACTTAATTTTACTTGTTAGAGTAGGCATCTTATTTCAGAAAGAAAAAATGTTTTTATCTTCCCTTGTGTCAAAGTGCATGTACGTATGTGAGCATGTGCACACAGAAATACACAAAAGTAACCATTGGGCAAACAAAATGTTTGATGTATTAAGAGTGGAAAATGAGGCCAAATCCATCATTTTGAAAACTTAGGTCACATTTCATTCAAATGGCAGATCTCATCTTGCAAAACGAAACGCCTGATCCATACACAAATCGATTTACAATTTCTCACTAGCTGTTATCAAAGTCAGCCTGAACAAAAATCTCTGCAGAGAAATACATCTTATACTGAGGCAGTGGCATGGAAACTGCAAATGGAGACATTTACTTTACTTGGCAGAAGCTTTTATCCAAAGCGACTTACGAGGAGCTGACGCTGTGTGTCTGGCTCCACGACACACCTGGTAGGGGATGGACTAGGAGTCAGACTGGATTTCGAACCTGCAACCTTCTGACGCTTAACCCTGATAGCTCTGCCATCTGCCTTCAACATATCTGATTGGCTGTCCCTCCTTAAAGATCTGACAGAAATGCACCCTCATGTCATTATTAGCCCTTCCTCCCAGCAACATTTTGTGTTAACCCCTGTATCATTATCACATTCAACACCACCTCCTGCCCGTGTCCCTTTCAGCAAGAAGCCTTTTAATTTGCTTGCTAATTGGAAGAAACAACACTTCATCTCTCCTACCTCAAACTCACTTCACACTCAGAAGTGTGAAGGGTTTCTTGTGGGTTCTTCCAAAACCCAAAGACCAGACAACAAACTTGTTATTTCCCAGTGAGAAATCCCAAACGTTACACCGTGAAAAACACCCAAGTTCATGTGAGCAAGACTAATAAGACAAAAAAAAATAAAACACTTAAATTCAAAAATGTCCAACAACGTCTGATACTTACCGACTTTGACCCCACAGTAACCCTCACGTCACTTCATCTGCTCCAGTCTGCTGCATGATGATGTTATCACCACATACATTTAGAAACACATATAGAATCTGATAACATTTAGCTTTTGCTGAATTATGACTTTACTCACAGTAACATTTTTGCTGCTACAATCGAAATGAATGAATGAAAAGACATGTCTGTTTCTTACTGCTATTTTGTCTGTCATCTTATGTCAGTGTATCTGAGCACGTGTTGAGGTTCAGCAGGATTCAAAAGAACCAAACCGTGCCGACAAGAGAGACGCAGCAGCCTCATCAGCTTCCCTGTGAAGAGCCTTTATTCTCCATCTTAGTAACAAACACGGTGACATGAAGAGAGGAGGTGGTGACGAATCCTCCGTGCAACATCAAACCTCGTTTTGTTCTGACAGTATCACAGCTGTTTATGTCCACGCGTTAAACTCTACATTCAGATTTAGTGTGCCGCACACGCCGCACTCTCTTTAACTTTGGAGTGTATCAGCGTTCACTCTTGCAAATAAGCTGCAGTTGCCTGCAAGATCTGCCCATTAAAACTAAACTCATTACTTCAACTAAAGGCCACAGCCTGCTTTCCCCTCTGTCTTTTTCCTGCAGTGGCTGTTGCTGCTGCATGTCACCACACAGTTACTTAACAAATGGAGGCGGGCATCCACATAATTAAGACCAAGATGCTAGGACATAATTCTTAATTAAGCACTAATGTGATAAAGTGTGATAGCAGGACAGAACGCTCCTTTAAGGGAGAGGAGGCCTTTGTAATGAGGTGATTAATGGACTTAGAAGGTGAAGAAGATGTAATTGGCTGGTCATCCCTCCCAGCTGTAGAGCAGGACACCGCTCGTCGTCTGCTGCATAAACGCTGCTCGCACCACAGAAAGCGATGCTGTCTGTAAGAAAAAGGCTCTTTGAATCACACACCCTCCTTCAATCACAATCTGCTTTTATCTACAAAAACTTGTTATTTAATTAACTAGTTATTGTGTTACTTGTCAGGATTCCTGACACTGTTTGACCATACTCTTTGCTCCTCTCTGACATAACCTATTTTGACCAGTGTGTTCTACTTCCCCTACCACTACCCCACCAGCAGTTATGTCAGTGACACACCACGTGTATAGTATCCTTTCACATCACCGCTGCAAAGTGTGAACGACTGGAAGTCAATAACAATATTTCGAGCTGTAAACTAAAGTTGTGTTTACTCTCAATGCTGACCAAAATACACTGTGCAGCCTTGAGATCTAAATCACACTGAATGAAATTCCATCCTCATAAAACATTTACCAAGCAGGGATTTGATATATTTTTAATTGTTTACACTCTTCTTGGACAGATTGCAGCCTCCTTCACTCTGGCTATGCTTCCTTGTGTGTTACTGCCTGGTGTAAATTAGCAGAGTAGCATGAAGCTGCAGCAGAGATGAACAGTATAGGTGACAACTTTGAGGTACACATCTGTACATCTGCTTGTTAACGCAGCCACTTACCCTCCCAGCTAAATATGCTTTACCTGTGATACTGTGAATCTCCCACCGTAGCTTTGTGGCAGATGGGTTGCATTCAGTAAACTGAAGCTACAGTGGTCACGGGCTCACCAAAACCAGACCATAGAAGATAATACGAAGGTTGTCCTGGCCTGTTGGTTTTTTTCTGTTGTGAAAGGATAAGGCTAGAATGTACTCTAGCGTAAAGATGAACACATCCTACTCTTGTCAACACACGAACCCAGCTGAAAGAAAAAACAAAACCAAAAAACAACACATGTCCATTGGCTACTGTTGCAGACACTTTCTAGTGGTCACACTGCTCATTTGAAACAGAAAACATGAGAGGGAAATTTGTTTTTCTGTCCAAGTATTCATTGTTAGACTCCCCCACATGTCTCTAAACTGAAAAATTCAGCTACCTATATGTTAACTGTAAATTGGGAGTTTACTCCAGTTTTTCATGTTTGTCCTAAACAATATCCTGAGTTTCAACGCTTCTGTGTATGTTGAAGAGCAGTTATGAAATATGATTGCTCTATATAAAGGGAAATGTAGCTTAGATTTTCTTAACACACAATAGGAAAGACAAAATGAGTTGATTCATGAAGGGACATTTCATGTACAAGCCCAGTAAACTTCAACATTAGGGTTGTAAATGATGCTGAGTGCCTGGACAACAGCTGTTGCTTTAGGAAATGCCTGAATTACTGTGGCAAAAAGGGACGCAACGCACCAAGAGTGGCTGAAAACAGACCAGAATGGTTTTAAAAAAGGATAAAAGAATAAAGATAAAAAAAACAGTGGAGATGTGCCAAACTCTGCACAGGAGTGAGAGTAGACCTTCACTGAACAAAAGAAACTTCACATCACATTTACTTTTAAAACCTGCCCCGAGGTGATGTCCATCAAGTAAAGTATGTTTGAGATAGAGCTCTGATACGTACGTGGTTGGATTCATGTGGAAATTACATCCTGGTAACTTACTTGCATTCATTTATCGTTTTGAGCATTACTGATGTGGTTGGGTTTTTGAAATTATGTAATACAAAAAAGTCATTGTATGATGTGGCTTCTACAAAATTATGATGGATGTTTCTAATATTTTATCAACAGTATAAAAGCTAACATATAAATAAAAAAGTCAGATTAATTCATTTATTGGATTATTTACTGTCTTACACTGGAAATGTACCAAGGAAAAAGTTACATTACATCACAGCCCATTACCTGGAACGATAATTTTAAAATCTAAAGCCTTAATAAAGTTAAATATTTACAGACTTTACATTTTTTCAACAGAAAAGAAGTGTAACATCTAGTTTCCTCCTCTCATCCATCAAAAACTAAAAGAGAATCAGGTAAGTGAGGAACACACACTCAAACCAGGAGGCTGCTGCTGTGACCTTATTTAGCTTCCTGCTCCTACTTTGTCTTATCAGTCACTGGCTTTACTGGTAGCTTTACTAAGATTAATCTGTAGTTTATTTACCTAATTTCTTGTCTCCTTTACTCTAAAACATTATTTAACATCCTGCTTGAGAGGAATTCAATGCCAAACCTCCCAAATCCTCCCTTTTGAAGGAACAAAGCAGCTTGATGTTGCCGCCTCTCTTCTCTGAATATTCTGTCGTTTTAAAGTAGCAGTCATGTTTAGTAAAAAAAGTAGAGGATCCGCTGCTTTTCTTTACCATGACAGCTGCTTTAATAATCTTGTTTCTAGAAAGAGATCTTACTTTCCTAGTTTCTTCAAAGTCGACCACAAGAGGTGAATGTGAAGAAGAAACTCAACCCTTCTTGCCAGCAACAAATATTCAACAACCCTCCTTTAGAGAGATGGAATCTGTTGAACTTAACTCAATTTTCTTTAGTAACACAACTTAAATATTTTAATCCAACTATTGAGTTGGAAAAACTTAACTTTACTTAACTCACTTATATTCTGTAGATTTGAAATGTGACTGCTGACAAATTCCACAACAACTAACAGTGGTCCTGATAATATTTGCTCCTGTGTGTGAAGACCCGGACACACCTGTTGAAGTGGAAAGGAACAAATGTCTAGACATCCAAACCAGACAGACTTACAGGCAGCTTGGCTTCTTTGCCTGCCAACATGGACGCTCCAGAGCTGTTTCTCAAAACAGTAGGGTAGTCTGCTGGCTTTACTCGGCGCTCCATACTTCATGACTCAACCTGGCAAACCCATTGCTTAATCAGGCCATAGTCAGCTGATGCCAATGCCAGCCAGCTGCCCCGACTATAGAGCAGCGACAAACAGTTTGACAAGGAGCGTTGACTGGAAGCTTCAGTGGTGAGAGAGGATGATCCAAAACCAGTGCTTAATCTCCAGTCTTCCAGTAGCTTTCCAGTTCCTGCTGCATGGCTCACACCTCAGACATGCCATAGTGTTGTTCTAAAAAGTCTTAATCGAACTTTTTTTCAGCCAAATTAAGGTCTTGTGTCATCATTTACATATTCAGGTTTCACACAGATGAAACTACATTAATGTGAGCACATCTCGGAAAAAAACAGTCTAAAGAGAAACACCTTCAAATTGGCTCATTTACAAGTCCTGGTGCAAAGTAAATGATAATTAAGTGTGAAATTCATTGGGGATTGTTATACCTCTCCATATAATCCAGCATGAATGTTAAAAAACACCATGATCCCAACAGCCGACTGTTTATTCACTTGTTATTTACTGTATGTGTTATAAATCAATTAAAACAAGACACCAGACACATGTTACTCTCTATAATTTTTTATTAGATTGGTAATAACAGGCTAGTTTTTTTATTGGTCTCAGGCAGAACATAATGTCCCCTGAACTCCCATCAATCAAGTGGACACTCAGTACTGTATCTGTAATTGCTGCAGACTCTCCAAATTTGCATAAAGATGAGTTCAGCTCCTCTTTTGGCACCTTACCACTTCGCTTGGAATTTTTTGACATCCGCTTCACCTTCCTATATGCATGTGAATAGTGCTACTGAAGGAAACACATAACTGACAGAAGGATGAATGACGACAGTGAATGTATGTTGGTTGCAGACCTGAGCATCTGTGGTCTGTGTTCTGTACTGAGAGTGAGTGTGTGTGTGTGTGTGTGTGTGTGTAGATTTGCTGCTGACTCTCTCAAAGTTAAGTGTCATCAACAGTTCTAAGACTAAATGCTTTAATGCTCCATCATAATTTGTTATATATTTTTTTGCAGTTCATTAAAATCTTAATCTTTCATGTTCTCTGTGTTTATTATTTCTTGATCACACTCATTTAGCATCTGACTCAGTATTTTTCTGTTATAAATACATTGTCTTTGCACTGTCTGCACTGTCTCCATCCCTGTGTCTTCTGCAAAAAAAGAAGTAGACCCTTTATTGTCTGTGAATGCTCCTACATTCACATCCACCATCATACATCTTTTTGAGAGCTGGAATGTTTGTTTGCTGTTTCAAAATGCGACTGAGCCTGCACCTCTCTCTCTGTGTGTTCTTCATACCTCTCTTCTAAACCAGCCACCTTTGAGTCCTTTCTTCTTGCTGCGGTTTGTTAAGCGCATTCTTTCTGTCTCTGTCTGAACTGATCTTACTCCATCTTTGTCACACAAATTCACACAAGCTTATTTAATAACTGGTCAACTCTATCCACATGTTGCCACTAGGGGACAGTAAAACTCCACATGTTCACACATGATATCATTGTGTTTACATGTCCACACCCACTCTTGCTCTGTCACACAAACATGTTCGACTCACAGTGAATGTAGGGAACACTGAAAATATCAAATAGAAACATATTATTGAATCAAATAAGCTGAAATTTCCATTAGTGTTAATTTCCAGAGAAAAGTAACTTTGCATTGCATTGCCATTTAAAACCTTCACAATAAATGTAATCACATGTCTCAGCATTGCCTATAGTGACATCATGGATTGGTCCAGAGGACATGAGCTTTATAATGAAAATGTGTGTTATGAACTGCAGGTGCTGAGTTTAAGTGGGTGTTTTTAAAGAGGTACACCTGGGTAAAACTGTCATCATCATGCAAGCATGATTACATAGCTATAGATAGTAAAGTACTGGCTACTGGCCTGGTGGCTCAATGGGTTCAGCGTCAGACTGGGATGCAGAAGATTGTGGGTTCGAACCCAGTCTGACTCCTAATCCATCCACTACCAGGTGTGTCCCTGAGCCAGACACCCAGCGCTAGCTGCTTGTAAGTCGCTTTGGATAAAAGCGTCTGCCAAGAAAAGTAAAGTAAAGTAAAGTAAAGTCATCCCACCTTAGTGAGCTGAAAATACACTAAGATAAACACATTTACATTTACTATTGAAGCTTTCATACTTTCTAAATACTTTTGGAGCAGCAGTATTTGAATGGCAAGGCTAAGACATTTGCTTTTGTTAATCACTGTCGATATTTTGGATTTAGGATAAATATGAGGCAAAGATTCAGAATTTCAGCTTTTATTTGATGGGATTTAGCTGGAAGATCCATTCCCCGGCCTGTTCGACCTGCATACCTGTAGAATCTAAAGTTCTGAACTTTAACCTTTTTTTTTGCATATTTATCTTTTGATTTCAAGCTCAAATGTTGTCAGTTAGTTTTTGAATTAGTTTTGTATTTTTTGTCAGGTAGAACTATAAATCCTCTGGTTTTGATTATTTAAAAAAAATTATAAAATAAATGCAAATATATAACTAGGGGGAAGGTTCTTGGACCTCGTGCGTGTGTGTGTTTGTAAGCAGCATTCTCTTTGGCCATAGCATGGATCTCATTTCAGGATGTGGAATTAAAGCCAGCTGAGACCTAATCCCAGCCTAATACCACCCCCATCTCTCCTCACCGTTTTATGAAGCAGTGAAAGAGGGTAGAGAAGGATGAGAGGAATTAAAAAAGCATGTGACGATTGGAGGGATGTAGAGGTGAGGAAAGCCATATTACCGACTTCATGTGAGTGTGAAAATAAATTACTAAAATTCCTTGAATAATAATAATCAGAAAAATAGATAGATGTACAATGTACCAGAAAATGCAGCTGAATGTACAAAAAGTGAACAATATGACAATGGAGAGTGAATTCTTGTAGCTGGATAATTGGCAGCTCCGTGCATCACTGGATTGACTTCATTCAAATGACTGTAGATGCTGCACACTTGGGCACAGAGCTCAAGCGGATCTGAATGTAACCTTAATAGACATTATCACAATTTTCAGTCATATATTGCTGTCATTCATCTAAAAAAAGAAATACATTTGCATTTTAATTAACAGCTGTTTCCACGGTCCAAACCCAAAGCACCCTACCTTACCCAGAAGAAAACGTAGTCTGATAGAGACCTTGGGTTGGTCTGAGCGGAAATACACCTAAAGATAATTAGACTTCATCAGAAATAATTTTGACCTCAACAGACCCAAACAGAGAGAGAACGCCAACACAGCAACAGCATGATGTTCCACCAATTACTGTAATGAGCAGCTGTGGTGGAAGGCATAGCAATGCGTGCACTTCATAGTTAGCGCTCCCTGTCTTGTGTCAGAAAGCACATTTCTTCTGTGATGATGGTAACACACCATATTATCACAGTCTGCTCTTGGGTATTAGACATGTTGACACATAGGACTGAGAGTGTGACGATACAAGGGGAGCTACCCAGGACCTCATTAGGCTAAATATCACTTGGAAAAATACACAAAAAGACTCGTTAGAGCACAACAAATCAAATATACTCTTACACTTGCAACTCAGACAGTCAGTGTCTATGTTCATTTGCATGTCCGGAATAGAGGAGTGGAATGTACAGGTGAAAGAAGAAGCAGAGAAAATGCAAAGTGATTGTTGTGAGGTTTAGACGATCAGGTGTTAATGTGAAGGTCATTGATGTTGCCCTGATCTTTTATTTAGGCTTTCAAAGATGACATCCAATCAGATTGCTCTAAAGTCAGTCTTCCCAAATCCTCATCACAATATGTCGCAGCATAAGCCCTGTTGAATCAGCGGCTATTGGACTAGCAGTAATCAGCTTAGCTTAGGCCCACTGTAAATATGCAAATATTATTTGATGATTAATTGACCTCGGTTGGCGGTGAGGCCAAGCGGAGGGAGAGGCAGGACGGATGTGAGAAAGAATGAGACAGACAGTATAGTAAGAGAAGAATGAGAAGTATGAGGAAGAGAAGACATCAGAAGTGATGAGAGTTAGTTAACTGTTGTTGTACATCTTCATTTTCCGCTGTAGTGCACGACTAGCCAATAACGTCCTTCAAGTTAGTTCTTTTCACTCTGTGCCAGGGCTAGAAACATCTTAATAGCTAATATAAACCTGATAGGGATAGAAAAAACATGTTTTTTTTCTATGCTCTTCCTTCAGCCATCAGACCCCCAGCCCCTAATCTTTAACCCTAAAATCAGGTCTAAACTCTGAAACAACTCTTTGAAGTTGTGAGGACTGTAGCTAAAATCCTGTCCTCACAACAATAGTATTAACCTAAAATCTATCTACACAACTACATAAAGACGGGTGTGTGTGGACACACACACACACACACACACACACACACAGTGCTCCCACGGCTAAAATGTCAACAAGGAAAATTGGAAATGAGTAATTCTTTCAGAGTGTGAAATAGATTGCTTCTCATATACAGTACGTACATCCCAGAATATGACAAATTGATTCTTGGGGAGAGGCGAGCGGCAAATCCACTAGACAATTTTCGTTGTATGTTTTTTTTTAAAATTATGGTTCTGATTATTTATTTATTTTGTTTGTGCCAAACACGGCTCTCCATTGTAATTGAAGTCCCCTCACCCGCAGGGGAAGTGTTCCTTCTCCAACCCTCTAATTTGTTCTTTTAGGAGTCTTGATTTTCATTCTGTCAATAAATCGGAGAGTCAGTTTGTGTGTGCGTGTGTGTGTGAAAGAGTGGCTGAGCGAGAAAGAAATGAGGGAGCGATTATTCAATATTAACATGCTGGAGCCATCTGAGATGTTTCCGTCGATTACAGTATTCATAATGTACCCTGCCGTCATTCCCATGGTTTTTATGTGAGTGTGCGTGCGTATGTTTGTGTGGACGCTGCTACAGCTGAAAATGAAGGAAATCAAATCGATTAGACATCTGTACAAGCCTCTGAAATTGTCTGCTTTCTGTTTGTGAGTGCGTTTGATTGTCCAATTTTCCATCCTCTCATTTTCTGTTGTGTTTCCATATCTCCAAATCCCCCTCTGACTCCCTTTGAACACATGATCAATTCTTTCCCCTATTCCATCTGTGCTGGTTTTCTCTCGCTCTCCGGTTTCTCTCTTGTCTTCTACCACCTCTCTTTCCTTTCTTGCTGCGTCTCTGGAGGATCAGTGCTTTATGAAGCTGGAAGCTTGTTGCTCTCTGGATGGCTAAAATTGGTTGAAAAACATAACTCCAAATTGCTTTGGAGTTCTCTTGCCTCTGCTAGTACCTGTTCCACACGCTTTTTCATCACTTTTTAAGACACAACATTGACATACACTAATTATTTGGAGACTAACCATTAAAAGTGATCTATATCTGGTTTTACACAAAGCCTTTGACCTGAAATGAAATGATTTATGTTAAGAATGGCCAAAAAGGTACTTTAAATGACCACAATAATACAACTGTAAACACACACAGATACTGAAGTCCATCTATCATTGGAATAAATCTGAGATAAATACTCATTACAGCAAAATATCTAAATCTAATTCTAACCTTAACAACAAAACCAAGTCTGAAACTCTTAAACAACTCAAGTTGGGCGGACTGGCAAAAATGTTCTACTGAGAAATGCTCACAGAGATGATGGTACTGAACTAAAACATGTCCACACAGTCATGGGAAGACCAAAGAGAATCTGTCTTTGACCTTGTGCTGAGGGACAGCTCATAAATGGTGCCTGTGCGGTCCACTTGAGCTGATGCTATTTAGCTGTCCAAAAACTTGTGAACGTCTGATACAAAATACACAGAATATTGTTGATGTTGAGATATCATGGCAGAGAAAATGGCAACATCTGCAACATCGTCGGTGGTGTGACAAGCTTTCTTTAAAGATTTGTTGCTGCAATCCAGACTTGCTGCTGACAATTCTTCCTTCTGCCACCTGTCATGTTCTCAATTGCGTCTTGTGAATGTGTTCTACGGAGAGGCGCGTCCTGTACTCCTAGGTAATGCAGGCTATACAAGGTCGCCATGGTGTCCAACAAACATGCAAAGAAAAGATTTACTCTCTAAACAATAGGCCGCATATAGCATAAGGGTTCAGAGAGATTCTGCTTTCAGAAAGAGTAAGATTCTGTAGTAGAAACTAGGTCTTAATTAACAGCTGATTTTACTTGGGATTCCAATACTTCCTACATCCTTACTTAACAATTATGAGGTGCACTGACTCGAACCACCACAATCAGCTGTGTTTCCGTTTTAAGTTAATTCTCTAGTGATGATAAACCAGATGTGCCACAGCTGCAAAGTCTTGGCTTCGGAATAAATAAAGCTAATACTCTGAATATGAACAGCACGGGACAAACGACAACATCAGAATAGATGTGTAGAAAAATGATTTCCTGTTGTACTTTTTACAGCAGGTGCAGCCAAAGCATGTTGTATTATTGCTGTAATCTTAGGGTACACAAGCCTGTTGGTTCAATTTACTGTGACTAACTGAGGGTGCAGAAATGTAGTAAAACATAAAATAGAACTGACAGTCCCGGTCACTACCAGTCACGTCTTCCAGTGAAACTACACATTTCATGTCATTTCCATTATATGGTTTACTTTGCTTTTGCAGGTACATGAAAATAATTTCGGTCAAAAAACTTACTTCAGATTTAAAATTTAGCCTTGAAACGTAGCCGTGAAATCTAAAATGTGGCCTATATAAAGAGGAATTAGTGAGAACATTGCGTTTTTCTTCAGGAATCTACAGCCAAGAGGTAATTTGATCATTTTATGGGTAAATCAGTGTAAATGTTACCTACACCAAAGCACACATGCACGAGTTTGTTCAATGCCAAACACACACACACACAGACACACATCCATACACTTCGCTATCTTGACACCCTACTCCCTCCATAATCCTTCTTGAAGGGTTTCCAGATAGTGACAGGGTCGTATTTGGAGCTAAAACATTATCTTTCTGCTCATTAACCTTCGACAGGGTTCCCATTCCGCCTGACTGATTCCCCCTCCTCTGTCTTCACCTCCATCTCTTTCCCGTGTCGTTCCTCTCCTCCCTATTTGTCGAGGCACTCACCCAGATGAGACAGGAGCCTTTTAAAATGTCTGGTGATGCTTCATGGTGCTTCTCCTCGGCACTGGGGATCAACTTATCTGGACAATTTGTCCCACGAGTTTCCAGGATAGTAATGAGAGCATCCATAGTAAAGTTTTGTAGCTTTAACTTAGCCAGAAAAAGACCTTTGTCTAACACTAAAATATCTGTAGTTATTAATATAATGATAATTAGGCTGTTCTTTTTCGGGTTTCTTTCTTGTTTCCTGTTTCTTCCTCATTCCTTTCTTCAATGTTTATGCTTGTGGTTATTTTTGTTCCCCCAAAATGGAATCAGGCTTAACTTAAATTCAAGCTGAACTAGGCATGAGCTACGCTGCAGGTACTGCTAGCTCCAACAGGTCGCCCCCTTCAACCACGCTACACACACATTAGACGTTTATCTCCTCTGCAATCTTAGACAAACCTGTCAGGCTCTGTCAAACTCTAACTGTTTTCTTTTTTCACTCTGATCAGAGTCACTCAGTTTGTAAGTGGGTGATGAGGGATCGATGTCTTCATGGTCTACTGACTGACCGAACAACTCATACAGATCGATGAACAAAGACGCAGCACAGACAAACCATGACAACCTTTAATGGTGCGATAAATGTTCTGTGACCCAGTATTAACCTGCAACCCCAGAGTTGGAACTAACTTCTGTTGGTGATTTCATGCCTACATCTTTGCCTGTGCCCTAACAAACCTCTGACCAACACCACCTGTTACCACAGACACAAAGCACATCAACTCCAGTGCAATATGAACAATACACGAAACAAAACACCAATCAAATCATTACAATTCGCTGATCGGACAGAAGTACAAGCTTAAAAATCTTTGAGGCAAATGCCTGTACTGCAGCTTGGCTGTTCTACTCACTAGGAGGTGTTGGAGGTGACGGCATCTCTCTTCAATAACAGACTTTGTGTAACACATTTTTAACAAAAAAAAATTACAAACTGTAGCATTAAACAGAAATGAAAAGTCTTGATGTCTCACAGTTTTTTAACTTCCTTTGCCATTTTAAAGATCGGAAACACTGCTAGCGTACCTGGTTATCAGGATTTAGTTTTTCCAGAATGATCTTAGCTTTTTTATATTTGTTTTCTAAAATAACGATGTGAGAAGGAGATGTCTTCCCTTTTTAATACAGAACAATACTAAGAAACAACAAAAAACAAATAGAAATGTGTCGGTAACAAGAATAGTTTCTGACAGAAATCTGTTAATGCACTAACTCAGGTTCCACATATTCCTGTTGTTGTAAGAACAACGAAGCAGACAGACGATTGGATTTTATATAAAAAGCACATACATACTTAGAAGCAGTTGAGGACATTGAACTTGTGGGATGAGACGCATAGACATGTAACAAGCAAACACCATTAATGCTTTCCCCTGCTGCTGTGGCATGATGTCACCATCATCCTCATTGTACTTGGTGCTAAATGTGTCTGTGTCACCACGGGTTTGTTCTCGTTTCCATCTGCTGTGAGCAACACGGCAGCAGGGACTGGGTTTTCTAAATTCTAAAAACATCTTTGTACTAAGAGCATCTTTGTGCTTCACTGGTTTACAACAAAAACTGAAGATGATCTGAAGAAGGTGGTGTAATGCCATAGCGGGCCCGTCTCAGACCAGAACACGCAGTCTCTCTACACTATTTAGTTTTGGGTAAGGAAAGCTTGACTGCTGGTGGGAGGAGAAATCTGCATTAAGGTTACTAATTCACAAGTAGCTTGGGTCACTGAATCTAGGAACTCCGAGTTTCATCCTTCCTTTGAGCAAGGCATTACACCTCCAACAGGTCCAGTGAAACTTCTTAAGGGTTAGAATGCTTTTGTGTCTGTAGAAACATTCGGGAGACTTCTCCTGAGTTTACCATAGGCATGTTATTCCTGTTTGCGTTCTGATGGTAAAGATTCTCTTTGAACATGGCTTAATGAACAAGTAGAAGTCAGACTGGACACTTGACTCAGCATCTTTGATTTGATTTATTATTATTTGAAATATGACCACTCTGTAGCTCCATTTTGCAGTTGGTGCATCTCTAAATGAATTAAGTAAAGCTGATTAATGAATCCATTTACGCCGTCACGTTGAAAGGAACAGTTTTACCATGTTTTACCTGAGGTGCAATGTGTTGGAGAAGAGAAGCATATTGACAACTTGGAGGACGGGATATTGATGTGATCGCTCTCACTTAGTGAGGGGAGCTGGTGAAGTGTGACTGTGAATAATCAGCCTTGGCACTACATCACCACCACATTTTCCACCAGCAGGGCTTCTACATGCCCTCTGGGATGGTTGTAAGCAAAACAGGAAACGGTAATGTCTTATCTGCTGGACGTTGTGACTTATTGACTGAAGTGGTCAAGTTTAAATCGTGCAGAAAGCATAAACTTTATAGGGAGGAAAGTCTAAATCCAAATCTAAGCGCAGGAGAATCGTGCTTCGCTACCAATACGGTCACAGCATGCAAGATTTTTACACTAGAAATGTGGATATACTGAAAACTCCAAACAAATATTTTACTTAAGAGAAACACACCTCATTTACAATACGTCACTCACCTGGTTTGACTGTGGACAGTCGATAACGTCGTTGTGTGTTCCACTTTCAGGACATGTGTGCCTGTGAATGTGAGGTCCGAGCTAGATCAGGTGGGTTCCTTTGTTTGGTTTGATGGTTTGATGTGTGTTATGTATTTTGTACGAGGAATTATACAGTTTCTAAATATCTCTCGGTTGTGTCGCATTTCATTTGCATTTCTGTAACTGATAGGTGCCAAGATGCTCACGTGTACATGTGATCCACTCACATGTCTTTAGTCACACACACGTGTATATGTATGCAAACACACACACACACCGCTTCACTACACGTGTTTGCTTGTTAGACGTGTTGACACTTGTCTGTTGTGGCTTGGTGAAACAATTTTGTTTTTTTTCGGCTAAAGTGGAATAAAAGGTATTTAAATAATTTAATATAAGCGTGCTACCACAGCTTATTTTACTGCTCTTATTGTCATTATTTGCTTTGTTTTTCTGCTTGTGAAAACAATCGTTTCATTTCAAAACTTCTATTCAGTATTTTGCCTTGGCATTGATTTCTTTTTTTACCTCTGCCTTGCTGGTTGTTTCATTGTCACCTGTAATGAGATGATTGCAACACTCAATAATCTATTAAAACACTTGTAACTCAAACATTACTGCTGCTGACTAAATAAAGAGAACACTGCTGGAGTCAATTCATATTTCAAGTGTCTCTCCTGTTGTGAGGTGCAAGCTGTAATGCAGTGGAAAGCGGGAGCTCGATTAGCTCGTGCTCATGATACTGAGTTGTAATTCTCCTCTCAGTGGGGATCTCTCTTTACTGTTTGGATCATTATTTTCCTCATAAGTATTTGCATTATGCTGATCCCTGCTTTTACTGTACTTACATTCAGATGTCAAGCGAGGTTTTGCTCAGTTCTGGAAAAACACAGGTAGACACTGCGTATGTTTTCATGAATTAATACATTGATGCCTTTCTGAAGGACTGACAGCCCTCAGGCTAGGATTATGTCTCTGTGTCTGTCAAGGTTGCAGGAATGATTTTTAAATCTAATGCCCTGCTGCTTGACATTCACACAGTTCAACCTGAGTCAACCTTCTTGAGCCTGACCTTGTTGCTCAGTAGAGTGCAGTGGTACTTTGTAACTAAGCAATCTGTGAAGCAATTATGTTTACTGTGTGAACCTTCATGCTTGTGTATGATGCCCTGTATAATAAAAAAATAATTGGGTCAGTTTGAGCCTTTTATTTTACAGAATATTGCAATATTCCCCAAGGGGATCCGTAAGGTATGTCATATAATTGAGTTCGTTTGAATATGTGAACTAGAACATGTAAAAAGAGCAAAAGCAAAGCATATAATAAGAATTACACAGTGAACAAAAAGTGTTCACTGTGTGGCAGCGAGAATACATGAAATAATGTCAAGCAAGTCTGACTTTGTATGTCATCATAGGGGGCTTTAACCACTAACCAGTATATTCACATATGATTCCATCTAACATGCATACACACAGTAAAACAGACGGAAGTATGCTCACACGTTTGATGTCACACAGGCACATTGTAGACACACGCGAACACACTACCACCTCTCTGTAAGTGGAATGCGATTGATTTCACCACCTAGTCATTTCAGAACAACTTAGGTAGTAGCTGTTTTTTTTCTGAGAAACGCAGTTAGAGTTTAACCAGGAGAAATGGGGGGAAAATGCAATTAAAGCCAGTTTTGATGGAGGTCATGGCCTTACATTATTCAGAGCTCAGCCGCTGGACTTAAGGATGCTGCCCATGTTTTACTGACGAGCTCCTCCTTCAGGCTTTCCAAAGCCTTAATTGCTGCAAAGGATTTCGTTCACCCCCCCCCGAAACTGACCTAATTAATTTTGAGCATATTAATTCATAGAAGATCTGTTAAGGGACATAAATATCACGCTAAGGATCTAATGAAACAAGGCCTATGTCACTGAGAGTGCAGTTATCATAGGCAAGGTTCTTCCTTTAAAAATGTTTTGGGTTCTTTCATTCATAAACCAACCACAGAATTTTCAGCCAATGTCATGTACAGTACATGCTGTATAGAATATACTATATCAAATTTGCATGACATTTGTGCAGTGCTTGGAGTACTAGTCTGTAATACGAACAGAGAAGTGTAATAGAAGTGTAAAAACTGTAGTGGCAGTCTAATGAAAACACACCCTTAGTCAAAGAAGTTAATGCAGGTTTACTCATGTTGTCCAGACATAAATCTGTTAACACAGTCACATGGTGGAGGCTTGCATTTCTTTCACGGACAAAAAGGCAACTCCCCAAATCATTGCATTGTTTAAGGTTAAAAAAGTAATAATTAGGATTAACACGTAACCACAAACATAGACACAATTTCCCCAGGTAATATCATAACCAAACCATTCACATATAAATGCATGACCCCAATTTAGACCTAATCCTAATCCTAATCATCCAGACAGTTTTGCAAAAAGATAAAACATTACAAAGCACATGCACACAGCTGAATTTCATAATACCATTTATGCTGAGCCAAATGTTAAATGATAACTTCATGTTTCTCTGGTTTCTAAAATGTACAAAAACTTAAAATTTGCAGTGCTTGAAAAAAGCCATTTTCCTCCACTGATGAGATTTTGTTTGTGAGCCTAGTCACTGAAATTGATTTCCCCACTGTCTCTGTTTCTGTGGCTCAGTGTGTCAATTGTTCTGCCACCTTAGCAAGTGTAAAATACATTGTTTCGTATTGGCAGCGTGTTACACATGCAGTTCCAGATATGGGTTTAATGTCGCAGAAATTATCCACCAATCCACCACTGGCACGTGCCCACTCTTCTTGGTGTCACCATGTTAGTTTTTATTATATTGCTAGATTTGACAGTAGAGCAAATTAAAACACAGCTTTTTTGGTAATTCATTTCACCACGTTACTGTTTCTGTGCATTCATCATATAAACATGGACAAATGGGTGTTATTATTAATTTAACCTATATGTTTTAATTATTACCAATTTATATTTATTATTTAATTTACCGTTTTTATTTGTGTATCAGCTAAATACATCTAATACATCCAAACTATTGAATTACCTACACAAAAGACACTATTGCAATATCTACACAAATGTTCAATAACAATTCTATATTCACCTTTATGCATTTCATAAATAGTAGATGTTGTGTTGCCTAACATACAGATCTGTTACATCAGTCTGACATGAAGCCAAAGCCCTACAAGTCTGAATTATTAACTGAATTACATGCTGTAAATCTGCAGAAATAATGGAAATTATTCTTGTTTCTAACTGATAGAAAAGATAAAACGTGTTTCCAGTGGAACTATCCACAGATATGTAAATCACCCCATTTTATGTATTGATTCCAAATGTCAAAGTATATTATAATATATAATAATAGAGTCATAGTCTATAGAGTCAATAGAGTCTTGTCTACATTGTAACACACACTTTCCATACAAACGTTCATTTTGTTCGGTTTGTCTTCAGCCTATATGAACCAATAAGGGCGACCACCCTTTTATTTCTTGTCTGATGTATAATTCTTAAGACCAGGAATGTGCTGCACATAATGTGGTGACAGATTTCTTAAAATATTTATCAAATTCAAGGACAAAAAAACTTCACTGCAACTCCTCCAATATTTGACTGACACAAACACTGTACTGTAAAAACCACCACTGAGATGTTAACAAATAAAACAATTATCAGTTACTAGTCTGTTACACTATCCGTGCCAGTCTTTCACGATAAAGGTTTACTAACCGACCAACACCGTCACGCACAGAACACAGTGAGAAATTACTTTACGTTGCTACTAAATGTTTAGTTATTCAAAGCCAGGGGCGGCTCTGCACCACAGCAAGGGGGCATGCCTTGCCCCTCCAGCTGCCCCCCCAACTTCTACGTCCTTAAATCATACTTGTAAGAACAAATCACTTAAAACTATGTAATAAATATATAAAATATATAATTATATCTACATGTGATATAAATAAAGGTCCCTGGACTTAGTTACAACCTGCGTCCAACACCTTTTGCCTCCCACACTGCCACCCTGCCTGGACCTCTTGCCACTCCTTTGCTCGACCATGTAAAATTTTCTTCACCAACATGGAACATGGAACTAAAAAGTTGTATTTTTAGGAGCAAAACAACTGAGACTGCATGTAGTATTTTTCTACATATCAGTGTTGTGGACTGGGATTACCCATTCCTATTAGTTCCATTCATTACCCACTGGAGGGAGGCCTAATGTATCTTCTCCCCTGCTGCCGTCATAAGCCTCAGATTGGTTCTACGTGGTCAGTGGACTGGAGCCAGTTCCAGAGAAAATATGTTGAGTTTCTCTACAACTTTACTTGGGGTCATTTCATCATAGGAGGTCCCTCTGACTAACTTTCTCTCAGCCTCATTGCCTCGAATGCCCGATAGTTTTCACAGTAGCTCTACTGTCCCCTGATTCTGTACATTGACATTACTCTGCTTAATGAAACAGTTAGAAAAAATGTACCAGTCAAAGCAAACTTTGTACACTGTCATCACGGATGAATGTTCCAAAAGCAGCTTCACGAAAACGCATCAGAAATAAAACAACCAGTTACATCGGAAAGTTAAGTAATGCAGATTTACTGTTTGTCTGAATATTAAGGTGGGGACAGGACACTGACTGGGTGTTTGGCCAGCTGGCTCTATGTTTTGGTATTTTTAGCCCAATGATAACGCTGTTGATGAACGGTTACTCAGCTCCATTGGTTTGAGAGCCAAACAGATTCTTCTTGGTCAGTCTGCTGTTTCTGGCTTTGCCGTTAGTGTTCCTTCACATTATGAGAAAAAAAAGACAAAGTGATAAATCTTCTGGAGCTAATATTCAAACATAATTTCCAAAAATGTGTGTACAGCATGAGCACTGCAGTCAGGTCAGATATTCACATGAATCACAATGATTTATGAATAAACGTATCAAGGAGGACAACATGCCACATGCTTTATCTTGGTTAAAAATAACTACAACTTCAATGCACTGCCTTAATTGTGACTGAATATTATAATTCCTCTTATCGCTCCCCTGAAATGCGTATTCTGGGATGATAGAATTTGAACATTTATTCTCACAATGATTGTATTTTATTTACTTAACTATCTACAACTATTTCAAAACGAGAACATTTTCTTTCAAGTCACAGTTTGTATTTTCGCACAATATCAGATAAAGAATGTTCCTGTTTCGTGTACAACTTTATTCACAAATACCATGCACACATTTTCCCACAGGGAGAGCACCTGAAAACTTTGGACAGTCATCTGACAGTATAGCTTCTCTTGTAACAACATAATATACATCCAGAAACACTTAAACCCCGTGGGCAGTGGGTGAAGCGGGGGGTGGGTTACCTTTCTCCAGGGTATCACCATTCTCTTGACAGCAAATGGTGTCAGCTTTAATTGGAACAAGCACAACGTAATGGAGCGTGTCAGATGGCTTCCACTGTGCCTAGGAGGAAGTATGGCTTCTGGGTTTCTCCACGGTTGGGGGGTCAGAGAGGGAGGGGGAGATATAAAAGTTAGATGCAGAAAGAAATGGAAACAAGGACAAATAAGAAATAAGATTTCATTTCACCGTATCACTCCAAATCAAAGACGACTGCGAGAGGTAGGGTACAACCTGGACAGATAGTGACTGAATGCCTATAAAGATAAATCCTCTGAGGTGTAGACCATTATATGCTTAAAGATGCATTAGTGTTTAGAGACTAGTGAGGGCAGTGCATACCTTTCACATCTCCATGTCCGCCACAGTAATTAAGACATTTTCCTGCCAACCCAGACTCTGTAAAAACAAACATGTGCATGTATAGTGCAAGAAAAAAAAATAGACACTTTTATGGAAGATATGTAATGTTCACACCTCATGTGATGCAGTATCACATATAGTTTCTTTTACTTTTCTAAGTTGTTTACTGGCAGACAGACAGTTCTCATTGTTGCTGTGTCCTGAGTTGCCCTCGTATTCTGTGACGCACACAAGGAACAAGAAATGTGTCTGTGTCTGTAATGTGGGTTTGTATCTGTCTGATGGCAAATGCAAAGTATGAATTAGCTTTAAGACAGACAAAAAGAAATAGCTAATTGAGTGCAAGGTGAAGAAAGTTGATAAAGAGAAGAACACATCAATCCATATTGAAGATGGCAAAGTGTTGAGTGAAATAAATGTCAACAGAGAAATGAGAGAACAGATGTGCAAAAGTTCTTTGACAAAATAGTGGAATACCAAAACAGTCTAAGGAACAAGCTCTGTGTAAATACGAAACACTTTTGCATGCAAACAACAACAACACTTTGTTTATGGGGCTGCCACAGCCGATCACTCCACAAATGTTTATCTGGCAAGAATTTTATGATACAACCATCTCCATTTATCGAGGCTTGGGGAACGGTACTACAGACGGATCAGGACTACTGCTACTAGTAGTAGTACCACTACTGTATCTGTTGTAAGAGTGTAGCACTCAATTGCACAGTTATGACTGGCAAAAATTATATAATAATCCTGAAACCAGAATTAAGGCACAAATGCATTGTGTTTTAGGCCTTTTCCTCTCATACAAGTGTTCCTTACTGTACAAACATCCTTGTCGACTGCCACGTGCTCTTTCTGTCACAGGTGTCTTTTTTTTATTAGTATCCTCATTTTATTCTGAACCCATCTCACATGCAACACACTTTTTGCAATGTAAAAGAAATTCTCTAAAATAGTATTGCTACTCTCTGGTGTCAGCAGACATAAAAAAAAACTTGTGCGGGGAATAAATAATAAATGGAGCTGTTTTTATCTTCTGTTTGAACAGCACTGCAACAATTATTCCAAGGTCATGCACATTTACAGATACAAGAGTCTGGCTGCCTGATCTTTTACATACACTCGCATGTTAAGACAGATGAGTTTAGATTCTCCTAAAACACAGCATGCATAAACGATCTTAAGTGATGTGAGCTCTACTTAGGTTAGAAATAATAGATCAAAGTGTGGAATCTGTCTCCATTGATTTTGATTCGTGCGTTAGTTCTGATGGTAATAACTGACGAGATGGACGCTATGCTGTTGCGTCAGATGGGTAGTGATGAAAATAGCTGGCAAATGGTGGACAGAGCAAAAAGAAAAACAGATGACTAAATCATGACCACACGAAGATACAAACCGTTTGCAGGAGATGGGAATGGAATAATCAGACTTTGAAACTAAACTTTATTTATGCATATTTCAACATCTTTCCGGCTCGACACGTGGGATTGTACACTGTGAATAGGACACTAAATGGACAGAAAAATGTATGAATCACAGTGAAGTTGAGGTCAAGCGGGAAGTTTTACAGGTGACCACTGGGTGTCGCTCTTCAGTCTTGGCTTTGAGAGTCAAAGCACAGCGACTCCTCCTAAACAAGCAGGGATTACACATCAATGTAAACACTGCAGCCCCATTCTGTGGCATTTTACAAAGCAAAGTGACTGTTTTTGGTAAAGCATCAGCAGTATGCCACATTTTTGGTAGTGAGGGGTAGTGGTAAACCTCAACTAATAATAATAATGAATACTTGTTGTTTGGACAGCTGCTAGAACTGTGTCTGCACTACTACAGGGTATCGGTGTCTTGTCCAAGGACACCTCCACATGTAACCTGGAGGGACTGGGAATCCAACTCACTCACCCTTGGGCTTGAAGACGACTGCTCTACCCACTGAGCTCTCATGTATCAATACACTTCCTGTTAGAAAAATGCACCATTGAAATGTGATGAAATGCAAAAAAATGTATCTTTTTTACTAGTATAAGTGAAAGCAGTGATGTGCCATTTGCTCTGCATCATTTTTCTCCTCTGCTTCCTTGGTCCCTTGGCAGAAACAGGCATTTAGCCTCTGTGCCTCCTGTTTGCTGAGCCAGTGACAGCTTGCTACACAGCACTGCTGTGGGAATAACTCCCTGCATGGACCTTAACACCCCGGAGACCTTCCACTGCAGGGCGCAGCCAGGAAAGACAGAGAGAGAGTCTCACACACACACAGCAGATATTTATTCTTGGGCTCATGCAGACAAATCGTACAGACAGACTAATCAATGTGACTTTTTCCTTCTGCTTACTTCTTGTTGCTTGCAGAGGTGAAGATGTGATGTGTGACTTTGGAAAAAGAAGGAACAAATAGAGGAAAGCGAGTGTTCTCTCCCATCACTGACGCCGATCAACCTACTCTATGTGTCAGACTTGACATTTGACTCAATTACAGACAATTACAGTTGCATAATGTGAACAAAATGGTTTCCTGTGGGGTTTTTTGTGAAACAGTTCAGCTTTTAGCAACTGACTTTTATTTTTTCAGTGACAAAAAATGCTCTTCTGACTGAATGTAAACAAATCACAATCCGTGGTGAATTTCCAGGGTTGGAGCTGAGATGTCAGACTGGTTGGCAGGTTTTGGGCTCTAAAAAAAGAGTTCTCCTCCTATTGGAGGGGTCCCAATGCACATACACCCGTTATAGTGTGGGTCTATGGTTCAAAATGAACTGCACCTCGCCTGGAAGAGGGACAGGAGTCTGCGACTTCCATGATTGAAGATGAATGTTAACTATAGCAGCCCAACAAAATCCTAAACCTTTAGCGTCTCAGAGTGAGTCTTGTCACCCGGCACCAGGTGTAAGAGCTTTTTAATTACTTCAGAGACCTCTACCAAGCATACAGACAGACCTGCTCATATTTGAGACTCTGACTCCTCCTGCAGTTCCTTTCCCCCCTGTTGAACGCAACCTTTGAAGTAATTAAATAGTTTGCCAGAACCGCCTTGAGACCAACCAAAAGCCAGTGCTTTGTAGGGAACCTGAAGAACCTGTTGGAGAGAGCTGACTCTTCAGCCAGCCCTGCTCAGCTCTGTTGAGAATCCATGCAGGCACGGCGAGACTTTATTTTGAGGGGCACACTCAAAATAAGTCACTAGTATACCGCTTCTGTTAGCTTGCCTATGGCTCAGGCTCTGTCCTTCCATGTAAGGTTACCAAATTCAACCATGTTTCATATTGTCTGCCTCTCTGAAATGACTCGATCACTAAGCTCTATCTCGCTGATAGAGTCTCCATGAAGCATTTTCCTCCTCTTCTCTCTGTTTATTTTTTAGCTTGCAGTTCTCTTTGTCATGTGTTTTTCACATGCGTTTAAATAAATCCACTCAGAACACACACTGCGTTTTGTACATTTTTGTCTGACATTGTAAATTAGTCCAAACTACACTCTTTGACCTGCGTGTGTTTGCTAAGCTCAAGTCACAAAGTAGAGGAGAGAAACAAAGTATCATGCTAGTATTGATCCAATACCAATTGGTATCTGTACTATCGATGTTTGAGTTAATCTGCCTATCCCCTCTTCACAAGTCAGTGATCTTTATGTGTGCCACAGTAAAGACAAATCCACACTAATATTTAATTTTAATAATAATAAAAATGTGAATTTGTCTGTGTGCATGTACCAGTGAATGTGGTACATGTACATGCAGGTCAGACTGGTGCTTGTAGCTTCGTGGACAGGATCTCCAGGCAGCAGTGAGTACTCATTATACTAATATTGGCAGAGCCTCTCTCGTTACTTCGCACTTTTTTGTGTTCTTTTCGACTTTTGTTCTTTACTTCACATAGTTTTTCTATTTCTGTCAGCGTCTCATTTATCCCGTCACGTTTCTTTCTCGTTTTTCTCTCTTGCTCATTTCTTCCTTTTTTTCAGTATTGTACTGTCAAAATGAGATCAGTTACTCATTATGTGTATCCAGCAACTCCAGAACTCTAACGTACAGTAATCCATCAGGAGAGTAGCTGCCCCAGTCTAATAACCATATTTGCAACTAGTGATGACACAACTTATGCAGCAGTGATATACCATGGCACTATGGAGCAAGACATTGACGTTTAGCAAGACGCTTGGCCACAGCATCAACATCGTCCCAGTCACTGCACATAGCATTCAAAGGCCTCTATCCTGCAATGCAATTTGGAGTAATTCTTTTTTTTTGCTGAAACTGTTTTGCAGTTTTCCTGGCACCAAGTCACCCTCACCATTTGTACTGTGTAAGTTTTTGTTGTTAGCCTGGAAAGAATTAAGCGTGACTGTCTTACGTATCATGACCGATTGCAGGAAATGCAGAGCAGGGTGAGGCAGGTCCAGAAGAACTAGGGGGAGAAGGAGACCCAAAGATTGGGGAGGTGCTGAACAGTTGAAAAGGCATCACGCAATAAGGTGACTTAAATACATTTATAATAAATCTTTTGCTTAATTTTAAGGCTATGCAGAGGAAAAGACAGAAGTTTAAATCACTAACCATACAGTGCATTTCTCCTGTTTCCTTGGTTCCACTCTAGCCTACAACCCCTGCATCATATTACCAGGTCTCAGAGCAGAGCAGCAGCACTGCAGTGAACAAACAGAGATGAAACTGACATCAGCCCTCGGGAGCATGTCCAATAGCAGAGCATTAGTATGATTAGTAACTGTGATGTAATTACTGAACTTAAAACTGATAGTTCCTTGCTTGAAAAATCGAACGCATCTCAGTAACATTTATTCATAGTGTGTCACCATCCAACGCTGCTCAGTTTTTCCTGTTTATTTCTCCCCTCAGCTCAGAGCTGCTGTGCTTCTTCTCGGCTTTTTCCTCTCCGTTTCCACTTCCACTCTCCACTTCTGTCTGTGTCACTTCTTCTGCTTATTGTCACCATCTCTGTCTCTTGTTCTCACTCTCATCCCTTCAGTCCATCTGCCGCCCCCTCTCTTTTAGTATGTGTTGCTTCTCTGTTTCTCTCCTCCTCTCTCTCTGTCTTCAGCTTTTCTCCGCTCTTCTTCTGTCTACCTTCTTCTTGCAGACAGACAGTGCTCATTAGTGGCAGCAGCTTCTTTTTGCTCCCTGTTTCCAGCCAATGGGCCATTAGCCTGTTGTGTGCAGGGAAATAAATCGTATCAGGCAGCAACCCAAGTGCTTGCATGTTGACCAATCATGACAATTTTTTATGGTTTAGTGAGCAGTTTGGATTCAGGAACAGCAGCCAAAAGGTGTAAATGCACCAGAAATACAGCCTCAGTGATGCTGTAATGAAATATCTGAGTCATGATTCTTATACTGTACAGCTATTTTATTACATAAATTAGCTCTGATGTATAACTTGTTCATTTCTGTTTGTGGCATAGGGACATCATATCACATATCACATAACACATGCTGGGTCACATAAAGAACACGTCTCGGCACGGGCTTGAAGCCATGAGTCTGCTGTGAGCAGTTTACCCACAGCACCAACATATTTCAGCATTGAAGTTAAAACTCTTCAAACATGTTCTCCTTTCACTATTTGGTTCTTCCAGTGTGTGAAGTTATACATCTTTAATGATCCCTGTGGGGAAACCACTGTTGCAGCAGCAAGTAGTAACAAGAAAGAAGAAGAGCAAAGTAGAGCAGAGCACGAGTCTAACACAGAAAAGAAAAGCAACGTTATGAACACAGTGCATGTCAGGCATACAGTCAGGCATATTTAGCAGAAAATATTTAGATGAACATCTCCAAAACCAGGTTAGGATGACCACATGAATGAAAAATGATATAATTATAGCTACGAAAAGTTTAGAAAATATTAACAGGGATGCAATTTCAAGTTGTGACAAGTATATAAACCTGTAACATTGTCAAATCATGCATTCACATTGACACATCGTATGGCGAAGAAACTTGCCTTACAATGTAAGTATTTTTATTTCAACAGACACTTTTTATGCAGACATACTCAGTGCATCCCAAGGGAGATAATTAGGCATCTACAGCTCCTCAGCTAAAAATTCAACACTTGAACACAACAAAAAACAACATAATACAACATTACTAAATGGATGAAGCATGTCACACTGATTCACAGACACATTACAGTTATTCATCATCCGTCTATTTAGTGCTGAACAATTAATCTGGCAGCATTCAGGGTGTCAGCCTGTGCAATTAGTATATAGCTGCAAAAAGCTACAGTTTTATTACACACATATGTGCGTGTGTGACAGTGAGAACCTATTCTCTAATAAACAGATGACTAGTCAGTCTCTGCATATGATTCAAGTCAAGTCAGTTTAATTCATCTTTGTTTGTATAGCGCCAAATCATAACAAAGGCCACCTCAAGGCACTTTACATAGCAAGGTTTAGGACCCAGAGTCACCTGAGACATCTCTAACTAGACTTTATCAAAAAGGAAGGTTTTATGTCCAGTCATAAAGGTAGAGAGGCGGATCACTTCCTGTAATTCCATACTGATGTGTAAGGAGATGCATAATACTATTTATAATGCATGCTAATGAAAATAACAGCTATTTTTACAATAACTACAATAAGACCTACTACTCACTTAGTTATTGTACATTAAATATTTACATTGTGCTTCTTTCCACAGACTCATCCTCATCCAGAGTGCACAGTAATCAAAGCGGTAGCTTTGTCAAGCAGTAGTTTTTTTAAATTACAAGCCAGCCTTCAACTGTTGGTATTAGGACTAACATGTTTGTGTTTTGCTTTTTTGATCATACAGTGGCTAAGGACTGAGCTGACCTTTAAGCAACAGCAAGCTGAACATTGCAGAGACATTGCTACAGTGCTTGACTCATTTCCATTCAGTTACACCGTGATATTAAATGCATAATTATGACCGTAGCAATTTACATAGACTATGGGCTATGAATAATAAATGTTGTGTTGATGGTACCTATGTATATTTGAATGTGTACAGTGCAGCTGCATGTGGTAGAGATTTCACAAGTTTATATAAATATGCAGGGGAATTAAGCTAAGTGGGTTTGTGTGGGTGTGTACGTGGTGTGGTGAAGCTTGTACATATACTCTATATCTGTGTGTTTGTGCATTCAGTGTCTGTATTATCTATAATCTGTGTGTGTGAGCATGTGCAAAGGTGAATGCAGTGAAATACTGACTGACGAGTCACCAAAAGCAGCAAATACATGACCTAGCCAACACTGAACATTTATTTGAAAGGATGAAGTGAGGGATAACAAAGTGGAAAGTAGAATAAAATCGTAGAATAGCGTTTCTACTACAGTGTTAAAGAGGATCCTTAAATGCTGTTTAACTAATTTTGATACTAAAGAAAACTCTTAGCAATGTTTCCAATGGGAAATTGTTTAGGTTTAGCAGCACAGCTTTATTTGAAAGGCAGGTCAGAGATGGTTCAAAAGCAGTAATTTAATGGTATTCGTCTTTCAGAGATTGAAATTGAAAGCCTGATAGTGTGAGACGGTATATCATGAGAAATGTACATAACTAATTATATATAAATTAAATTGTAACATGCTGTTAAGCACTACAAAGCAGTAGGTGCAGCTGTTTTATAACATGTGCACATACTGTTTCATTTTTATTTCCCATTCTGTTTTATTTCTGTTCCTGTATGTAATAATTCACTTTTACAGTACAAGGTGCGGAGACGCAGCGAGCGAGATCTAAAGGACGAGAATTTCTGTGGCCTTGCATTTTGCCCTCTGTGCCTTGTAAAAGGTTATGTGCTTCCCAGTCGGCCATTGTTAAAAGAATCCAAGCTTTTGTGTAAAGCCATCACACTGTTTACAAGTAGGTGTATGTACAAAGAATAGAGAGGGGAGAATGGAAATGTCAGAGAAATGTCAAATGCCTGCTGGCTCTGTCCGTAGTATTTCACCAGCTGAAATGCTCTCTCCAGGGAAGAGGGTCCTGGGCAGGGTGACTGTGGTAGTCCAAGGTCAACTTATTGGTGACTTTGAACAAAATCAGTACTAAAGTGATATGAAAAGAGTAAGTGGGAAATAAATGGAGTGACAGATGAAAGGGTTAAGGGAGGAATTCAGAAAGTATTGATTAGACAGGAAAAAACTGTGAATAGGTTAAAATACTTACATTTTTCAGACCAGAGAGGGATGTCGTAAAACATAAAAAACATAAATAAAATAGAATGCACTCCAGTATAAATCTCTACACCCTATGACATTAACAATAAACACATAGTACAATTATCCCCTTTCTGAGTCTCGACTTTGAATTCTAACCTTGTAGAAGTAGAATTCATGGCAGAGCGATTGAAAGAGTCGATTAATCAGTGGTTGATTGAAGAATGAAAGACATTTATAGTGCAATGGCTGACAGATGGCTGGCTAAAGAGAAGACTAACAATGGGGAAACATTTGAATGGATGGATATGCAGGGGCAAGCAGCTGTATCTTGAATAATGCCATCTCTCCTGCACCCATTGGTGGTTGTGTTTCTTCCCTCATGCCACGTTTTAGTGGAGCTGCGTAGTTTCAGATGAATTGGAATGGATAAACCTAAGCTTGGTACTACAGGATAGCTTTCCAGTTCAACTGTTCCCAGGGAAGAAATGCACTTTAGCCAGTGAGTGGTACTAGAGCCAACACAGGTTGTATAGGCTGTTCTGAAAGGTGATGCAGTGTGCATCATGCATCATCTGATTTAACATTTAGTAAAAGGCTTGAGAGACATATATCTTACAAAAGGACAAGAGACTGGCTCTTTCTTGTATGTTTGATGTGTTCTGCAGTGCTATTCATAGTGCTGATGTACTCTACTACCAGGTCAAAGAAAATAGCATTATATCCCTAATCTGTAAATAACATCATTATTTCAGGGCCATAAAAATAAAGCGATTTAAAGTGACTTTTGGCACCTGGACTAGTCCAAAGGATGACTTGATGATGAATGATTTGGATGAATAAAACTATTCTTGGGTCTACGCAGAAATGAAGGAATATATTAATGCAAAAGTTAATGGATAATTAATGAATGCATAAATGAATGAGTGGATGGATAAATGACGGACAGTTGCATGATTTTGTTAAAGTGATGAAATGTGTTAAGCAGGAAGATAATCCATGAAACGTAAACTGACAATATAGAATTATTGGTGGGTGGCTAATTGATCAATAAACTGATTATTTTAAAAACATACAAATAGACACAACGCTGTAAAATAAATAATAGTGGAAGGACAGACAAGTAGATGGACAGATGGAGATGTGAACAAGCTGTGTGCTAGATATTGTATTACCTTCCTTACTTATTACCATACACACACACACACAATACCACAAATCAAACATGTCTCTATGTACCCTCCCCTTCCATTGATGATTTCCAATGCTTGGATGCTTGTTTGTGGAGCACTAATTTATAGCTTAATCAATTATCCATTAAAGCTTCTTTCACATAAAGACGAGTGATGGTAGTTGCCAGCAATACTGTTGTGCTTAATATGCATTAGCATGCCTAATATCCCCCACTTCCCCCTTTATCATTGATGAGCCAAGGCACTGTTCCAGCTCTTACTAGGTGCCATGCATCTGTGGATTTTCCTTTGTTTCTCTTTGATTAGACTTAATGGAAAATACTGTATCTTAATTGTAAAAAGATGCATGATTATACATACGTCCACAACAGTTTAAACTGCCAAGAACAACTTTAACAACTGTTGTGTTACTAGCCCTCTCTGAATTAGGCTCCTAACTAATGAACTACACAGTAAGAGTACATTAATTAACAACAATTAGGTCAAATTCATCAACAAAAATGTTTTTATTTATCCTGGTAGTCTTATTGAATTGCCCAACCTCATTGTATGGGTGTCTTCCTCTCTGCCTTGGCCTCCAGACTACTTCTATATCTAGTTCTAGTTTTTCCATCCTGATTAGCTCGTTTCTTGGCCTCAGCAGCCCCATTACCACCACCAAGACCTATACACCTTCTACTACAGGCTGTGCTTGTTGCATATGGCAAAGCCTCCGAACCTAGATCAGTCTGCTCTGAACATGATGATGAGAGTATCTGTGCTGTTTCACCAGCCCAGGTTGTTGTGGTGGAATAAGAGTCCATAATTTCTGAGTATTTATTTCTCTATTGAGTGCTGCCATCTAAAAAAAGTGCTACTTAGTTATTCATTCGTTTACCGAACCGCTTCATCCTCTTAAGGGGTCGCGGGGGTGCTGGAGTCAATCCCAGCTGTTGTTTCGGGTAAGAGGCGGAGTACAACCTGGACAGGTCATCAGTCCGGTGCAGGGCCGACATACAGACAAACAACCATGCATGTCTTTGTATGACGGGAAGAAACCGGAGTACATGGAGGAAACCCACGCAGACACGGAGAGAACTCCACACAAAAAGACACACGGTCAACCCCGGGAATCGAACCCTGCTATCTAGCTGTGAGGCAACCAATACTCCACCGTCGCGCCTACGAAACTTGGTTATATTGTACATTTTATTGTACAGTGCAAACTACCTTAGAGACTGCAAATAAATATGACTTTTAATTATGACTTTTAATCTTTTAATTTATATGGTCTGTACAAGTCATCTCTCTTAAAACCACCCTTCTTTCCATTGTACCCATTTAATGAAATGCCAGAAGAATTATACTGAGTTTTCACAGCCATCGATGACCACTGTTATTTCCCACAATCCATTGCTTCTTGAAAGCTTATACAGTAGTAATGTGCAGACATTGAATGATTTGGACTGCATTGTATTACTACTATATTGTCACTACGATGACTGTGGCTATTGAATGATGTTCACGAGTTTGGATTTACACTTCTCTATTTGTAGAGCAACAACAGGTATATTTCAGCACTAATCAGTCATCAGTGCTTACAGTCTCATGATGATGGTCTTCTTATGAACACCTCTCTGATGTCAATCAGTCTGCTTCAAGAGTGGCCATTCCACAAATATAATTGGCTCAATATGCAACATGTCCTCTTTCTGACATCTCTCCCTGAATAAAAGCTTTTCAATTCCAAGGAAGAACCATCTGGATTTGGTCTTGGCCATAAAACCATGGACCTGGAACAGTTTACCATTGAGGGCTTCTGGGAGCTTGCCAATCCATTTGTTTTGCAGATTTGGAGAAGGCTTATAATTGCGTTCCTCAAGGTGTCTTGTCGGCAGTATTGTGGCAGTATGTGGTCGTCAAATGCATGCAAATGCTTCTCAGCTTTTTGCCAGATGATATATCTCATCTGGCCAGGGAACACCTTAAGATCCCCCAGGATGACATCCCTAAACACATTCAAACAACCCAATATGCTATCCTCAGCATCTTCTGGCTATCATTTGAGTTGAGGAACAAAGGCTGCCCCCCAGTACCACTGGTGTCACCACTTAAGATCCAATGGCAATTTCAGGGGTAAAGAGGTTTTGAGAGAGCGTGGAGTTGACAGATGGATGGGTTACTACTGAGAGTGGGTGGCAGGAGGCACGTTTTCAGCATTTTTCATGGATGATAAGGCTCAAGTAATAAATAAAAGAAGGGATAGCCAGGCCTCTGTCTATTTAATACTGCTGATGTAGTGGTTGCTGATGGAGGCTGGGGAATGACCTGAGTAACCACAAATATAAGCAGGCGTGGGATGACGAGTGTGGACACATAAACTGTTATGTGCCCAGGTGCAACAAGATGTCATGGTGCAGTGGGTCACTCAGACACCACAAACCACAGCCTGGAGCTCATAAATGGTGAAAGTAACGTGATCCCCCATGATACATGGATAGGATGAGAAATAAATGTATTAAATGCAAATGTTACTCCCACTCTAGTAAAAACTCACATAATCATTCAGTCTTTTCGTCCTTCTATAGTTGGATTTTCCATTGAGTCTTGTGTTATGAAATTTAAGAATGACATCAACGTCCCGAGGTGAATGCAGCCACACCAAATGCGATACACCTGTAGAAAACCAAGCTTTGTTGTATTGTAAGTATACAGACCAGACAGTGCCCCGTGCACTGGTATATCCGTATGAAAAACTGTTTTCCAGAACATTGTGTGCCCTTGTATGTCTGCGACTGTACCTGCAGTGTAAGTGTGTATTAAACAGTGGGGTAGAATGCTGCTGACACTTTCACACAACGGGGCAAAATGCTCATATTATCCTTACTGTGACTGCCTCACAAGTGTGTACGTGTATCACTGCTGGATGCCTTCGCCGAGAAATCCTGCTCACTCTGGGGACAAAGAGCCCCACAAAGCCACAGCGAGGTTTGCTGATCACCTTGAATGAAAGAGGAACTTATCTTCTTCTTCTTGTAAAGGAGGACACCAGAGTTACCCCGCCATTTTCTTTATTCGCTTAATTCGTCTTGCCTTTAACCCCCATAAGATACAGCATAATTACAGACACATCGAAAAGCCATTATCCCAAACAGCTTATTGTACTATAGTATTTTCTGCCTTACCTAACTCTAATTCGAGCTGGGCTCGGGCTCGCTGAGGCTAATGATGATGTAAGGGGAAAACAGAGGAGACACAGCACTTTACTTGCTTATTTAGTCGTTCCCATGTGTGAGTGCAGTCTCAAACACCTGTCTCTGCTCCAGGCAGCACACACATCTTAATGGAGGGAAACACCTGTTTTAATATGTCGCAGATCATTCGAAAAAGAGGTGATAACAATTAAATATTAGATATTTTAGATAATATTCAAGCTGTCTTATGTTTAAAAAAGTCCCAGGTGTTTTGGGGATACACTTCTTAATTTGTGGTTACCACATGTGGTTTTTATGTTCCAGCAGCAGCAGATAATAACACTGGATATGTATATTTATCTGGAATATGATGGTGGAGATGATAAACAATTTGATAAAAACACAGTAGTTCTTATGACATGTAATATCTTACACATTCTCTAGTTGATTGGAGCACGGCTGTAGGCCTACTGTTTCATTTCTGTAGTTTTAGCTTCATCAATTACACATGCTGCGCTGTAGAGTAATAATAAGGGCCAAATGTTGGCATTGTAAAAACATAAAGCAGTGATTTAGAGGACGATGCTTAAACCCTGGCAGCTATCAACGTGCATTTGTGTATTTCACATTTGATTCAATTTATACAATATTTGTTCAGGCACACAAAGCTGCCTGGAGATAAATGGAGATGTAACCCAGCTCCACTGACAACAGAAGGATGAGCAAAATGAAGCAGCAGGGTGAAAGAAGTGCGAGAGGGCATGAAAGACACACTGTCAGGCAAAGATAAAGCTAGTCTTTCTCCCCAACAAGCATTTGCAGCACCTGAGAAGTTATCACTCTGTGGGGTCAGATGCAATCTTTTAATGCCTCTCATTCCAGTGCGCCACAGGTGGACAAACCCCCAAGCTCTTGAACACATACACAGAGAAGGACAAGAAAGGTTACTGGTTCAAACCCCCATGTGCAACATTTTCAGTCCGTAGAGTCTTTGGTGAGGGACCCTGAAAACTACTACACTGTAACATACTGGTACTGTAACTTATCCCCACACACATGCATACTGGGCAGCATCTTTCTCAAAAAACCTTAGTCTAAGATAAAGTGATTGAAATGGTGAAACATTTGCCTCCTTATAGATCAAAATTGTAGTCCAGGTGCACTGGTAACAAACTAGATCGGTTTAAAAGTCCATGCTATTGCTAGGTTCCTACACAGGCAACACCCCAGTTAAAGACATTTTTTTGTGTTGCCATGGAAACTGTGTGGACATCTCTATGAAATAAGATAACAAAAGCAAAAAAAGAAAGTGAAAGCTGAACGTGAGAGCTGTGTGTAGGGAAGAAACGTGTGTTTGTGACGTGGACTTGGGGTGTGTGTTTGTTTGTGTGTGTGTGTGTGTGTGTGTGTGTGTAGAGGTGGTGGTGGGTAGAGTCAAGTAGGGGAAAAAATAAAGAATAAACAATGGGCTCTATGCAATGGCTGTTTAAGTGTAATGTACTGTATGTGCAAACACTGCAAGACATTTAATTATCCAGCTGTCAAGTGAGTATTTAAATCTGATAGATGTAGCAAAAGCTTAAATATGAATTAAGAGTATTCCCATCTGCTGAAAAGATATCAGCCAGAATACGCCGAACACGTGTCATTTATGTGAACAAAAACATAAATACTTCATTACTTAATACTCAAATCAAAATAAATTACCTTTATTATTAATAACAAATTACTTCACTATTGGTGTATTTTCTAATATCCAAAATATAATGTGGAGCGTTATAGGGTTCAAACAAGTGGCCAAAAAGTAGAGCCTTTGTTTATAGATGGTAAAACCGCACACAGGAATTTAACAGAATTAGTCTAAGAAATTGTGTGCTGTTAAATTTCTGCAAAAAAAATAAATTAAATTCATGTTGTTTCAATGTATAATTTTAGTTTTTATTATGAGATATTAGCATTGGTTCACTCGGCTTGAAGTGTTTTGATTTGAAATGATGATGACTGTGACTGAGATTCACTAAACTCATTAAATTAGGTTTCTAACTTACAACTTACTTAACTTTACAAATCAGGATTCAAAAAGTAAGGTATGTTCTTTTTGTTATTAAACCAGGAACAAGAAAAACATGTTCAAACCGGAATAGACAGATGCATAAAAGTTGACTTCCCTTCTATAATAGTTATTGATGTATGATACCAGTTAGAAATGTGTGCACATTGGAACACATTTCTATATTATACTGTAAGTAGCCTCTTTTCTTGGATCAGAAAACACCTTACAGCAGGTGGAAGTCTTTTAATTCAAATAGATTGGTTTTAGTATTAAAGGATGAATACATACTCTGGCTAGCTCTTGACAAGCTCAGGGAAAGAGCAGCGAAATGAAAGGTTATAATTTCAGAACCTTGTGGTCTTTGTGTGCAGGGTGGCCTCAGGGAGAGCTTCATTCTTAGCCTGAATGATTTCCCTAATGGAAACCCAGCTTTTAGCTCAGTGACAAAAGTCAATACATGGTAGTGCCCAGCACACCACACCACAGCCCTCCAGTGGCTATTGAATTGTAGTGAAATAAGTACTTCGCTTATGTGCAACCTAACATTAGTAATGAGGGAGCCATTCTTCAGTCCTGGAAAAAAGGCAGACCTACAGCTCTGAACACAAGCTCTTTTTAGCACTGGGCTGTAATCTTTGTTTCCCACTTCCCTCTGAAATATCACGTACTGTATTTGAAAAAAAGGTAATCAGTAGTCAAAGGTTACACAGACCATGAGGCATGTGTAGTGGAGTTGAGGGAAAGCTCGGAAAGAAGATCACAGCAGAGAGATCAGCTCGTCAGTGAAATCAGAGAGGCGCCGCTCCCTATTAAACACAGTCACACAACTCGTAAACACAGAGGATGAGAGCATTACTTCAATAACTTGTCAGGTACGTCAGTTCTTTCTGATACAGCGTGGCGATGAAAGTCACACATCAATACAACCACAAGCTTTTCTGTTATGTTTGGCCCATGTATGACTTAGGAAATCAGCTATTCAAGGTGGAAGACACAGACTTGACAATGCTCTAAAAAACTTAAAGAGAACTATCAGTATGGACAACCTGTTGCTACTGCAGGTTCACTGATTGATTTAGGCTGAGAGCTTCTGTTTGGCTCATTAGTCACACAACCGAATGTGTGCTTTTCACTCAGAATGCTGCACAAAACCCTCATTGAAATTATGTGGTACTTACATTTCCATTATGCACAGTATGTTTTAAATCATCACCAACACCACAGAGATTGTCATATTTATCTTTATTATTTTCTTGTGCATTTAATTTCAGACCTTGGATGTATCCTCCCTGCACACACACACACACACTGGCTTTGACATCATTCGTACACAGCAGGAGCTGTGCACACACAATCACGAGTGACAAATATGTGGGTATGTGACCAAATGGTTTTTAAATGCTGCATAAACTTCAAGTCCTTAACAGAGTGCAACCAGGCTTCAAACTCAAAATAAAAGCACCCAACATGACATTACTGTCAATGAGTTATGATTCACCCAGGTTTTTCTATAACGGTTGGGATTACATCACAGTAACTTGTAGAGCAACAAAGATCGCACACAAATGCAAACACTGAAAAAAGGATGGTTTACAGTTAAGTGGATGACCACTTAACAAGAAAAAGTCCCAATTACAACACATTTTTTGTGTCAGAAAATATTTTGGTTGTTCAGAAGAAATTAGTCTAGGAGATTACTGTAGCAGCACAAAGGACGCTTAGAAGTGAGGTACAAAGCAAGCAATAAAACTAAACCTGGACGCAGCATGCCACGAGGAGAAATGTTTTGTGAGATGTAACCATGGTGCCCAGGTACTGGTGGCATAGAACAATGTCAAACTTTTATACACTTTAAAATGTAGTTGAGATGTATCCGTACACATCACTCATAACATTAAAGTCACAGTTTGTGTTTTTATGTATTAGACCTCTTTGACTTCACCACATTGTGAAAGATATATAATTTATTGCGAAAAACCTCCCCACAGCCATCACAATACAGTGGAACAAACAAGTATCTTCGTTCTGTCACAATGGACATTGTGATGGATGGTGTTCAGCTCATATTGTTTAACAACATATTGTTATTTGAACTATTTAAATTATGTGTGTGCAGAAGATTCAGGACATTTGGTACTGTCCATGTACTCATGTCATAAAATACAGCCTAAAAGCCTGACTACAGGTGAACTGTGCATCTGCACATAGCTTCAGTCTCAGCCTTCAGTTTACCAACATTATTACTTTGTGGAATTGTGTGCACACATCAGTCTGAATAAAATGTCCCCAACAAGAGTGGACATGGTTGTAATTTATGACAGTGGATTTCAGCTGCCACATCAGGTGATTGAATACACTGCACAGTGAGTTTAGGCTAACATCTGCAATTCAGGAAGCAGCGTGAAATAGTTCCCACGCCCTTCAGCAGCCGCAGAGTCTGTGGCTTCTTTGTCATTCAGTCACTCTAATAACTGTTACTAAATGCTTATTAATATTGTTATTAATGGAAATAAACATGACTGCACAAGTATTTAAGTATTATGAGTTACAGGGAAATCTCACCAACCACCAGGCCACACTATACCCAAGGCCGTTTTAAGTAGAGAGCCAGACAGCATTCATGCTACATTAAAGGTTATTTTTCCCCACAAAGATATCAGAAGGAAATATTCAAGAAAATATTCTCACAGTGGTGTCCTCAGTTGGCATTTCCTCTCAGAGAAGACAAACAACTGTCAAGTCAGTGCCTGCTCTCTCTCCCACTCGCTTTACTACTGTCTCTCGCTCACTTTCTTTCTAGTCTGCCTGTTTTCAACTTAGGTTTTTATTTCCAAAATATACCGTGCTGCAATCTATTCAGGATGAAAACCTATTTTGATTATTATTGTAAATTGAAATGTTTTACATGTTTTTTGGGGTCTTTCAACTGTATTTGACCTGCAGGAGTGTTTGCTCTGGGTCATGTACGGTGTAAATCAGACAGTCCACAGACCTATGGGACTGATTAAAAAGTCTACAGATAGTTAAATAGATGTTCTCCATATATTTAGTGTGTTTAGCTGATATTTTAATTATAAAACACAGTGCTTTGTTACAATACAACAACTAAAATTTAGTTCTGGTTGAAACTGTGCTGAGCTGTTACGAGCAATTGGGGAATTCACAATTACATTTTGTCCTTATATTTTAACACATTCAAATGAACGGCATGCTAATTTATGTTGTTGCTGCACAAAACAACTAGATCCCTCATCATCAGCTCAGTTTTGGTTAGCTGTCCCTGGGGCCAAACACAAACACCGAGGTGACTCTGGGACAGTTTGCCCCTGAATGTTAGAATGTAAAACAGCTAGTTTTTAAACATTGAGATAATAGAGTATAGCAGTTGATGACGAGAGAGGTGTTTAATGTGTAATGTAAACTCAGTGTGTTTCACATTGAAGACGGTGTTATATTTTACCAGCGTGCTTGTTGTCACATCTCTCACCTAGTCTTGAACTGATATCACAACTTCCTTTTAGTGGCTTGTGACACGTAATAAATTGAAGTGAGACATGTCACGTTGAAAGGCCTCTACCATGTCGGCCTAGTTTTATTCTTTATCACAACAGCATACGGCGAGCTGGGAGCTCTGTGTGGCATCTCTCTGACAGGCAGCCTTGCCAATGAGCTAGTGCCATCGAAACTCATTATTCCCCACCTCAACCTACTTCGCCACTTTGACAAATGTGTCTGTCTTGTCCTCCATTTCAGAGAAAGCCGCAGAGTTGTCTAAGTCATCAGCCAATAAACACACAAGCCAGTTGTGATGCACTCTGTGGTAAATGGATTGTCATTGCATTGCTGATGCAGTGTTCACAAGTGTTCTCATTGTCGGGCTGATTATTATGGATGAAGGATAAAGACAGAAGTTACTGAAGATTACGGTTGTTAGGTTGTAAAAAAGAAGGATGAAAAGTGATTTAAATCGTGGGAACAGTTTGAAAACAACACATTTAGCTTCATTACATCTTGTTATTTTTGCCAGCCAATGATTTAATATAGCCACCTTCATCATACAGAGACACTTTTTCACTCTGTAAATGTGCCTCTTCTTTCAAAAGGTAGGCATGATTGGTTAAACAAACGACTTTAATCTTCGCAGTTCTTGACATTTTTGCAAATCGAATGTAAATGTCATGATGTTGTGATAGCTACTTATCACCATGCTAGGCTTCCCTTTTCTATGGTAACCAACTCAGAGACCCTGGAAAAGTATCAAATAGCCTATTGACTATCATGTATATATCTGCACACTCCACCTCAAATACGATGATAAAAACTATCAGAGCGTTGAAATATAGTCTTTAATAAGCAGCACCCAAACCAGAGTTTTTAGATATCAGTATAGTGCAAAATTTAAGCATTTGTTCCATAGTCACCAAAAGAATTGCCATAGCACCTAAGTAGAGAGAGACATAATGGAAAGGAAACCAATTAAAAACTAGATAAAATGGCAAATCCACTCAGAATTAATCAAAGTCATTACTGTGACGTGCAGTGAGAAGATGCATGTCAAAAAAAGACAGAGATACAGTTTGCATAGTTTGTGCTGAGATGTCCATGAGCACAGCAGTGTCCCAGTTGTGTGAAACATACTTTTTGATATAAAGAAGGCAGCATTTTTTCCTTGCCATGAAAACCTCAAACAGTAGCTATCCCAGTGGAAGAGCTTCACTCTTAGTGCTTCACACAAAAAGTTTTCCTCATTTTCAGCACACTCTCAGTTTTACTGTCACTTTTTCAAGTCCAATCCGATCGAATGAACTCTTTCCTCCTCGTCTCCTTGTCTCCTCTCTTCTTCTACTTTCCTCTGAGGTGAAAGTTGGTAGTTACTGTCTATTTTTAGCCCGAGCTTAGCTTAAGAATCTTTTGCTTGGATGCATTTTTTTTCTCATGCACAATGATCCTTTAGCTCTTTCTTGTTCCCTGGCATTCCTTGGGGAATGAAGCCACGGCAGTTGGAGGAGCTCGGCAAAAAAACTTTTCTTCACTACTACTAAAACGTGTGTTTGGGAAGTTACAGCAAAGGATAAAAACTCTGTCCTGGAATATATCTCACGAGGATGTCTGTCACGTACGCAGGGATTGGTGTTACATACTTGCTGAGATGCTCAATGTGACTGTATGCCATGTGTTGTGCGTTATGCTTGAGATGGTTTTGAGGACATGCCCAGATGGTGTCGTGTTCCTTTTCTTTCTGCGAGCAACTGGTGGCTTTGGTTTTCAAATACTAATCACATTTGCTTTTAATACAAAGACCCAAAGTTGGCAGCAAAGGGGGCCTGAGATCCTAAAGACACTTTAATATCACAAAGGTCACCCTGGGTATAGAGCAGAAACGGTATTCCTTGAAACGCAGTGAGGTGAATATGCAATTATGTGGACGTGCATGCTAAATCGAGGAGGAGAAACACAGCTCCATCCTAGCAGCACAAACTAAAGCAAATATGTGGTTAAACTTCCATGGGCCATAAATGTGTCAAAACAAAAGCAGACTTCAAAAAAAGATTAGTTTGTTGGGACTGCTCCAGTCCCAACAAACATTTAAACTCCTTTATTGTGAAGTTTGCTAATTCTGACTGAATTTTAATTAATAAAATGTATTTTATTTTAAAGGGACCAATACTGTCACCAATGTGTAAGGGAACAAACACCTGAACTAGACATAATATATATAGGACTTGTTCATGGGACAAATGAGTGTATAAATATTTTCTCAGATACCTTCATGGTGTATGCTCATAAGTGGCAAGTTCTAACCATGCTGTTTTCTAAGCAGTATCTGCCAAATGTGCAACGGCAGTTGTAATGGCTACAAGGGTCTGTCTCAGAGCACTGAGGCCCAAAACTTGTGGCCACTGACCGCAGGAGAGGAAGCGGACAGTTATGGATCCCTTTGTCTGGTAACAACTTCATTAATCATGCTGCAATCAATAACTGCACAGGAACAGGGGCTGCCTGGTGCTTCCCACTAACAAACAACACAATAGATCATTCTTTATTGTAACGCTCACTTTTTTAAAACTTTGACTGTTTGTCTCAAAATGCTATTTTACTCTCTGATGGCATGAGTGGATTCTGGTATATGTCAAAAGAATAATTTAGAGTGTGGAAAAGAAACATGTTACTCCAGAAGTGATGAGCCTTATATTTTATCTATGAGACACCACTGATGATTTGAACCAAAAACAATGACACAGTTTCATAGCTTTAGTTTCCTAGATCCCATATTATAGTGCCATCGTAACATAACACTCATAGTAGAGGCGCTTTTCTGCTGAGTATATCTTACCCTTTGTTAGTGTTGTGGATTGTCTTGCTTCCCTTCAACTCAGATAAATGTTTTCGGCCCTAGCGCTGGCCAATAAGCTGTAAAGCATGTCTGATTAATTGAAAAATCTAAAGAGATAAAGACCAGACTGCAGCTAAACTGAGGAACACAAAAAGGTAATGATGAGACACGGGCAGCAGCGCTGCAGATCTGAGCTCTTGAGCAAAAAGGTAGAGACAGATGTACCAAAACACAGCTCAGGGTAGAAGTTAGATGTTTCCAGAATATCTAGATTTGACACTTGTACACATATTTATATTTGCCAAGCACAGCAATTATGGACAAAACATAAACATGAGGGTTGCTATGTTGCAGACATGTTGGTTGAAACAGTTATGACAAATAAATATGTGTCATTTCTCTAATGTTAAATGTTTCAAGACATATCATTACAGTTTACAGATCAGGAATAGTCTTGTTCAAATTTGATGACCCCAAGAAATGTAATGTACTGTACAAAACCAAACATAGTCATACAGTCACTCTAGTGGTTCTGTTTTGTTACCCAAACCCATATCACTTGATGGGTAGTGTTGGCCAAAAAATTGGCCTAAGAATTTGAATACATAGGCGTGTTAAAAAAAAATTAAATTGTTTTTGTTCATGTGTTTACTCTACAGTTGTGTGAAAACATATTTCCCTGTTCCTGATTTTGATATGAAAGAGTTTATATTGTTGTTTGAGTGGAGCTGCTAATTTAGGGTCAAAAACTGGTGCAACTGATCAGGCCGGCTTGATGACAAGGTAACTGGAGTAATGGATGGAGCAGACAGGCTTTAGACTTCAAAGTGATAAACTCGAAAACCAGAGGGGGTGAATACTGTTACATACACTGTATCATAGGACTCCAATATTCACCGTGCAGTTTTGTGGTTCTCCTACAGACCTTTTCAGACAGGTCTGTAGTCTTTTCAGACTAAGGGTCAGCGGTTCGACTCTCCATCTCCACAAAGCTACATGTCATGGTGTCCATGGTGTTTGTTGGCCAAACAACAATTATCCCAAGGGATCAATAAAGTATTCAATATTATTATTAAATACAAACCAGTGTTGCGTTGCTGTGCACAGAGCAATGGTTTGACAGCAGGAACTGTCAGATGGCATCTTTATTTTGTTACATGAGGAGTCCTGGAGGACCTCACAAACATCTGTTTCCCATCGTTGCTGTCCCATCTTTCCACCTCGAACTGTTATTAACCCATTTCCTACATCTTAAAATTTCCTTTGTTCTTGAGTTTTTTCTATTGATGTTACTTTGTATTTGATTTAGCGTGAGTATTTCCTGGTTGTGATTTTTTTAATCTCCTTTTGAAATTAGAGCATTTGTAACAAGACAAGAATTCTCTAATTTCTTTTTTAAATCTTGGACTGAACAGGATTTAGGGGAACAATGTACCATGCAGAATTAAATAGTTTTTTTATGGAATGACATTTGCATCAAATACAAAATTTTAAAGCATTTTTAAATTGCCAAGAGAAGCAAGAGTGCATTGCACCAGTTGCACCACCAAGCATTTGATACTAAAAAAAATAGTTTAATATCAAATTAGTATCAAATATTCTTACTAGTGTATCTGGCCTCAATTTTATCTTAAAGGTTTACTTCAAAAAAGTCTTTCTATTGTCTTCTCTAGGAGCTAGAACTTTTATGAGCTAAGAGCTCAAATTGAATGAAAATAAGAAATGTGACTAAATACCTGCTATTGAACACCTGCTGTGAGTGTTTTCCCAGCAGTTGGTTGAAGATCAGGGCTGAAAATGGAGCAGGGGCCCAGTGGGGGTCAACATCTGGAGATTGTGAACATGAAACTGGGGGCAGGGAGAGGCTGTGTCAGGAACACCAAAGCATCATCAACTGTGATTCATTCGAGGTGATGAATTTCATTCCAAAATTCCAGTTATGCACCTGTGATACCTCAGACCTGTGAAACCAGTGAAATTGTTATGTGTAGTGTCAGTTTTGTCTTTGTAGCTACAGGATTTGCTTTTTTACAATAAAATTGTGTGACCAAGACAAAAGACTTACATTCAAATTAAAGTGTGCACAAACACCAGGGGTATAAACATGCATAAAAAATGAATTACACTTGGGGCTGTGATGATTATAGAGCGTGACCTAACACATTTTTATGTGCACAATACTTCCACACATACATGCCTAACAAAAGCATCATAATTCATTAACATTTCACCTGAGCTGGATTCAGAGACATACAGAAACCGAGAAAGTGAACGGCCGTGTCTCCACTTTAAAGTGCTACCTTCTGTATTTGAGGAAATTCCTTTTGCACTTTGGAAAAAAATGTGAAGCTGTCTGAAACTCAATTCTTTTTTTCTGAGTGTTGTGCCTGTGCTGTGGGGAAAAAAACGTATAGATTTTTCTCATATTGCGTTTATGGACAAATAGCAAAAACATCAAAACAAACAAATACTTGGAGCCTCTACTGCCAGACAAGTACTTCAGAATTGATTTGATGTTCAGTGCACTAGAAAAGACTCAAGCTGAACAATATGAATTTTAGTATTTTGGTTTTACGAAGTTCAACACAAATAAACTGCACTATAAGACCCACTATTTTTGTTGGTTAAAGTTGTATCTTTGTATGGTTTACATTTACATTAAAGACACGTTTTTGGCTGGTGTTTATAATTGGACCAACAGAAAATAGTGAAAAAGACATGGATGAACATGGACATGAATCTGGTACCTTGGTAAATGCCTCTACACCCACATTCATACTGTCACTGCCACACAGGATAAGCAGATCCAGATATGCATGAATGGATGTGTAGTTGAGGGAGGATATAAAAATGATGACATCAGTTGCACACAGAAGGAATTCCTTCTTGATTTAGTGTCATTTAGGATATTACCTTATGTTTCAAAACTTTATTAAATATTATCCAACATTCTCAGATACTCTGGAAATTAACATCAAAACATGAAAATGCAGTTAGGTTGGAGAATCCAGTTTCAAATTTGGAGATGAAGAAACATTCATGTGAATTTACAATGGCAATAGGAAGGACAGGCATCTTAAATGTTGCTGTAAACTCTTTCAGTTTCATGTGCAGGATGATCCTCATAATGAAAGAGATGTACTTGTGCGTCTCTACAATGAGCGGTTCATTTCCCAGCTGATGATAGTCTCGTAGCATGCTTCTCTGACTCCAGCTCATCAAAATGGAAATGACTGGTTGAATCCAAGTGCGGTTGTCATACGTTCATCTCTTCCTAATGTTTATAGCCTGCAACTGTATTTTAACTGGAGTTTAACACATTTTTCACTTTTTACTCCCCCACAATCCAATCATCTGATTCTGATGCCACAGAGATATTATATTATGTCATCTCCTTTTTCGCATGTTTATACGTCAAAATGTTTTCTTTGGTTTAGGAATGATCACAAGTGTTTGGCTTATCTGGTGATATATTTTTTTCCCACTCCATCATCTCTTGTTTTAATTTAGTCAGCTCTCCCTGACAAAGTCCTGAACCGTGTATCTTAAAGCAATGAGACCACCTGCACTCGTTCCAACTCTGTGCAGGCTGCCTCGATGTACATTCTTGTAGGAGTAACTCTAGAATTACTTCACACAGAAATGACTTCTCAAGAAGCTTGTTTACGCACCTAATCAATACAGACAAAGTGCCATCTGAACAATCTGACCGGTCTGTCTAGTTTAACATCAGGATCTGTGTGTTTTTGTTTTTTATGTACATTAATTTGCTTGGTTTCTGTCTTTATTGGGTTAAGTCTCATGTGTTCTTGTGTCCTGATGTCTGATATTTTTTTTTGACTACATTACCCATACTCCCTTTTGTCTCCCTGTGGACTACTCACTTCCTGGTTTAATGGACACCAACTCCCAGCACTCCGGTTAACTCTGGCCCATGCTCTCAATTAACCCCATCTGTTTCAGCTGCTACCAATCAAGCAACCTGGATCACTCAATATTAACCCTTCTCCCCCAGTTATGCAGTGTCCCACGCTAGTACTCTACCTTGTACAAAGCGTTTTACATCATGCCATAGGTTGGATTTTGCGCGTTGTCCTCATATTTTTAATGTTATGAAGGGATAATGACATAAGTAGGTGTAATGACGTTCATTGGCCCAAGAAATGACTCGGTATGTCAGAGACGTTCATGTTGGCACACAAGCCTACAGTTAGGTGTTAGATGCACCTAACTGTAGGCAAAAAACCCTGGTTCTTGCAAAATAAAATGAAAAACAGAGTGAAACAATTTGGTGAGGGTGCAGTTGAGATATTATATGGAAAATATGAACTGATACAATAAGAGTGAAAAAATAATGACTAGAAAATTACACATTGAGAAATAAGTAAGCTATTGTTAATACTAAGGCTTTAATTGTGCAATTTCAGGTATCTAATAACCAGTTGGACTTGAAGGACTATTGCACCTAGAGTTATAAGTGTTTCAGGAAGGCTTTCACCCCCTGCAACGAGACTGCACAATACATTTGTAACCAGATACCATAGTACGTATGTCATAACAACCACCTTTTACAATAAGAAAACTAAAGCATTTCTGTCTTTTTTCACATTAACATACATAATATTTATAAGGATGTAGCTAGTAAATATTTTAGGATGATTGCTTTTAATTGAAGTATGATGAATTGTATTACAGGACTGTTTGAGATAAAAACCTGATTAGATTACCAGATTAAATTCTTTTGCCTGGTGATTTCTAATAGGTTTAGCAGTTTATTCAACACAGTTGAAATATTGCAAATACAGTATTGAACAGGAGCTGAACAAATCTGAGCGTGAGAGAGACATTATGAGAGGCTTAAGGCAAGGAAAGGACTGTAGGGGTTAGGGCCAGTGCAAGTTTCTGTTGAAATTTTAATGTAGACTGTGGACGAAGTGATTAATATTATTAACATCAAAAACATATTTGTTAACTGTCATTTATGTTAATTGCGAGCTCATGATCACTATGTTAACAAAAAAACGTAATCTGGCTGCAACTATGTTCCCCACTGTGATTCTCTGTGATTGCAGTGTAGTTCTATAGGAATGTATATTAGAGGAGACTGGGTTGCAACCATCTTAGTTAAGCCTGTGCTAATTGGGAAGGAACTCAAACTCAGGCTGAGAGGAATGTGATTAGTGTTAAAGGGACAACATTTGGACAGGAACCAGTATAATCAGGTAAGTCAAGCTACAAATTGTTAATAATACATAGCTTTCACTTTAATTTACATTTTGAGCAAATTCATATAGTAGATGAGAAAAAGGTGACAGAAATGTTGATGGTGCTTTAGAAAAAGTCCAGGAGTCGTGATCAATATTGCTAGGGTTCATCCTCTGGAGACCACGGGTATTTCTTCTGAAAGTACTACTATTTCTGCTCCGACTAGCAATACAACCAATACCACTTCTAACACTATTACCACAACTATCACTTACGTCATTGCTGCCGTTATCACTGACTTAGTGATACACAAGGCTTCATGTATTGTTTACTGATTTACGCATTGCATAATTTAAATGGTCAGTGTTTGCAATGTTGTTTTGTGCGTGCTGTTACTAATCCTAGTTGGAGCAGTATCAGTAAGTTATATTAAAAAAACCATAGCAACTAAAAACCTGTTGCTAAGCTTCTTCCTCGAGTTGTGATTATTGCTTTCTCTATGCGGAGGTCAAACAGATTTATTGGCTTTAGTGAATACAAAGTAAGATGCATGCTGATTGTATTTTTCAGTTGCGTTTTCCACAGTTGCATGAACGAGTGAATTATTGGGCTTTTGTCTTTATGTGGACAAATGTGTGAGATAGTCATGAAGTACAGTTAGTTGGTAAGGCTAGCAAATGCTTGATGTCATTGATGTTACCAGTCTCCTTCAACTCATCTCATGTGTCCTTCATCTATAAATAGGCTTTTCTCCATTTCAGTCAAGCTGCTATGTCCTCTCTCGGCCGTCTAACCAGATGTTTGTTTTATAATTGAATGTCTCTGTCTCACATAAAGGCATTTTATTTGATGCGTTGTGTACACTTGCATCACCATCTTACGGCAGCTCTGACTGGCTCTTTTTTAAAATCAAACAACCATCTGGAGGTTTATAGTGGGCTTAATGATTATTGTTTTGCATTGATAATTTATTTGTGCACTAATGAGTGAATGTATATGCAAGATCACATTGTATACATAGACAAATTAATGCAAACACAGTAGTATAGACACTTGGTGCCCAGCTGTTTGGCTGTCGGTTTGCCTCATAATAAAACCCCATGCTCCATGAATCTAATCGAATCTCAGTGGTCAATCACTGAAATGACACAAGCTGTTTTATATGTGAAAACTCACAATAATGAAGCGAACAGCAAAATTATTCTACCCATGTAATTTGACAAGGGTGTCGCTTGGCCTCCATATACCATAGGGTCCTTCTGTCATTCAGGGGCAGTAGCAACTGAGGAGTGCATGGCTTTTCCACCACCCCAGTGCCATTGATCTGAGGTGGAGCCCAGAAATAATTGTCTCAATGGCTTTTTGTGCACTCAGCAAGGCAAGATGGGGAGTTCATTTGCCGTGAAAATTTATATCTCCGTGTTCCTTGGTTCTTGGTGTTCTCCCATCCCCACCACACACATAGCAATATGGATATTTTTCTTCTTTGGGCAGCAGCCCCAATCCCTGACACACCACTTGTTTTATTGTCCACTAATGCTGCGCTCCTTTTGGATATTGAATTATTTATTTATTTTCCTGTGCTGCCTGTAAGCCTCTATGAACGATTGGGCGCCTCAGGCCTGCTGCGACATGATCTCGAGGGGTATTAAATATATTGCTGGCATTTGTTTCCCACCTCTAAGTGGATCGGACGACACTGCAGACAAATACACATCCTCCAAAGTAGAAGAGCCTCGACAGCAAAACAAGTATGTCCTCTGCTCCATAATCCTTATTGCATCCAGCTGTCTGCTGGGGGTAGGAGCGAGGAATGGAAGACTGTTATCACCAAACTCAGATTGTTTTCTGTGCGCACGGTATGGATTTTGCACAAGATGTGTGATTTTGTACTACTCTAGAGACTTTGCTCAAATATTTACAGTACTGCTTGTGCATTTATGTGTACATTATTGTCAAGTAAGCGTTTCCCTCACCAATCAGAAAATTGGAATGTTACGAGGAGAACATTGGCAAATAATTAGATTTTCAACAAACGTACATATAGGAGGCATATAATTGGCTTAAGATAAGCTAGTTAACACAGAACAACATTGTAGATTAAGTAAGCATAACGCACTGAGGTAATAAAACATAAAGCACAGCTTTGTTGCATTGTAATGGTTAAAGCTTTGTTATTCTAACAAAGCCTGATGAACATATTCTCCAGCTGAGGCCAGTGGATTGAAGTTAGGTTGACTTGACCTGACAGGTACTGGTGTGTTTTAAAACAGGTTTTTACCAGACATTCCAAGCAAATCATGCATTGGCTGGGCCAAAATGTTTGTAGCTATTCGCTAAGTCTCTGCAAAACTGTTGGACTTCAATGAAGAGCATGACTGACAAAATCCTATACTCATAATAATGTGTAACAGAAGTGCTGCATGGCTGAGATATCTCATAGTCACTTCATCTTCATATCTCTGACTTCCCTAATACTAACCCTCCCTTCTTTCACTCTCATTTAGTCTTTGAAGCTGTAACAAAAGGAAAAGATTGAGAGAGTTATCACAGTTTTTGCATAACCAGCCCATCAGTCCCGTATAAAATCATGTTTATTCATATTGCCCTCAGGGGAGAGGGGGTAAAAAGGAGATGATTAAATTCTAATTTGACCTCTATCATAATTTGGCTGAGCCTATTATGATGTCAATCATTTGAATGCAATACTGTGGTGAGGAGAGAGTTACGGTGTAGCAAAAGAAAGGGGGATTATAGACAGTTTGGGGACCACACAGTCAGTGTATCAAATTGGTTTTATTCAGCCACATGTAATTTTTTTCCCTGGAGAGAACAGATCTTGTTCAACTGTCCAATGTGTGAAGTGAACATGGGGCATCAAAGCGATGATGGAACTGACTATAGTTAGTCAAAGTTGCATTTCACTGTGTAAAATTGTGTTACATCAGGAAAACGATTTGCCTATTACAGGGGTGGAGAAATCTTAGAAAAGAAATTAAATATTTGATCTTTTGTAGCTCTGTTATTTTCTATGTTGATTGTAATTTATGTATGAATGTATTTATCAACATGTGGTTAGGATATAACCTTAAGTCCATTCAAACTGTTTTAGCATTTTCCTTGTTGACTATGATGTTTATCTGCAAAACAAAGTGGATTACATGTCGTGAGTAGGATTTCTGTATATGCTGAACATCTCCTGACCTTCATTCAACTTTTGAAATTCACAATTTTAAAAGAGAGGCATGCACTTATACTCACTGGCTGCGATGTACAACTGCACGCGCTAATGTGATCCAATGCAGCCATTCTCTAGTAAATTTTTCTTTTTCATTATCACAGTTTCTTAGTTTTGGGTGAAACTAGTGGCAAAAAATAAACACAAGTATACTTTATGCAGTGGACTTGGTGGAGCTAGCATGTTGTATTGTGAGCTGTTATTTTAGTATATAAAACAGCATATCTAACATCTGTAGTGTTGTTGAGAAATGTTAGTCTACGTAGTGAGTCTGTGTTTGTTGCCCAGATGTTTCTGTTGTTTTGTTTCTGGTGAGATGGTTTGTATTAGGTGTGTGTGTTTAACTGTATGTTAATTATACAGTACATATGTATGTAACTGTATCAATTTTAGTAGGCTATATACTGTTCTGTATACTACATATACACAACATGTGTTTGTTTGCTCGGCTGCGTCTTTGGCCCAGCTGCCTATTTTTCTTTTCATGATAGGCTCAAAGGCTAGGAGACCATGGGGATCCACTCAGCATGCGAAATCACTCCACAGGAGGAGGTGAGGTCTGCCTGCGGTTATACCCTAGAGTGGCCAGAACATGGTGTATAATGTCACAATGCATGTGAATTAATTCCTCACTGTGAAAGGAGGATGAAATATATTTAATTTATATATACAATTTATCCAAAGGGGTTTAATGAACTAAAGTGCATATGTACTCATCTTATACTGTCAGTATAATGTTTTATTAACAATTAGCAATGCCAGGTATGCATGTGGAGTTTACCAGAAATCAGCAATGTAAGCAGCACACATTGAATTTTCATGCAGACACAATTGTAACAGAAAGCTGCTTCATAACCAGGTTGACAGCATAATGAGGGAGAAAAATATCTTTTTTTGCTTGTGGGATTCTTTGATTTTAGCAAAATGAAGTTTAACAGCTGAACTCATTAGTTGCTATCAATTCATTGTGCACAATCGTGTTACAGTAATAAATTACTTTCCTCAATGTTGACAGGAGCTTAAACTGCTTTCTTGCTCAAACAAACATTTTCACATCTTCAGTAAAACCAAGGTAATGATGACATGACATTGTTATTTAATATATTAAACAGTGTGGAGGTACAGAATGGCTCCAATGGGCTTGAAGTAAATCTGATTATAAGACAATCTCCATGATGAAACACCAAATCACATCAATTCATAAACAAAATTAAACATGCATAAATTCAGTGTATTTGTATTATTTACAGTACAGGTAAATAAATTCCACAAGCCCCCTATACTATAGTATACAATAGAGAACCAAAGTTAAATTATTTGATGCCTTATGTTTGCACCAATAAGCTAAATAGAAAATATTAAAGTCAGAAGATAAAGAAACAACAACATAGAATAGTAAAGGGAATCAGTGTGACTCACTTTCTTGCTGCACCTTTAGATATTAAAGCTATGCATAAATGTAAAAGATGTCTAATTGGACTAAAGCTGGTACAAATAAGCCGACATGCTTGACCTGACTGCAATTCATTTAGACTGCCTGTTGATGGAAATACAAGTACAATGACTGCATGCAATTAAGTACTGTTGTGGTCTCCAGCTCTTGACTCTCTGGTTTCGCCTCCGTTATAAGCAGCTCTGTTTGCCCTGAGCTGGGCCCAGCCTCTGTCCTGGTTGGACCCTGCTCTTTCTTTTTTGACCTTTGTCCTTGGACTCTCCGCTTTGCAGTTGCTCAGTCTCAAATCTTTGTTAACTACTAACTAGTTACTCTCAAGCCAAACTGCTCTCCACCAGTGGATTCCAGTTCTCATCAGGTCCCACTCACCTCTCTATGACTCTCAGAAGTTAACCATCACAATGCTCCAGAAAGGTCTTAATATTTCATGTCTGTAAATAAAAGTCACTTGTGCTTTAACCTATGCCATGAGTTATGAACATGATAACTATATTTATGTGCTTTCAATGAAAATAAATTTTAAAAACATGTTGAAAAGAGGATAATTCCACTTAAATGTAGGTGTTTTGATTTAATATAGATCCCTGGTGAACATTTAACATATATGGGGTTGGCAATGATAATAAAATGATGTTCTTTCTCTAAAATAAATGAAACAGGGGATTGATGAGCGCATGCACACCGAGAGAAACTGCCCACACTCCTTGTTTGTTGATCAGGGAAATGCAGTGAAGAACAAACAGATGAAATACAGATGGAAAAACAATAAACAAGAGTCTTGAGGATTCTGACTTTAGCAAGAACACGATTCTCTACAATTAATGCAAGATGAAATCTGTTGTTAGGGCAGATAAAGATGATATCTAAACACAGATGGTGGAAGGTTGTGAAGTTGGAAAAGGAATGAATAGCTAAGGACCACTCATTGATCCTTCAGTTCTCCAGCCGTCACACCCCTTAGCCTTGTTTCTGACCATGCTCTCCTTCATCCTCCCTCCTCCTCTCTCCACAGCACCTTCCAACATTCTGCATTTCATTGATTGGCTTCAAGAGAACAGTGATTCTGTGGTTGGAGGCATCCTGTAATATGGACACTTAGGCATTTGTACGAGTTAAGATGATTGTTGTGGACCACTTACTGTAGAGAGTCAGCAGGGGTCAGGAGTCCACACTGTAGCATGGTAAAGATTGAGCGCTTAAATATTTCTCCACATCGTACTATATTTATACCACATTTACTTTATTTATTCCAATTTGTTGATGCAATCCTCAGCACAGCACAAAAACAATATAATAAAAAGTAATTCCCTCATATAAGAAGCTATATGTGCTGCAGCCAAGAGGTAAATTTAATAACATCCAATTTGTTCATACCAAATATGAATACCTGCATCCACTGTCTTTGTAATTAATTATGAAGCCGTTCTGTAAATTATGCCTGGTGGTCGTGTAAGGCTGAAGAAGACAGTTTATCGAATTGTGTATCCTTTAGAGTTACCTGTTCTTAATCTGTTTTCTCCTCAATCAAATATCCTGACACTGAGTTCACTATTTTTACATATGCTGTCACACAGCCTTAAATTCCATTCATGAGCACAAGGATCATTGAACCTGAGAATTTCTGAATGCATCACAATCCTTCTGATCACTAGATCCCATCAACCTAATATTTGTGATGCACAGTCGGTAAGTAAGTAAGCTCCTGAAGGGATGGTGTTGGATCACAACACAGCTTGTATTGTGATTTTAAAATTCTACGATTTTTCTTCCCAAAAAGAAAGAGACTTGTTTGTAAACCAAATGATAAAGCAGGTGTAATCTGTTTATGCAGAGCCTTTAATGGAAATGTAAAACTTAATTTCCTTTTTATCTTATTGTAAAACAGTTGTTTTTCTGCAGCTTTTAATGTGGGAGATGAATGAAAACTGTCTTATATGCAATATTAAATAAAGGCCATTAATTGTGGCTGGCAGATCCACAGTAGTCATAAATCACACGCATAGAGCCTGCTGTTCTGTCACTTCTCTGTTAAATATGGATGCATGTGATTTGTTTTCTATATTGTGTTGTTTATTTGAGAGCAAATCAGAGGCACAGAACCAACAACGTAGGTGCGAATGGTAATCAACAGGCCAATTCAGCAATATACGTTGCAGATGCATTATATACTCACTCCGTCTGTGGGCATTTCTACCTTATTCCATTCCTCTCATCCATGTCCTTTTATATATCTCCTTTGATTACTGATATTTCGGAACCAACCCTTGCTTCTTGTAAACATGCGAGCCTTTGATTAGATTACATACCTTATATCTTCAGAAGAGGGAGCTTTGTGTCCTTTATTATTAAAGAGAAAACATCGAATCAATAATTATTGGGAGAAGGAATATATGGCAGGCACAGTCAGTTAGAAATCTTTGGGGCCAATGTTATTAACTGTGACAAGGCCTGTGGCTGTCGAGGGCTTGGATCCGGTCCCGCCGCGTGAAGACAGGCGACGGCGAAGCAATCACTCTGTCTGCCTGGGTGGATGAAATCCTGCAATCTTTGCCAGCTGCTGACAAGAAAGACACAAGACCCTTTTGCCACTTTAAATCTCAAATACAATTTGTGCATGGGGAAAAATCTTATGTCCCTACTGAAAAGGCAACCAAAGCACGCAGATATACACACAAACCTACACGCACCTTCTGTTACATGTCTGACTGCTTGTTGCTTCACTCTCCAGCAAAAGCTGTGATACTGCCAAGCATGAGCCATGTACTTGTCCCCGAAATGATCACAGGCAGCGTATAACTCCCTGAAGAAACAACTTAGTAAAATTCAAGCCAAACAAGTTCACTTATCACAGCTTGTTTCCTATCCACTACCTTGTGTGATTTTGTCGGAGTGGCACAGCTTGATTCTTTGATGTTTATTTCTTTCATGCAATTATGTTCGGGCATACCCAAGGGTATCCCTTACCTCCAGTCCTCTACCTCTGTACAATTTTATTTGATTGAATTTCAGGAATTTGTCTTTTAAATTTATATTCTGCTTGGCTCGGTGCAGTGATGTTGGCCCCTTGCTGTCAATGCTGTTTCAGCTAAGAGAAGAATGGAGGTGGGGTCAAAAGGAGAGGAGGAAAAAAATTAAAACCTGGATAGGGAAGGGAGGGAAGGTTGTCCTGTAAGAGGCTTAAGAGCCTTCTGGAAGCTGTCGTTTGGCTTGGGACCAAGTGCTGTTGTGGAATTGAGTTGCTTTATCTGCTTTCAGCTTTGTGAGTGCAGGCAAACGTCTGACCACTGCTGCTCTGCTTCGTTGGCCGTGGCACATAAACACAAGTATGCACATACACACAAGCACAGGCTTAGGCTCTCTCACACATGACTGACTCCATCTTTAATTTCTCAGTTTGAACTTTTTAGTTGCTGTTTGAAAGCAACAACAACAGAGGGGGGCATAAAATCGAACAAACTGAATTTGTTCAGTTCTCTGCTGGGGATGGTTTTTGAACATCACAGACAGGTTTTCTTCAGGTTTTACTCCCCGACCACATCCTTGTGGCCTTAGATTATGATTGTGTTCACTCGTCCAATACAACGTTAAAAACCTGTCACCGTGTTACTGTAAAGTCATGTGTTAAATTTATGTAACCAGTTTTGTTGTTTTTGATAACACTGGAACTATATTTAAGTTTCAAATTTCCATGAGAAGATCAACTGTCTGTGCAGTCACTACTTGACACTTTTGCTACAAAAGTCGGTCTTCAAAAACCACTGAAAACACAAGAGTTATACTGTTGTGTAACTTTTAGTTTTAGGGGCAAAGAATGTACATATAAAGTTCTCTCACTAAGTAAGAGTAATTGCCACCATCATGCGCCGCATACATTATACCATAGCTGCATCATACAAACGGACATGCTGCTCAGTGTCGTTTACAGTCGAGCAGAAAGGAACTGGATTAAGAGGCATTTGTACAACATTTCACAAATAAGTCGTATTCTGAGTGACGGCATTTCATTTCTAGTACAATGCAAACTGAATCGCTTTAGCAGGCTATCTTCAGATTGGTAGAGAGGTGTGACAGTTTGTGATACAAAGCTGTCCAGGTAGGGAATCCTGAGATAAAACAGACTGTGGAATTATGATATTAAATGTTTTATGAATTGAACAGACTGGTAGCTGCGCGTCTGATTCAGTCCAGACTCACGCAGCCTGAATATTACACAGGTACTCAACAGAGTACTCATCGTCAGAATTCAAGGTCAAGTTGATTTCTTTTCTAGTCACGCATGCTTGAATAAAATGCTAATTTTACACAAACGTGGAAAACTGTTCAGTGACATAAAACAAAATTATGCACTGAACACCCTTATCCTGTCACATTTGAAGGCTCTGCTCAGCTTTAATATGAATGACAATTCTAAAATGACTTCCATCACTTTGTCCAAATCATCGATTACACAGCAGTCACCACTGTGCCTGTGCGTCCTCGGGACGAAATGACAGCACACATGCACAATGAGCTGGCTCGTCAAGATCCAGTTATTTTCTCTAACAAGTTCGGCAAATATTTACGAGTAGTCAGGCAGAAACCGAACAAAGATGACTGCTCAAGTTCAAAGCTCTGCTTCTTCTTTGGGATCTCCCTGATAAAAAAACAGGTCCAGTTTTCACGGTGTCAGACTCTGGTTTATAGTTTTTTTAATAAATGTCAACCCATGACCTTTTTTGAAGTAATCTACTCTCCAAACGAAGGCCGGTATAGTGGCTGCTTTTGTGTGGCCGTGTTTACTGATGCTTAGTGCTATAATCTTCTACCACCTCACCAGAACATTCACAACGATGCAGGTAAGTATACACACAGACAAAAACTAAAGCGTATATATACATTCTTTTTAATAAAACCGTTGCACTATAGCTGTTTGGTGTCACTCGATGTTGACAGTGTTTCTTAATATGTTATGCTATGACTGGTTAATGTTTTTTACTGTCCAGGTAACTTATGTTACATAACATGTTAAACACATGGTAACCAACTCAGAATTAAACACCACACCGATTGATTAAAACTCCTTCCTTTTCTGCATTGAACTGATTCTCTGCTGTGATTCAGATTGGTTCTCACCCAGCTGTCACTGAACTGAACAGTGTATTGTATTCATTAATAAAAATTACATATTTTATTGATCCCATTTGGGAAACTGTTGTTTGCATAATATTAATAGAAAGGGTAAATGTTTTACTTTTCTCGCATCACTGGGTCCCTTTAGTCTCGCACAGCAGGAAGTACTGAGAGTCTTCGCTGGGTCTCCACTGATAAGGACTGGCTGCTGTCACTGGTCCAGGGATTTGTTGCTGGTAGTGTGAACCCTCTTTCAGGTTATACTGTATTTTGACAGCATCTTGTTTGTTATTCAGATTTGCAGATTACAGCGTTAATAAACTTTTTTATGGTTATGTTCAGGCTTACAAGATTGGTTAAGATTATGAAATTTTGAATTTGTGTCAATTCCAATTTTTCTTTAATGATTTTTCTTACTCCTATAGTAAACGTAAACAAAATGTGTCTTTTAAAACCTGTGTTTTACTGCTGGCTGTCAAGTGCTCAAATGCTACTCAACAATAATTGCTAGATTCTTTTTCATTTTCCACATGAAAATGTCAAACCAGCTGTTAAAATTGGCTGATATAATTTAATGAACAACTACTGATTTGCAGGATCTTTAATTTATTAAGACAATATGTGACAAATCACTTTTTGTATTAATAACAAATATGAAGAAGGAATTACATTTTAGAATTTGAAATAGGGTTATGTGTGCAGCGAGGAAACATTTGGGGAACGTAGGAACGAGAAAGGATGCAGCAAAAAAAGATAATCTGCTGACAAAAGAGGGTTATTAGAATGAGATGTGAAGAAAAAGAACTGCAGCCTGAGTCTGGGCACATACTCAAACCCACTTTTCAAATCCCATCTTATTTTGAAAGTGACAATAGGCCTGACATTGTCTAATGTCTAGGCTGCCACATGGCATTGTAGTACAGTATATCCTCCGTGTGCTCCCGGAGAAGCATAGTGGGAGGCCCAGCAGAGGGTTACATGGCTGGTTTGGCTCCCGATGTCACCACCTGTTCAGGCAACCATGCGTTCAGTCAAATGAGGCTCTGAGTGAGCTGAGCATTGGGAATGAGCAGCAGTTGACTGAAGCACCCTTCACGCTAAAATCACATCACAGGTGAGAGGTACTCAAACACATACTCACTTGTGGAGACACTTATGGATGAATGTGCTTATACAGTGAAGCGTGATTGGCTCTTCTGTCAATGGACATGTGGTTCTCTTCTAATTGATGGAAATAAGCTCTGGTGTTTAATAGTCGTGTGTTTTAGTGCCTTTTAAATTGTTACTTTCAACATGAGTAGCATGTGTTCAATGAGCGTTCGGGGAAAGACATGGAAGATGATGAACATACTGACACGACTGTGCCCCTCTTTTTACATATTGTCACTGAAAGGTCAGTGAATGATAAAGATGGCTGCTCTGTGCACTACATTTCTAAAGAAGAATCAATTTTATTGTCATTGATACAGTTTTCATGTGTTACAACAAAATGTATTCTCTGCATTTGACCCATCCCTCTTGGGGGGACCAGTGAGCAGCCACAGGCGGCGCTCCGTGAACTAGTGCTGGGTGTCTCGCTCGGGGACACACCTGGTATGAGGGATGGGCTGGCAGCCGCAGCTGGGAATCGATCCTGGGATTCCTGCTTCCCAGCCTCTGCCTTAACCACTCTGCTACCAGGCTGCCTTAATATAAACCTGCTGCTTATTTTTATGCTTTTTAGCTGACTGTTTGGATTCAAATAAGTTTTATACCGGTGTTTCTAAGATCACATACAATGTTTATATATGCTGTTTTATATCAGCCATTCCACCTGCTTGTTTTAGAGCAAAAAATTAGATAACCTTTATTTTACCATCATAAGATTACTGCCATGCAAAAAAGCTCCTACACATTTATCATCATAATTTATTATTCAAACCATACAGGGAAGGACTGAGGAAAGTTGTACATGTAAAAATAAAAATGCAGCAGCTTCCTGTATACAATATATTAAAAATAAATATTCTACTGTTGATGTTGCTCAGTACAGCGTCCTTCTTTCTGTAGCAGATATTGTTAACCACACCCATTCTCCGCTTATAGTTGTTAGGTTTGCCACTTAAACCTATTTATTGATTGAATGACTCGGACAGTGAAATACGCTGTTTGTCCTTAGTCCAACCTCTGCTGAATGCTCATGACCTTCTTATAGATTGCCCAGAAAGGACAGTCAGAATTACAGTTTAAGGCTCCATGCCACCTCCTCCTCTGCCTTTGAATAACCCTATTAAATTGAGAAGGGCAAGGGTCAAGAGGTCATGAGTTGTCCTGTTGCATCTGTGGTGGGTTACCATGATTGAATCGAAAATTTCCCAAACACTTAATTTCCCTTCAGCAGATTAGAAATGACACCAGCCTTTCATTAAGTGCAGTCTCTGAGGAGAAAGTGATTAAATTACAAGGTGTAGATCTATTTAACATTGTTCAGTTAACATATTGTCGATGGAAGAAGAAGCGTCTGAAAGATAAATTAAAAACTTTAAATGTGAAATGAGTTAAATACCATTAGAAATAGAAAAGTAGCATTTACTGTCAGAATTACTGCTGGAATGATAATAAAACCATAATGAAGCTTATTTCTTGTCTCAAGGTTCACCATTTAAAATATAATTTAAAGAAGGTGCAGCAACATTTCATTTACCATGAATATGGTATGTTATTTTGAAATGAGATAATCTGCCATTTGAGAGAAAATGTAGGCTGTGTTCATTATGTGTTAACATTAAAGCTATAGGAAGACTCTTGCTTTTAAGAACAATTACACAACAGTTATTCAACCTGTTGTCACTTATCAAAACATCTATATTTGACGCTCCTAACACTCCTGTTAGCACCTACTTTATATACATAGTGCAACACAGAGGAAGTGATAAATATCCCATTTCCTCCACAATAAAGAGATGAAGCACTGATAAATGAGCACAGGCCATGGCTAAACAAAGAGTCTGCCTGCAGAAACTAAAACTATATCAACAAGAAAAGGACAATTTATATTATTTTACCATCGGCACATTGATAACAGGTTATTGACAGATGGTCACTGGAATATACAGCGCAGTAGTCATAGCAACAATAAGAAACAAAGGCAGTACAGTCAACAATCAACAAACAAACTTTAACATTACACAAAGATAACCTGAGTAAATATAAAATGCTGACGGGCCTTTTGTGAAAAAGTAATTAACTGCTGTGTCACCCTTGGAATCTACTGCGTTTAAGTGTTTGCGACAAGTGGCAATAAAAGAGTCATAACCCCCGTGTTTATGGCAAGACATTCAGGTCCAGCAGCTGCAAAACAGCCCCAGACCATCATATTGCCACCACCATATTTGACTGTTGATTTGTTATTTTAAAAAAATGCTGTGTTAGTTTTATGCTAGATGTTAAACTAGATATAGGACGCACATGTTCTAAAGAGGTAAACCTTTGGCTTATCAGTCAACAGAATGTATTTGCCCAAAGCCTTGTTGGATGATCAAGATATTTTGTAGAAATATGAGAGCAGCAACTCTCCATTGGCTGACATTTTGTCCAATCTCATTCTGAACCACTGTTGGAGACAGTTTTTCTCCAATATTTTTACTTTGCTTAGCTTGGTAGACACTTTTATCTATAGTGACTTCAAGAGTGTCCTAAAGAACATACCTGAACATTTCTGTTCTTTGTGATATTAAGGTCGTTATGGTAATTCAGAAAAAATGGTCATAGCAACCTCAGAGGGGTAGGGGTTGATTACTCAACTTTACACACTTGTTATTGTTCAGTGTGTTGTAGTTCACAGGTCTTATTGAACCTGAGATGTTATTTACATTCTGAGTGCCTCATCCAGTAAAAATCTGTAAATTTCAATTCCTTTCCTTTTATTACATCATGTTATGACACTTACAGCATCCTGTACTCCAAAAATAACTACCAGATGTTGAAAGCAGTAGTCCTGAAAAGGGGACACAAGCATAAATCTAGTTCTAGGGTAAGTGAGGCCTGTAGTTCATTAGATGTTATTCTGCTTTTTCTTTATAATACCCTGCATCAGACATTTGGCATCCTGCAGCAGGATAAAGGAATTGTCAACAAGCGGGACAAAAGAAGATGCCTATTTGATGATTATTTCTCTGTTAATCAGTAGAGGGCAGTGTGAGCATTATGGTCTTCTTACCCCTACCCCCACCTCCCACCCCAAACACAATCCTGCAAGTGGACCAGCCTGCTGCTTGGCTGGCTGTCTGTTGTGTAGGAGATTTAAACAAAGAGGGTTAATATCAATCATTGTGTGGGTAAACACACTCATAACTCACTTGAGTAATGAAGCAGCAGTGAGTCAGCGTTTTTTTCCTGTATGGGGGATAATAATGTTTTTTTGTGCATGTGTGTCTGTGCGTGTGTATGAGTGTGTGTAGGGAAAGGGATGTGAGAGACACTGAGTGGCCAACTACAAAGCGTAGGCGTGTCGGGTGCTATACAAGAAAAGAAGAGAACGAAGACCAATGGTTTCATCTGTGTGCTGCTGCTTGTGTCACCTTAGAGGATCTAAGTTCTGTTTATTACTGGCAGAATTATCCTATAGACTAAAACATGCAGTGCGTCAAGCCCCAATAAAAACGGTGACACTCTGCTTCATTAAAAATGAAACTCAATTTCTGGCCTAGATCTGAATTTTAATATATTTAAAAAAGATGTGTTTGTCATCTCATCTTGAGTTTCATTATGATGATTTAGAAGCCACAGCAATAGAATTAATTAAACACGGTGAAAACATTAAACATAATATTTTACACACACAATTATCTATAAAAAGAATAACAGCAATAATAGAATGAAAGGAAAAGCACATATTACATAAATTCTGCAGCAGGTGTAACTATTTAGAGTCAGATGAGCTCCGCTAGTCAACATTCAATCCAATGAGTGCTTATGCTTAATTAACGCTTGGTCTTCTGACAGCTACGAGTGTCTCTGGACAGACATTACACACTGTCCACTGACAGAGGAGGTGTCAGCGGGAATCATTTTCAAATAGAGCTAGAAATCTGTAACGTTATGGGTAACATCAAGGAGTATCACATAGAGCGGATACCTCATTGCTATGGTGACATTAACATAGTACAACCAAGCAACAAATATAGACGTTGTAAAAAAGAAATAGAGAATTTACATGACTCACTAATGAGTGAGAACACTGCGCCCGAGCCACGGCTGGCTAGGTGGAGGAGCGTGAGTGATCACTGCACTTAATAATTTCTCTGTCATTCTACTTACTGTCACTTAGGTCTAAATTTAGAACAAATTATCTGCGTTTAGAGAGAACTGTCACTGGTTTTGAGTGACCAAGGGTACCGTCCATAAAGTCAATTTCAGTTTCCAAATTAATTCTCTACATTCAACTGCCTGCTACTGCAAAAAGACCCTGAAGACCTTTTTTGGTTCCTCTGAGCTGTGTCATACATGAAAATAAATTAAAAAACCTAATGATCAGCTTGTGAAACAACTGTCGTGCACACAGTATGCTTTTGTGGAAGCCATTAGTCAATCTGATTCCAGTGTGTTTGCTTTATTTATGAGTTTGCTTGTGGAACACCAAACTACCCACAAGCTTTGGTGAGCTCGCATCAATTGGAGATACTTACTGTTGTTGCCATAGAAACGTTCAAGTTGGCAGCTAGACCACAATAAAGTAATATCAGCTGGCTAGCAACCTATACTCAGGATTGGTTTCAGTCCACCATGGCAGCAAGTAAAAAGTAAAAAAGATTATTAAAATGATGAATGGCTTGTTCTTCCTTCTTATATGTGAATATACTGTTGCACACTATACTGTACATGTACAACCGTGGATAAAGAAGGAACAAGGGTTTTAGCGTTCATCTTCTCAAATACATGATTCTTTGGGGGAGTAGATTTTAAACTGCAACAGATTACCTACATTACAGTATAGCCTATTTCCATATGAAATCTGCCATTCAGCGTGTCGGTACTGTAGCAAGAACAGCCCACTAAACATTAGTCTCACCTTATAACATTAGGTACATGGCATAAACATATTAGGTGATAAAGCCTACCATATCATAAAATCAACTCAGGCAGTATGAAGCAGATTCAAAATCAAAAGATTCTCAAAATGGGAGAAATCAGATTTATACACAAAGACAGATTTGTTTTTGTAATTCACTGTGTAACTGATTTGAAGAAATGCACATTAGACACACTCATCAAGCATGCATGCAACCATCATATCTGACTCCTGGCTTGTGTGGGTAGGTGGATCTGCTGGGCATCCTGTTCATCTCACTGTACATTCAATTACATTCGCCCACAAATTACTTCAAGATTACAAGCCAGCATGAGCCGCCTGCCGCCTCCGCGCGCGAACACACTCCTCCTCCTCCTCCTCGTGCCCCCGTCTCTGCTCTTCATTCCCATCGTCTTTTCTGTCTCTTCTTTGGTGTTTCCACAGTCAGATGCTGGACTGTTGTCTGAGAGCAACTCGCTTTTGGATTCTGCATAGATATTTTCTGATCTCTCTGGCAGAGTTGAGGTAGAAAATACAGAAGAGCAGAAAACACCCTCAGTCAAGTGGTCTCATGTCTTTAAACACCCACTGCTGACACGTGCTGATAAATCCTGTTCTCCTCTCTTCTACCCTGTGCCATACACACATACATGCAGCTCACATGCGCAATGCACACACAGATGGGTGCGCGCGCTCATCGTCACCTACAGGAACGCATGTGCGCACACAATGCAAAGCAAAAATTACACACATCCACTCAAACACATACTCGGCACACAATGAGGTTGTTCTCAGCGTGTATTCTCTCCATCTTTCCTGCTCCTTCTGTCGCTCTCCAGGGTTTACATGATAGCGACTGGTGCAGCCAGCAATTTATCTCACTGAGAGAGGTGTATGAAAAATACAGATGATATCCCGCAAAGGGGGCTCCAAGAGTGGAGCAACATTGGTTGTGAAAGAGATAAGGAAGAGTTGGGTAGGGGGTCCTGGGAGCTTAATGTAAAGCTAAAGTGTCATTCAACCAGCAATTCAAGAGACATTTGCAGTCCACTTTAAAGTGCCTCAGCAAAATTATGCATTGTATGCATTTTTTCCTGGGGGGAAATCACTGAATCCAGATCAGCCCCAAGGGCCAGATCTGTTATTGGGAAAAGTATGAATTTTTAGTTGCATACATTTGTTTTGTACAAACAACAGGAACAGACTAAATGAGACACTGTGTTGTCCACTGACTAGGGAGAAAATACCTATTATTAAAGCAGTTTTGTTATGGTGGACAAGTAGTGTCTGAATCCTCTGCATTACAAAAAGAAAAATGTGCACGTTTGATGTGAATAGAAGCCCCCTAGTGACAGAAAGTTAATACATTCCTGTTGCATCAGTCTTTTATTAATATATTATGTTGTATATAAGAATCTATTCATGCGATAAATAACTACTGATGATGTTAAAATAAATGTAGAGGAGTAAAATAATATCATACCACTATATAAAAAGTTAAGCAGCTTTTAGTTGTTATCTAAACTAAATTTCACTTAAAAGTTTCGAATAGACGTATGACTTGTATTGTGCCATCAAAGTGACTCCATATATCCCCATAGAGGTTGTAAAAAACACCATTTAATGTTAGCTTTCAGCAGCAGATCTATAGGTCACGATATCATGGTGAATAATTAAGCCTCTGTTTGCGAACACACTCATAAAAGCTACAATACATTTATTGTGTCACAACAGTTGTCATAATTTTGTTTCTGAAATAGCCATTTATACCTTTTCAGGTCATCTAAACATGGGAAACTTTTGCAACTCAACTCAGTTTTTTATCACTGATAACTAACGGGTTGTTTGTACTGTGAAGCATGAAATGTGCTGTGTTTGTAACTGCAGGTATCAAAAAAGCTCCTGCCAAACCAGATATTTGTAATATTTTTCATCAGCAATGAAAAAAGCGGTGAAAAAAAGGCACAATCACAGTGAGCCAGTTGAATAGGAGATGCAGGCATCGTGAGCAAGGTAAACATCTCACTAGGCCCTGCAATTGTCAGGCAAACTACTTGCAAATCATGAAATCAGATTGAGCTTGCAATTTCTTTATTCAAGCAATGTGAATCTGTTTGGTTGCACAAATTGCCTTCTGCTGATATTTTTACATTAATATTTTACAAAGTAGCTGCTCAGCAAGTGTAGTACACGTGCCACACACAGTAACTGCACTGTCCTGTGTTTATTTATTGCAACTTTTGAATACTGGGGTAAAATTAATACTAGTTACGAAGTAATAGGCTTCTTGTAGGAATGTTTGCCATTTATTTTATTTTACTAACATAATGTTATCTAATATTAATCTTTGTATTATATATATTTCCTTAAGCAAAGATGTTTTAATTTGAAAGAGGTAATATTTTAAAATGTTTGTATATCTGCAGAAATTTTTCACTATAGAAATGCTGTGGACTACATTCTTCTGCATTGCAAATCTCAGTCCTTGAGAAAGAAAATGCAAAATACTTTTTAATATAATTTACTACAAAGCTATTCCATTATTTATAATCAATACACAATTATCCCACATGCAGGGGAAATGTGTTGTTTGTGGTTAATAATCTTTTTTCTTTGAGGTGTCTGGGTGAGCTGTGGCTTGGCTGCAGCAAGAAGAGAGTGACAGGGAAAGTCAAGGGTTGAACTATATAGACCATTCATGGTCTATATAGACACACCACAGTGGGGGCTTCAGTGCAAGGGTTTTTATAGAAGAGGCTTCCTTGATAATTATGTTCCACAGTAACAAAAAAAGCAAGAAATTTGTATTTTCAAAGCAAAACATATTTAACACACATGTCTTAAATAGCTGAGCAAGATGCTTGTTGTCACACAACATACAGGAGATGAACATTTAAAGACTAACTATCAAAGAAAGCCAGTTCTGTAAGAATGAGTAGGTAATTTAATGTATGTACACAAATATGAGGTGCTCTAGGTGAGAAAGGACACTCAATCAATACAGTTGGCAAACCTTTCCTTATCCAGCAAGCAACAAGGTCAACATCATGGTTACCACGCACTCAGTCATGCATAGTTCAGTTTCATGTCTAAGAGGATCAGTGTTTTCCTTTTGCCCTGGTTAGGGCAGTGGGCAGATATCCAATATCCCCACCAGGCTTGAGATCTTTCAGTGGTTGCTTCCAATTGGGAAGAAAAAGCCCCTGGGGTGTTTTAGCCCCACCAAACCTTCTCCTTTCCAGATGGCTCCTGGTCTTAAAAAATCTCTCATCTCCCATTGCTTTATTGATTGGAATACCTCAGGGAAGGTTGACTGTAACATTGGATACCCAGGATCTGATTGTGGATTGACAACACTTAAGGTTGCCACAAGGCTCAAAGTAGCGACATTTGAGGCATTCAATATGTCAGATGCAATAAAAGGCATCAGGTGGAAGCAAAGTGGTGCCCCATTTTGAAGGGAGACAAACAGGAAGTGAAGCAATTTGATTTCCATGTTGATGGTTTTTGAAATGAGAAGCTGCGGATGGAAAGTGATCCTACAGACCATGTTGAGTTCAGCCTTGTTGGCAGCTTAAAGAGGAGGCACAGTTGGAGGGGTAAATGAAACACAATGTGTTTTTATTTTTATTCCATGTAATGACAGTAAGCTTCTTTTTTTTGCCTGTTCCACATCTTCGGTGACTTGTAAAAGCTGTTATCCAATCATGTCATTTGACACTGGAATAATGACACATTGTTATAACTGCGGAAAGATTACCATTCCTCTGCTGTTAAGTGACTATGGTCCGAGACAAAGAGAGGGCAGAGTCATACAAATGTAACCAAGAACCACTATAATGTGGGGATGACAGGAGGAAAATTATGAAATAAGATTACATTATTCTAATGTAGGCAGACAAAGGGCTAAGGGACAAGAATAAATGGAAGTTCAGCAAAGAAGGAAGGAAGCAGATAAATGCCAATGAACTAATGCAAGGACTTTTATTTTAATGAGATATGGAAGTGGGTTATAGGATGAAATGAGAGATCAATGTGACCAGGAAATGAAGGATTTCATACCAATTTTACGCAACAGTGTTCTTCTTTTAAAGGTTTACTGTGGTTTTTATTGCTAATGTGTTAAATGTTAAGTCACAGTACACCGTTCATTTATGTGGAGGTTTCACAGAACAAAGTGTTTATGCTTATTAAGAAATGTAGGTTGTTTTTTTCAAAATTAAAACTTTTTTTTTATCGTTTTGCAATAGATCTGGGAGAACAGCACTGTCTGTAATGTGTGTCATTCAACAAAGGAAATAGTCCCATTTTCTCAGGGCCAAGAGACCAAATTCCTGGAACTTTCTGTCTCTGACCCTCACAAGTCAGGGTACGCCCTCTCATCTGGAATTTGGAAGCTGAAGCTTTAATCAAATGCCTGCTACCCTTCATGCTGCCGACCTCTCTCACGCACAGCCGTCACATCGGACTGGGTAGGTCGATTGCTTCTGCCACAACTGTTTCCTCTGAGGAGCATTTCCACAGCATGGGATGGCCATTAAAGCAATTTAAATCAGTGCTGGCACAGTGGTTGTTTTTTGCTGCTTGCCTTGATAAGCCGAAATGTAAGGATTAATGCGTGAGGATAGTAGTGGTCTGGGACAAACAGACTGGAAAGTGACTGGGAAAATCTGGTCAGGAAATAAATAAGGAAAAGTTACCCATCTTATACAAAAACGGGCCTGCATGAATCCAGTCTTAGATCCACAGCTGATCTGCAAATCTGAACTTGAATCTACAGTGCTTCATCTGCAGTTGACAAGCACAAAGCCAAACAAGTTGGATGAAAAAGCAGGTACATTCATGGTTAGAAAATAGACAGTATATGATCATTGTATCTCTAATGTGCCCCCAGAGAAAATGTGATTCCATATTTGTTCAGGTAAGAGTTGCTACCATGGAAACAATTTCTACAGATGTCTTACTTTAAATGGATATTTCTGTAAATAATCTATGAACGTATCTGTGACCTGTATGCCACTGCCAACTTTCAACAAATGTTAGAAACTATGCTTAATATTATATTATCTAGAAAAATGCATTTCTGTACTTTTTGAAAATCACAGTAAAACTTTCTCTTTCATTCACCACAGGAAGGTCAGAGGTTATTCTGTGTATTGCAAAGATGAACCGGAGTAACATTTCTCTTAATAATAAATAAATATATTAAATAAATAAACAAAAACATTCTTCTGCCAGTTTGCTTCTAATATATTCCCATCTTTACTCTGACATTCACTTTATATAAAAGCATGTGTGAAATAACTGAATGTAAATGTAACTGTATTATTGTTACAGGGTTAGAGTTACATATGTATAGTATATGTTAAGATGCTGACAAAAACAATGTGCACTTGTACGACTGGATTTACAGGATTTAATGTTTTGTATGTATATTAATTGCAGCCCACATGTGTAATTATGTTCCCTTTAGTCGTATCAATATAGCTTGTTTTCCTGTGTACTTACTGGTACTGACAACGTTATCAAGAAATGATGATAGCGATAGTTTTATTTAACCCTGTGATCAGTTTTCTAACACAGGAACATTAAATAATGATGAAGCATGTAAGCACTAACCCTATGGAACTTGTTTCTAATCACAGAAAGATCAGTAAGTCTTTCATCTGTATAGTACTGTAAGACTGAAAGTAAATGCTGTAGACTCCTCATGTCAAGCTGTTCACAGCAGCTCAATATCTTTAAGCTTATTAAGAATGGATTTGTTTTTATGCTATGTAGACCAATACCAAGGACAAATAACCTGCCCCACCTTTTCTCCATCTTTTATTTTGCCAGCCTTCAGTGTCTTTAAAAAAAAATACAAACTCAAAAAAACAAGGGAAATGCTGAATTATGAAGCATTCTGGGGGAATCAAACAGACTGCAATTCAGTCTTAAGCTTAGCCCTTTAGAGCTCCTTTCAACACCTCTGTGAGATTCTTATGAGTGGTATTAGGAGTGCCTCACTCGTCTTCCTGGTATCATTATAGGATGACTGTGAAACATCAGCATCGATTCATTTCGCAACTGAACAGATGCTGATACTGACTCTTAAGCTGACACAATATAGTAGGGTAGATCTAGATAAGACTTCACCACATGATGCAGTGCACTATTATACCACAGCCGTTCTTGCTAATCCCACCTGTCATTGTTACGGCTCCATTTATTATCACACCTTCCAACTCTTCTTTTCTCCCTTGCTGAAATAAAAGATCTGAATCTTATTCATCTCTTTTCACACCCAATTACCTTGTGGAGGCAGAATGTGCGTGGTTGACCATACTATGCCACCCTGAAATATTTCTCTACCTCACTGCCGCGTGATAAGAATAGAATTGTGGCCAACTGCAGTTACCCTGGCAATCCTTGCCAATACACAGTAAAGACTGACACCACCATCTGTGCAGAATATGTCCCAAACAACACAGTCACGCCACGTCTGTCTTTTGTCAATGCTAGAGCACATAATTCCAAATGCACACTAAATATCACAGGATTGGGACATGCACTAAACATTCTTCTGCATTCCCAGCTCAAAAGGAATGTTCCCACAACTTTCAGTAAGATTCCAGACAAGTCCTGCAAATGACAAAATATTAGTTGAAAACATTCTAGAAATGTTCTAAGGACATTTGTGAATGAAATGTTTTTGGGGGAACACTGCAGCAATGTTATTGTTAATAAAACTGCAACATATGAACAACTCTCTGACAATGTTGTCTTTGGATAAACTTGAATTTGATGTGAACGAGCAACCAGCAAACGTTGGCTAGGGTACGGGTGATTTTCAAAACTCATACTGTAAGAACTTAATTCTTTATGTATATTGTATTTTCAGATGTCCTGAGTAAATTCGGAAGGGCTGTATAAGCACCGATAACTTCATATAAGGTCTGAAATAGCTATAATAAAGCAGATGACTTTTTACATTTCACATTTTCATTGTTTCAACTGAAAGAGGTACCAGAGTTCAGGCACTCATTGATTGCTATGTATTACTATGTTACTGTCAATGGCTTTCTGAAATTGTTATATATTTATTATATTAAGAGATGTAATGTTTTGGCCACCCTATTAAAAATGAATGACAAATAACCACCTGTTAATTTAATGCACTTTAGTATGAATTCTCGCTCCCCACTGACCTCAGAGACAAACATACTGCTTAATCATAACCTTTGCAACAGTTTCAACATTAAAACTAAGAAATTATAACTTTGTAAAGGTAGAATTCATGGCTCAACTGCTGTATTGGATTGAATTAAATTGTACAGGTGCACTCGATGTTGGGGCTTTATACATAAGGATTATGTACACCCCATAATACTTATCAATTTAACCAAGAAATGTTCCTAGAATTAAGATGTTATTTAAAACTACAGTACAGTTAAAGACTAAACAACAAGTAAAAGTATGTTAAAGAAAAGCATTTGTATCAAGAATTTAAACCTAGGAATGGCATTTGACAATATATATATGTATTTTTTTTTAACAAAGGCAAAACAAACAGTAGATGAATAACAAAGTTTTTAAAAGAGCTCATTACATTTTCATTTTGTGTGTTGTTTTAAGACCCTTCTGGGATCGAGGCCTTGACGTGGCAGAAGGGCTTGCGTGGTCTAGTGATCCTCAGAGCTATGTTGTCGGGAGCTATATGCTCCTGGTAGGGTCTCCCAAGGCAAACAGGTCAGAGGTGATGATCCAGACTAATTTGATCCAAAACGACCCTAATGGAAAATAAAAATCGAGGAGCAGCGTTTCCCTCGCCCGGGAAAGGGTACCCGGGGCCACACCCTGGAGTCAGGCCCGGGGTGGGAGCTTGTTGGTGAGCGCTTCGTGGCTGGACTATGGACCGCGGGGTCCAGTCGGGCCCAGCCCGAAAAAGCGGCGCGGTTCCGCTTTCTTGTGGTCCCACCACCTGCAAGAGGGGCCAGAGGGGTCGGGTGCGCAGAGCTATGGGTGGTGGCCAAGGACAGGAGCCCTGGCGTTCCGACCCTCAGTTGCTTAAACTGGCTCTCGGGACATGGAAGGTCACCTCTCTGATTGGGAAGGAGCCTGAGCTGGTGCGGGAGGTTGAGAGATACCGACTAGATATGGTCGGGCTCACCTCTACGCACAGTCTGGGCTCTGGAACTGTTCCTCTCGAGAGAGGTTGGACTTTGTTCCACTCTGG
>JAUMTR010000019.1:14257977-14270814 GCA_032270685.1 Microctenopoma stevenorrisi | reverse complement strand
TGCCCCCTGGACGCCTCCCTCGGGAGGTGTTACAGGCATGCCCCACTGGGAGAAGGCCCCGGGGCAGACCCAGGACATGCTGGAGGGATTACATCTCCCGGCTGGCTTGGGAACGCCTTGGGGTCCCCCCAGGTGAGCTGGAGGAGGTGGCCGGGGAAAGGGAGGTCTGGGTTTCCCTACTTAGGCTACTGCCCCCGCGACCCGACCCCAGACCAAGCGGAAGATAATGGATAGATGGATGGATGGATGTTGTTTCAAGATGCATAAAATTTGTTACCAATAGTTTTTTTTAACAAAAAGGTACACATCTTTATCATGGCCGCAGACTTGGTCGCATTGTGCAAGTGTTTCCTCAATTCCTCTGGATAATTATGCAAATCAGGCCAGCGCAGTGTCCTGGTTGGTGGATCCTCCTGGTCTTCGCCCCACTCACACAGGCAGACTGATAAAGACCGAGGCCACATCGTTAACCTGTGTAGATACATATGGTCTGGGCTGCTTGTTTGGGGCGGCTGCATTGCAGACAGAGCAGCTTTCCTCTGCTTCAAATGGTTCCCTGGGTTTTTGTCTGTGTGCTTGTTGACTTTGTTGTCCTTACGTTATGTTTTGGGGGGACAGAATTAGAAATGTCTTTTGCAGCTACATTATTGTTCTGTATTGTTAATTTTACTGTTGTCCTTAAACCCCTGTTCTTCTGTCTACTGTTTTTAGTGTTTTTATTTCAGGATTGTGTTAACTCTGTTTTATTCACTTCAGAGATCTACCTGTTGTCAAACAGGTTTTTCAGTTGTCACTAATTTAATTATTGTCTTAAGAGACCTGTCTCCGGAGTTCATCCTTTCCACTTTGCTTTCCTTTTTTTGTGTTGTCATCTGTAATTATTGGTCCTGTTCTTATTTTACACAGTAAAAACTGAGCTTGAATTGTTACCCTCCTTTCTGTTCTTTTCTGTTGCAACCTGTAACAATTCATCAACAATCATCAACAATTCATCCATTTAGATGTAAAACAACATAATAGTATGCTGCGTGAAAGAAAGTCGTCATGTATGTGTTTAAACGTGTTGACCTCTAAACTGTCTTTTCTCGTCATTGATCCAGTAAATAATCCTAATTTAAAATTGTTATTTTACACATGGTTTGAATTAAATTTGAAATTGAGTACAACCTCATTAATGCAAGATTTAAGACTACATTTAACAATACATGTTCTTGCGCTGCATAATAAACTTTACAAAAAATACTACAATTTACAAATTTACAAATACTTATGGAAGCCTTATTTTAATGAACAAAGCATGTATTCATTTATGCTTTATTTTTTTAGATAATATGTTGGCATTGTTTGAAGAACACTGGACAGTGTTGCTACACCCATGGAAAATAAAGGAACCAAAAGATTTGTAATGTTTTAGGAATATCAAAAATGTCTTCAGAAAAGTATGTATTAACCTTATTATATCCACCAAAAGATTGATGTAGCGACATGCCAAAACCATTTTGAGAATGTTTTATTTGAAATGATTTGCTCACATGTTCTAAGATGTTTTTATACTTACTGTAAGAACATCTTTGGAATATTTAGAACATCATTGGGACATTTAAGATGAACATTTTTCTAACCAAATTGCAATGTTCACTGTAACATAAAAACAACATCTGTTCATGTCTGTCCTTTATATAATATAACCTTTCCATATCTCATCTATCAACATATTTCCTCTATTTTTGCACACATTGTTTCTGCAAAATATCTATCTGTAATCATCTGTCTTCATACCACATAATTGCAAAAATAACGTACCTCTGTGAACACAGACTGTGCATAATCCATCCCAGTGATTGTAATGTAAATCGTGCATCTTTCCATTACATACTATACCACACACCAGAACACACAATGTCATGGACTGCTTCTATTCCTTGTCCATACCGTACACACGCCTTAAACATACCCACTCCCTGTCATCTCATATCATGATATTACTTACAAGGGACTATTTCTAACAGATGGGATTGAACTCTCGCTAGCTAATCTCTTCTTAATGTATCTCAATATAGTTGACCAGCTGTATTTTACCTGGTGTATTTGGTATGTGGTGGTGGTTTTTAGGGGTTTTACAAAACTATCGTAGCCAGGCAACTTCGATTTACTAAAGTAACTACACAGCTGAGACATCGGTATTCCCAGTGTCTCTCACATTCAGCATGAGTGAGCTATGCACAGTGCAGGAAAGTAATGTCTCTTCCAGTGCCTTTTGCTTGTTCAGCTGTTTTACATGTGGACACGAGGTAGATGAAAGCCTGGTTTTCATTTATGTGTTTGTGTGTGTGTGTGCGCGCAACAATTTCATCAGTGGAGATGATTCAAATGTTGTCCTCAAGAGCAATAGTTTACAAAGACAGAGTAGACAATAACATGCAGATATTTTTTTATTAGTCCCTTTGTTTGTCATTTGATTTGCACATACTGTACTAAAGTAAAAATTTTAATTCAAAATTGCACATTCGGATTAAAAGTTCTCCCAAGGGTTTTTCGTCGTCTGTAGTATATTGGACTTTTTAAGTTATGTAAAACAGTACCTTCTTTAACTGTACAAAACATTTTTTATGTCTATAATCAATAAATACAGACATACTTTGTAGGCCCTAAAATTACAAATATTTCCAAATTTGTTATTATTATTATATTGATTATTTATTGACAAAAAAGGAAAAACATTTTTTTTCATTACATTTTATTTTTATTTATGTTAGAGTTATGGCCTACTCTTCATTTAGTGACAGGCTGAATGTTTGTCTCCCACCACGGCTGAGTGAAAGGGAAACAGTCGAGGACACCACTAAAAGTTTAGAGTCTTTAATCTGCTGATTGATTTGCACTAAATAATGGGAGGATTAAATGAGCAGGAAATAGAGTAGCATCTTAGAGCAGTGTCTCTGATGACAGTGGTCATTCAACAGTGACCAAAGAGAAGCATTGACAAATTTGATTCAAAGTTAATTTCCTAGTAAAAGTGGCACCACTTTGTTGGTTAGACATTTAAATGGGATTTAATGTCTGGTCACCTCCACCAACAGCATGTTAAAACTGTAGAAAACTCCATATAGTACCTCAGTAATTTGTCCTAGACAGCACAAGATGAAGAGAGTGTTGAGATACTGTTCAGTGAAGGGTCTCCAGGTATATTGAGACTTTGTGTTCCTTTTTGTTTTGATGACAATATAACCACACTGTGAGTCTATAATGTTAATCATTGGAAAATATAAAACTAGATAAATAAATAAAATAATAAATAAAAAAACACAATGGTACATTAACACTGATCAATTTAACTGAAACAATTGTTGACATATGCACACAATTTGCTCAAGAAACTGAAAATCACAAAGTGATGCAGAATGTAATGACCATGTGACATGGCCTTTAGAGAAATCACAGTACTGGGTAGTAATTTGCCATGTGCGCCAATTTACCACCTTCAGACTAGAAACCTCAGACTTCATGGCAGAATGATCAAAGTCGGCTCCCCAGTGTTTTCTCTGCATACAGCATTTCCAGACTTCAATCCGCATTTTCCTACTTTCTCTGCTTTCAATTGTCTACTCCTCTATTCACGAATCAAAGATCAATGAATATCACAGCACTGTACAGTTCATGTATATCACAGTAGTCTTCGCTGCATAAATAGCTCTCTATAATAAATAGAGAGCTTTGGCAGTAATTAATAGTGTTCACTTATGATCAGCAGCATGATGTGATTGCTTTAATAGTTTTAGAATGATGAGGCTGTGCTGAGAAAATATTTTTGCTGAAGTTAAACCAGAGAATATTAACTACGCTCCCAGCAGGTCAACATTGAGTAAACATGAAGTCATGTTCAGGTTGGATAATCTAGTCTTGCTTGTTGAAGTAAACGTTTTCAAGTAACATGCCCTGTTCTAGAGAACGGCAAACAGTACATATTCAGATAAACGTGTGATTCATTTATTCTATTTTTATTTAGCAGATCCTCCCTGCTATTGACATTGATGGGCTCACTTGTCCAACAGCTCTAGATTTGTTTGTAAGACCTCAGTCTCCCTTAAACTGCTTCTTTCCAGTAGATCATGCCGTTAATTTCCCCATCCTGACTATACTGCTCCAAGATGTTTTTCCTTTGATTAGCGCGTCCATTTTAGAGCGAATACATCTTTCTTTAATTACCAGCTATTTACCACAGACTTTTAAGGTAGCCGTAATATGAGCCTATTCTTAATCCAGTGGTTTTAGAGACCAACAGACTAATATCTAATTTATTTTCTTCATCTCTAAATTCCTTGAAAAAGGTGTTGCAAAGCAGCTCCGTGACAACCTGCACAGAAACAATCTTTGTGATGATTTCCAGTCAGGATATAAAGTAAACTATAGTACAGAAGCAGTACTCATTAAAAGTTACCAATGAGCTCCCATTAGCTTCAGACCACAGACTCCTCGGTTCTAGTATTGTTAGATCTTAGTGCTGCTTTCGACACTTTAGATCACAACATTTTATTACATAGAGTGGAACATATTGGGATTAAAGGAACAGCGCTTAACCGGTTCTATTCATATCTATGAGATGAATCTCTAAAATAAATCTAGAACATCCTTCCTTCACATTAGGAATGTTGCTAAAATTAGAAACGTACAAAGTGATGCTGAGAAACTATTTCACCTTTAGATCGGACTACTATAAGTCATTACAGATTCAATCTCCTAACAACTCACTCAACTGCAAAAGACTCATCCTCTATATGTTGTAACTGAGGGGAGGATGCTGTCCAAACTCCATAACCCACCCCCTACACAGTGTCCTGGCGGGACAGAGGAGCACGTTCAGCGAGATAAATTCTTTATTTGGCCAACTCTACCTTACCTCCCCCCTCTGTACATAGGAGCGGGGAGAACAACAATCAGAATTATCATTACACGCATTTTGAGTTTCTTTGTTCTTATCATGTTTTTGTATATTCTGTGCTTTGTGTATTCGTTTTCTGTGTTGGTGCTGGTCTTTCTTTCTGTTTATTCTGTTTATGGTACTTCATTTTTCATTCTTTTTGAACTGAGAGAAGCTGAAACAAGGCAAAACAATTTCCCTCTGGGATTAATAAAGGTTTTTGAGTCTTGAATCAAACGCCTCCAGTTAACCCAGAGTGCATCAGCCAGAGTTGTGACTGGCAAGAGAGATCCTATTTAGCCATTACAGTATCGCTGTAGAATCTAGAATAGAGTTTAAAACCCTTTTTGTCACTTCTTGAGCACTAAATAATCAGAACCTGAGGTTCTATGAGGTCATTGAGATATGAAGGACTTGGCTGCTGCTCCTTGTTGTTGTATCTGCTGGTGCCTGCTGTTATTCTCTCTCACCTTTGTCCACTCACCCCAACCGGAGGCAGTTGACCCACCCCGAGCCTGGTTCTGCTGGAGGTTTCTTCCAGAGGGAGTTTTTCTACTCCACTATTGCCTATTGCTTGCTCAAGTGGGACTGTTGGGTTTTTTCTGTCGATGTAAGGTCTTAAACCTTACACTGTAAAATGCCTTGAGGTGACTTATGTTATGATTTGGTGCTATATAAATAATGTTAATCTGAATTTATTCAGTCATTGTTAAAATACAAGCCAACCAAGCTTGGTAGCCATTATTAGCAAATTTATGGATTATTTTACCTTCAGTTAAGTTCTGCCCACCAAAAAACATCCCAATGTTTACTCGTAAATTGGGTTTATAGCCCATAATGTACAGTGTAAAAGAGGTTCTAAATGACTGTCTTTTCTCCTCTTATCTTACCCCCTCCTTTCCCCACATCTTGTCCCCAGACTCAGAGACCCATCAAGCACTGTGAAAAGCGATTATGATCAAGTCTTTCTTCATCTTACCTATGATGCTTAGGCAATCATCAGCATTAATCAGAGAGAGAGAGAAGGAGGGAGGGTTGGAAAGAGCAAAGCAACAAAGAGATCTGAGACCTGAGAATACACAGAAGAGGCCACCAAGTGGACCACAAATCACACTCTTATCTCCGCGAGATGAAAGACTTGTTTTCCCTCAGGCAGTAAACACAATTATGCATCTGAACATACTCTCAGAAGATCATTCAACAACAAATCTCCTCCATCTCTAATTATGCTTAACATAAGCAGGTAAGAGCTATGCCCAAGCAGTCTGATAATCTATTACCTCATTGGAAAGTGCATATAGCACTCAAAACCCGAATCACTCCATTTAAGAAGTAGTCTACAATCAGCGTGCAAAAATAACTTTTTGTACAGTAGAATAAGGAGACATAGAAGCGTCTAGAATTACCGTATTGCAGTTGTATGCCTCTGCTAACCAGTTCCTAATGTTGCTACCACAACTGAATTGTTGTTTGCACATTAGTTGTAACTAATGTTGTGACTAGAATTAACACATTATGGTGGTATGCCTCTGCTAACCATGCGTCTGTCCATACTCATATTCAAATGTAATGAAATTCTTTCCAAGATATGGAAAAAGAAAGCAACATATATGAGTTTACAGTAACCTTGAACTTTGACCTATGACCACAAAATTTTTTTGATCTTGTTTGGCACAAGTGGCACTTTAGGAAATTCTTTAGAGGCGTTCCTGAGTCATTCACAAACCAAATTAGGTCAAATGAACAATTTCATGAGGAGACATGTTAGTTCACTAGGATTGGGCCAGCAATCAATTTACAATTGACTTAATTTGCGTTACAACATAATGTAGTCACAGGACTAAGATGGCCATATGGACAACCCAACACAGGAATAATGGCCCCTGCTAACATGGAGGCATAAAGACAAAGGTAGGATTGGAACACATTGAAACTGGAATAGCATTTTGAAGTTCTTTAAGGTGCACTTGCATTGGTTTCACTTTTTTCATATGTGCTTCACAATCACTGGCTTGTTCCTCAGCTGCTCGGCAACCAGCTGGCTCAACATCCAGCAGCCGTACAGTGCACATCTTGCTCACAGTTGCATTGCTGATAAGCTCATTCCAGTGCATCACTCTAGCACTGCAGTCACTCCTTTATTGTTCTTGTTGTTGATTTAACTATGATTAAAGGTGGATGTGATTATTACATATGTGAATACTTCTCTTTTTCAAATTCATGTTGTTGCTTGATTTGCTGTTGCTGTTTCACCCACTGAAACAGCAAAGTCTATCAAACAAATTCTATCTATAAAGGTATTTGCCATGACTAAGTGGTTTTGTGATTTTGCTTGGTGGCTTTAGGATATCGATCTTGTTGGAAATGTTAGAACTGTGATGGTGCAACACAACACAAATAACAATAAATAACAATAAACACAGCAGACTGCATATTTAAAGCAATGTCCAGCAATGCACCGAGCCAAATTTGTATTATGTACACCAAATCCAGATAACGTGATCCAAATGGCTACAGGTAACACATTGATATGGTTACTTCAGATAAAAAACTACTAAGGCCCTTTAAAAGGGCAAATATGTGGGTGAAGTTTACACATCCACCATGCTGTCTCTCTCATAGGGACTCAATTGTATTTGGTTGGGGCTGATGCTTACCTAAACATTAAGAATCCCTCCCTCCTTAGTCTCTCACTGGGTGATTCATCCTCCACTATGCTCCTACAGATCCAATATGGTCTGAGCTTCCAATAACACCTAACTGTTAAAAAAACTGGGGGCCGACCAAGGACTCCCGGGCATCTATTTAATCTTCGCTGCATGTACCACTGAGAAACCAAGCCTCTGAGGAGAGCAGACGGCTCCTGTTTCATAGTGTAATCACTGCTCATATGTGAGGGCAAGCAAACTACCCACTTCTCCACCCCCCTCAGATGAACAGGCTGAAATGTGGGAGGCATGCTTGGCTCGCAGCATGCACTTTGAAAAACATTCCTTAATACTCAAATGGTCAATGGACTGATACAGGAAGGCTTAATGAGAAAGAACTGGGCGTTTGATGCAATGTTAATGTAAAGCTGTAACTTTGCAAAAAAAGAAGCACAAATGAGCATAGCCTAGAAGAATAACTGGATGAATTCTGACATACTTGTAAGACTTAACAGTTGCCCTCAAACTGTTTCCTAATTCCGTGACACCCTGACACCTCGGTAAAATGTGTTTTAAGACACATACTTCTATGTAGAAATATGCTGAGAGGCGAGAGTGACGGTAGAATGCCTTGCCCTGGCAGCCTGATAAATGTTACGTTAACTACCTCTGTTGGGGTTAGTGTACAGCTGCAGTGCACGGCCACTTTTTCCTGGCCCCATCTACAAAAACATGGTACTCCCACAACCTTAACTTTTTCCATGTCCCTGTTCTGTGTCCCCTGAGATTTGACACCGTTTACTGAAAGCGACAGCTGGACTGTGGCTTCAGTTTTGTTAACTTTGTGTTCTAAGAAAAAAAGGTTGTTAATAGAAATCAATGAGCTGGCCTTAGCACTCATCATTGTGATTTAATGTGTTCCATATTGATCTTCTCTCCCTTCCCTACGTTTCTGTACCTACATACATAGAGATGTGCACCAGATGTGAATGTCCATTCTTGAGCCATGAGTCTGCTTCTGTCTCTAACACTGCATAAGTTTTGTCTGCTTTACTGCGCATGCTTGTGGATGAGCAGTTGGAAGTAAACATAAAAAAATGACCTGTTGATCAATATATCACCCCAGCGCTGACAGTTTCCAGTGGTGAGGTGTATAAATAGAGGTTATGAAGCTGATGGTGTACACGGGACACAGGGCATTGGGAACATTTGGTCCCCAGTGGGAATCTGTCCTCCTGCTTCTCCATCATTACTCATTGTGTCACCCATTACGTCGCAGTGCAACATTCAGAATTACTGTATGTATGAGTTTTTCTAACAGCAGATGTCTTTCAACTAATAAAAATAATATAATATGACACTCAACAAAATTAAATTTTTATTCTATGCACTCTATATTTCAAAGCTCACCAAACCAATAGAAGTGGGACTGTCATACATTGCCCACCGAGCAACAGATGTTCAGAGCACAGCAGAACTCTTTTTTCAGGTGCTAATTAAAGTGGGAAGGATCTTAATAAGAAGAATTTCCACAGGTCTTAGCTTCTTACATGAACATTTCATACACTCCTGGACGAAACTGTTTTAAAACTGATATGTGTGGCTATGAACTAAGAAATCAAAGATGATTAGTGTTTCCTATTTTTCTATTGTATCCTATTTCTTCGTCCATTAAACCTTTAGAGGAAGAAACTTTTAAAAGCTCTCCCTCATAGCCAGAAATGTATGCGTTATGAGGAAATGATTCCCTCAGCACAGAGAGTGGACTGTTCTATTTAGCTTCTTTTGTTTGGCATCTGTTATTTGTAGTTCTGCATAATTTTGGGTTGTTTATTATTACATTTTGACTCCAATTGCAATTTGAATATTTTTGCACACCTTTGAGGCAGTTTGATGTTGCTTTGAATCCATCTTTTGTCATTTTCGGTCTTTAAACTGAAATCTATAACTCACTTTACAGGAAGGGTCTTCCTCAGAGGCTGTCAGATTTCCCAGGCCCCTTGGCCATATTTTTTTTATTCATGTTTTCATGCTGACTGGCTAAAGAGAGCGATGAGGCATTTAAGTGATGCTGGACTCCTTTTGTTATGGATAGGGGGGGGGGGGGTAACAAAGTCATATATTGATAAGAACCTTGATAAGACCCAACTAGTCAAGATAAAAAACATGCTAGTAAATGTTAGGTGCTAGACAAGCTGCTGATATTGGTAACTCCATTAGAGACCATGTTAGAGGACCAGGGCAACTTCTTGGCTACTAAACGAAGCAGAAAGGTGTGAAAGGTGCAGAATGGCAGGATGGCACCTTTCACATCATTATTTCGAGACTAACTAAGCTGTTTTTTTTAAATATAAATATGTTTTTATTGACATAACAAGATAAAAACATTCTCTGCTCTTGTACATACACTAAGTCGTCTTGAGATCTGATACTAAATTTAACTAATGATATTACTCAAAGTTTATTGTTATGCTCTTCCCCTATTAGATACATAACAAAAACAAACCCAGACACAACAACATTATATATTTGGTTTTAAAAATTCATGAAAATTGTTTCTGTTTTAAAACTTTACTTAAGAAATAAGACTTACTTAAACAATATTTTATGGACAGTCACAAGCAGACGATTTCTCTCAGCTATCAAATTTTTTGAGTGGTCATAAAACTATTGACGTCTCAGTGAAAGTGCAGGTTGTAGGCTGTAGTTTCACGCTGCGTACTTATTGTGTTCGGTGTTTACGTGTGTTTTGCATCTCAGTGTGGCATATGTGAACACAAATGACTTTGTGTTCTTGTGTGGTGTCGTATCAGCGTGTGTCTAAGGGGTAATGGTGGGAGGGGGTGTGGAATTTTAAATACATTCAGGCTTGGGTTTGAGAGGCAACATGCCAGTGCACAATGTCACAAAGGCGTTTTTGATGGAAAGCGAAGGGAGAAGAAAAAGAAACGAATGGTTTTGGGTCAAAGCATTGGATATCCTTTCAAGCCTGAACACTCCACTGGGTGTTTCAGCAAATGTCAAAGTCACTTCTGGCTGTGGATAGACAGCCTAATGGACCACAGCAAAGAGAGTGTGGGAGGGCGATGTAGGGGGAGGAGACAAAAGCCAAAGGCAAACATAAATAAAATGCTATATGCAACTTTTTTTTGGCACGTTCACAGCAGCCAATGCACAGTACAAGAAGACTAAACAAATTCATAATCATGCCAAGACGCTTCTCACCACCTTTCACTCTTTGCTTTGACAGCTCCTGTGGTTTATTTCCCCGTTTTAATACTCTGCTTTGTTGGTGAGACATGGGAGAAATGCCTCGTGAATAGGACTACAGCCCCAGAAGTCTCTTCTCTCACTGACAAACACTGAAGGCACTTGGAGATGCACAAAGGCTTGAAGGATGACAATGAGGAGCTGAAGGCCTCTTGTTGGCACATATTTCCAGCTATGCAGTGTTTTGACATGAAAGAAACAAGCCTGATATTAAAACATGGTTTGAATGCAAGCCATTGGTGGTCTTTAGAGGAACTTGTTAATTAATTTTTTTTCCATATATACATCTGAGAAACATACTGTGGGGCAGCTTTCTCACACAGCTTAGATGCCAATTAGCTTTAATCAATAAATTATAATACCTCATATGTCTCATATTATAACTACATGTGTATGCAAATGATAACAAATAATAATCAGAGTTGTGGAACCTAAAGATTTTTCTAAATCCTACAACTAGACTAACATTGACACAGTTAGTCACTCAGTCTTCCTAGACATTGACAAGGTACAGCATAAATGCTTTGGCAAGGGGGAGCCAAGGCGACAGGTCAGGGGGGAAATATCATCTCCACACTCACAGTTTGAGTGCCAAGTTCCATTAATACCAAACTGAATAATATGTAGGAGCAGCTGACCTAAAGGGAGATAAGGTCATGGCTAAGATGTACACCTGAGCCCTCCATGGAACAACCTCTGGCAGCCTGCTTTGAATATTATACAGCGTAATTTTGTTCTGGTCTCCGGTCTGATCTGTGCTGTATATGATAATTTCCTCTCATTCCTCTCTGCTCTCCCTCTGCTTACTCTAATCATCAAGTCAGCCTAAACAGTTTCACCTGCGTATTCCTCTTTATAAGCATCTCTGCCAGCCTTCCTCTCCTGCCAGATCATCTACCACCAATCTCTGAGGGACCTTGCATAGTGAGTTACACCCAGCGTTGTCTGACCCTGTTGTTGGATTTGGGTTGGGCATTGGATTGTTTCTAGAGACTGATTAGTGACTTTGGAGTGGAGTGTAGTACTGATTCTTTGGATCTAGACCAGAAATTAATTCTTGCTCACTATCATTCCTGGCTAATAGTCTGGAATTACGTAAGCATTTTAGACAAATGCTTCCCTGGATTTCTCGTCCTGGTTGGGACCTTACTTCCATCTCAGATTTTCTCCACACATCTCCCCTCTCTTTGACTACTCTTCCAGTGTTGCTATCTCCAGCACTGTCTCATCACTCAATTGTGCCTCCCTGTCTCCACAGTAACTCAGATTAGGGCCTCATCATTCGCAGACTTCATTACCATTCAACCCCCACTTACCTTCTGCCGAATTACTTTACGTCTCTGCTGGACTCTACATCCTTACCTAACCTTTCGCTGGATATCTCCTCTACCTGCTTACCTTCTTCCGCATCACTCCTTGTCTTTTATGCTTCTAGACACCTACCCCTTTCCACACTACAACTTATTCTATTTTATATTCTCTTCTTGCGGCCTCTCTTCCTCCTGAGGCTTCGGCACACTAGCTGCCGGTTGACCTCCCTTCAGGGGACTCCATCGCTCTGTTCTGGGTAGGGGCTGCAGAAATCCCTGCGTGGGTCTTGCTGGCTCTCTGGTGTCCTGTGGGGTCGCTGGATGTCTGTGGCCCGCGACTCCTCCATCTCTGCGTCAGGTCATGCAGAGCGGGGCTTCAGTTCCCCGCACACACTACTACACTATTAGTCATTTACATGGAGGAACCTTATACACACACACACACACACACACACACACCGGTGTGCACTCAGGTGAACACACAGGTATAATCAGGTACCCACACACACTGTGCTGATCAACTACTGCCTCTGAACTTATCGTATATTACTACTATGCTCTTCAATAATAGACATTTATTAATTACTGTGATTAATACAGATATAGGTCGTTGATGTGTTTTTGCAGTTATGTGTTTGTTCTTTTCTATCTTTTTTCTCTCGACAGGTATTGAAGCAGATTGTCGGTGTCT
>JAUMTR010000019.1:14247071-14257656 GCA_032270685.1 Microctenopoma stevenorrisi | reverse complement strand
TGTGTTTTTGCAGTTATGTGTTTGTTCTTTTCTATCTTTTTTCTCTCGACAGGTATTGAAGCAGATTGTCGGTGTCTTGTCTCCCCCTCTCTATATTATCCTTTTTTATCTTTTCTCCCATTTTCTGTTGACTCCCTCTCCACCTTATGTTTCTCTTCCACTCTCTCTCTCTCCTCTCTCCCCCTTTTTTTATATCCCCAGGTCCTGTCTGTAACTGAAATAAAGAAATAATAAAAAAAAAACAAAAATAAATAAACATAAAACAATTAATAAAAGGGCCGTGAATGATGACTCCACAGCTATACATACATGACGTACTCATGTGTCATCTGTGTTACTGACAGGCCGGAAAAAAAAAGAAAAATGTACTACTAAATTACATGATTCAAATGGATAATCTAATAAATCCATACAGTATTTTGTTATAGTAGCTGTTATGCACCAAGTGATGTAGAAAATGTACAGCAGAGAGCCAAATGAAGATAAAACCTACTCCAGCCTATCAGCTCAAGTGGGGGACTTGCTAAAAAAAAATACTGTTTGCACAACTTCCAATTCTCTCAGCCTGTCTAATCTGTAATTATGTCTTCACTCAACAAAGAGGTGTAGCAGCCATAACCAGCGCCCATCTGTTTATGAAAAGCAGTCGCTTGAAGAGCAGTGTTCCACCTGGCCATTGTTTACAGTGCTGTCAACAACACTCAACACACGTCGTCTCAATTTACCCTGACGTCAGTTGTTGTTGCCCTCCAACTCCCCTCAACAGTCACAGAGCCGCACACGGCTCTCGTTAATTGCGATCAACCACTGTACGCGCAGTAAGAGACTGGTAGACATTGTGCTGACTGCAAATATCTTGGAGTTATTGATGAGGAGGAGGAGCTGCCTTGATACCCTTAATACTTAGGCTTCTAGAAATACTAAATATGAACAAAAGACAAGACCTATGACAATAAACAGTGCTGTCCCTCTTTTCATAACAAAGGTTTTACCCCTTTTAACCCTAAAACTATGGGAGTCATAGAGAGAGACATTTCTTGTGTGACTAGTACAGATTAATTGGATTGATTGTACACTGTACTGTAGTGATTTTGCTGTTGGCCTGTCTTTTCACAGCCATGTGTTTTTTCTCCATTTTCACTATTCAATATAACACATACACACGAACACACCTATGATCAATGTCAACTACGTTTTATTACAGTTCATTCAGTGTACGATGGCTCACACCTCGAGCAAGCTGATACACAGTCAGACCAGTTTGTAGATACGGCATCTGTGTATCCTTCAGATACACAGTGATGACTTTATCTCCATGTCTGTGGTGCAAGGGCCCCAGCTTTGATGGCCCTGGCTGGTGGGATAAGAAAAGGCCAACGTGATGGAAATCTGGAGTCTGTTTTTGCCAACACTGTCTCTGCCTATTGATTTTGTCTGGAAACGTTCAAAGACGAAGCATTTATGTCTGAAGCACAAGACAGTACAGAAGTGCAGAGAGGCCATTCAGACAGCTAAAGTGCAGCTAATGTAGATTTGGCCTAGACAGAGGGGTTGTCGTTGACAGGAGTGAGTTGCCCATTAAGGAAAAACACTTTATAGATATGACAGTGATAGCTAGATTTATTGATGTAGCAAAGTAAAATTCAAATACTAGGGTTTGCTCTTTATACCAGAAGTAACATTTTTGATTAAAAAAATGATTGTTTTCTATTTTCTATCTTCTATTTTTCTACGTAAATTTGGATTTTCAACCCTGTCTCCTAAGAATTATGTTCATAAGGGACGGAACTGGATTTACTGTCACATTAAGTAGCTTCAACAAAACGTTTAATTGTGTAGGGGGCAGATGGGTTGCTTTCGCTACATGCAACAACCACATTTCCACAATATCAGTGTGAGAAGGTTCATGTGATCACAGGAGGAGTATCTGAAAATGAGTTTTTACTGCCAAGTTTCTTGACATGATCTAAACTTTTGTGATATGGTAACAACCTTCCCATCTGGTACTCCAAACTGGAGAGAGAAAACTAAGAATGCGTTGCATGTACTGCCACGTCTGCCTGCACAATCAGTGTCAATCTCTTTTCAAAATGATGCCAACAGCAGCGACACCTCCACAACAACAGTATCATGCTTTAAGATTTTATACAGATTCTGTGAGAAAAAGATGAAAGTCAGGGCCATTTATCGTGTATTTGAGTGGTTCTGTCTTTGCAGGGGACAGGAAATGTGTCCTGTGACATTTGGCCACATCATCTTGAATTATTAGCACCTTCTGAGAGGACACAGGATTTATCACTGCTTCTGTCCCAACACCCTCTAATGCCACACCAAGCAGGACTTGTGAGTCTACACCAGGCGAGCTGTGACAGGCAGTCTGTGCAGGGCAGAAAGAAATTAACAATCAAAATGTCACCACGGGTTAGATTATGAACTAAACAGTAAATAAAATGTAACAATCTTTTCATTCTATTTAGGTCCAACTGTTCTTTTAATGAGGAATGTGTGTTGAAAATGGAATCGCAGAAGAGGTTTTGAATAATCATTATTGCTGTCTGGTTCTTCTCAGACTGCAGCAGTCAGCATAAATTGTAACAGCTGCAAACAGCAGCAGAGTGGAGCTGCATGAAGAAAAGCTTTCTCCGGGAGTCACTGTGAAACTGCTGCCTGATGCTAATGACGGAGAATTGTCTTGCTTAAGGACACATTGACAGGACATATGGCTGTTGGTGGACACAAAGGTCAAACCTTACACCTGCACATTACGTGTTACTGTGTTTTAGGCATTATCCTCCAACTTCACTTTACTACACTGTTTTTTCAGCTGTTTTGGTTTAAGCTGTTTATACCACAGTGCTCTTATTTGAGGATGTCCGAATCCTCTGTCATGGTTTCGCAAAGTCTTTGCCCCCACTAATTCAACAAGGGAATCAGCATCAGCCTTACAAACAGGACTCTACAGAGGCCCTTTTACAGTTACAGCCTGAAAAGAGATAATCCTACTTGGTGTCACATCAGAGGAGGAGAAGTGTGCCAAGGTTATCTGTGCAATAATGATCACCCCTGGGACTCCTGGCATCTGGGACCTGGAAAATGTGTTGTCAAACAAAAACCTCTCCTCTTTCTTTTATCTTTTCTCATTCGAGGTGGTCTGTACAGCTTTAGCTCGTTACTAGTATTAATGGCTATGTTGCTACTGCTTCTTGTTGGACATCAAGCTTAGTACAGTATTTACTTTACTTTGCTTGGCAGACGCTTTTATCCAAAGCGACGTGGGTATCTGGCTCAAGGTATTTACACTTGGTATAGGATGGACTAGGAGTCGGGAGACGGGATTAGATTAGAACCTGCAACCTTTTGCATCCCAGTCTGACGCTTAACCCACTGAGCTACCATTTCATGTACATACTGTACAAAGGCATGTCGTAATGGATTGCAGATGCCAGGTGACACTAGACTACACTCACACAGGCAGAGACAACAGATACAGAGAAAATCGAATAGACTGACTTGAACCTTGATATCTCGGACCAAAAATGTACAAGCTATAAAAAATGTGCTCCATCTATTTGCATTGTAATGAAGGGAAACACGTAATTTTACACTAAAATTGTTGGTTAATTTTATGGTTAAACTCATGATATCTTTAAAGGGGGAACTGACAAGCAAAGAGAATAATCAGGTTTTTCAGGCTGCCAGCATTTTGTGTTTTAATTTTCATTTAGATGTCATGATCTAGTGTTTCTCTTCTTCCTTATGGGACATTTCTCAATTGCATTGTGCCCATTTAAACATAGTGTAGCCTAATGTGTTAATCAGCTTGGCTCTCCTTGGCAGCCCTTCCTCTTCCTGTGTGATGTGGTGTGGTGTCAAGCTGAGCCAGAATGGAGGGTAAGGCTGGACGACGTAATGAAAACAAATGGTTGTCATTATAAACACTTCACCTCATATTGCACATGCTCTGTAATAAAGCCTGACAAGTCGTTTTCATCAGGGCAACATGGCAACACGCTCCATCTCTGCTTCTACCTCTTTATGAGACCGTGATGCTTATGGTTCAGCTGTTCCCAAAAGAAAACGTGTCGCATGATTCTGTGTAACTCAAAGTGTATTGTAGTATAGTAACAATGCCAGGGTTATTTCCCACTAGTCCAAGAGATTAATAGATAAAGGTTCTAATCCAATGTTTGTTGATATGTACCAGTCAAAAGTTTGGACACGCCTTCACCTTTATTTTTATATTATTTCAACATTTAAGAACTGAAATAATGGCAAACATAAAATAATCAAACATATTAATAACCCAGAATATATATTATATTTAACTTGTTTTAAAACTTCATTTAAACTTCATCATTGCTTGATGTGTAAGAAAGTGTATGTTAAAACCCAACATTAAATCTTTCTCTGAAAGAAAAACTCCCCAAAACAAAGCACATTTGCCACAAGTTTATCCAGCATGCCAGAACATGTTCACCTCAAGCTTTCAGTCTTTGACTATGTGTAACATGGGCACCCAACTTTACCCAGGTATCTACAGTGTGTAACATCAGAACACAAGAAGCAAATATTACCCCTTTTAATCAGTGAACACTCGTGTTTTGACCTTCTGTGAGGTTTTCATCGTACTTCACTTTGCCCAGATGTGTCCAGACTTGTTTTTACATGGGCCAGAGGTCCGGGGCCAATGGTTATGGAGGGTGTCACATTATATAAATTAAATAAATAATAAAATATTTATATTAAATTGTCATTTATAAAATTAATAATAAACATATCAAAACTTAGATGACCAATAGAGGGTCCCTTAAGAATGTTTTTACTGTAGAATTTACATACAAATGCACCGTTTTATAAAAAATGTATTTTCATTGTCAAAATCAATTTAAATGGCATTGTAACTAAATCTGCCTCACAGAAAACCAATGAACTCAGGTACTTAAAAGCCAAGCTAGAAACCCAGAACTCTGTATTAACAGTGCTACTCCCTACCAGCTGAGCTAATATCCATAATACAGTATACCTTAAAGGTTCGTACAGTTTGTAGTGAGTTTAGAAATGTTTATCACACTACACTTGCTTCTCCAATCTTTAGTCCACCACTGTCTGCCTATGTACACTTATTTTATACAGTATGGAATAAAGAATGCATTTCTTTCCCATATATTCTCCTGTGCTAAATGACATACAGAGTTAGTATGTATTTTGACTTAACAGTGCTCATGAAAGCCTGTGTTAACATCTTAAAGTTGTGCAGTTGTTCTTCTTCTGGTGTTTGACTGTCACTTCCTACACAGAACAAGTCATACTTGTTCACCTTTTGATGTGGGAGTGCTGACTCATGTCCCACCTCCTCCTCCACTGGTGAATATCTGTAACTTCAAGTTTTCAAGTGTACTTGGACTGTACGATTTACATCTCCCGCCCCACCGTGGACAAGAAGCTCTCTCCAGTGCTCTGAGGTTCATTAGGAGCAATCCGTTTGCCTAACACAAACAGCTAGCAGATGAGGAGGGAGATCAAACTTAATTGGGGTGGTTTAGCTGGCAGTGACAGCGCAGAGCGTCTTGCATGCAAGGAGAAGAAAGACCAGATAGCTCCCTGTCAACTTTGCTTAAGGACAGCAAGATTTAAATCCTGTCCGAGGCGCTTTGTGAGAAGCAATGTTATGGCATTCAGCACGCAGTAGGAAGAGAGGAGGATTACAACAAACAGTAAGGTAAACTGCTCACTAATTAGGATGGATTGCCCGCCACCCTCCTTTCTCTTTTTTCTTTCATTTGCAGTGATACAGAAATGGGTCTAATGACTGTGCTTTCGTTTTATGTGGTTTAAGGAAGGAAAATGGAGGGATCTTTTCTTCCCTCGGGCTGAGGGCCTGACAGAGACTGACAGCACCAGGTGAATTACGGTACCCACATCCAGTAGCTTTATTTCAACGAATTGTGTGCAATGGTGAACTTGAGCTAAATTTAAACACGCAGTCCCTGACAGCTCCTCACAGCAGTTGCATTATCCATGATGTGCTCAGGCACTGGGGGGGGAACCTGCAAAGTGTTGTACCTTCAATTTTCTCAACTCCCCCTCTTCAGCCCATCACCCGTGCACCCACATGTTCTTCCTCATTTTGTTGTTTACATTGGCACATTCTGGGCTCTCCTACCTCTGCCCTAAAAATAGAAATCTAAAGCTGTTAGTGGTCCCCACCATTAACCTTGTTATTTTTCATCCTCTCCTTTATCTCCTTCCTCTCACACATACACACACATACAGATGCTTTTTACTAGCAGGCTGCTGGGGGACATAAAAATGTTTCTCTGTATTGAGCTGTGGCTGTGTCGGATGTCTGAGGATGGAAATGTATGATAAGAGGAAGAAAGGCTCCACTGTCGATGCTCTGGGGAGCACAAGCTGCTCTCACTTTCACAGGAAATGGCACTTTTAGATCTCCTCCGAGCTGCAGCACAGGGCTGTTTGCGTAGAGAAAGTGACCCTGCTGTAACTATTTGTAGTCATTGCTACAGGTGGGCTGTAATGTCGCCATCGACTGATCTGGAGAGTCACTACCAGACCACACAAGTAAACAAATCATAACACATCATGCAGAAGTTTTACCTTAGCAACTACAGCAATCTGATCATGGTTACTATAGCAGCAGAAAGTCATAAAATGGATTCCCTCACAAAGCTGCAAAGTATCAGTGTCTAACAGCCAGAGCGTTTGCTGCATTAAAACGAAAAGTGAACACACGTGTTGCCCCTAGATCATTACATAAAAAAATCAATAATGAAAACCATAAAACCTAAGTGGAAAAAATCATAATGCTTTCAGGTCTCCATTGAAAATAGTTAGAATTGTGTGCCTAATGCAGTAAACATGTATATTTAAATGTATTTGTGTAGAGAAAGTGCTGCTTTTGATTACGGGCACAGTGACTCGTGAAGGCTCGGGTTCCATTAGTGAAGAGGAGGGAATGACTCAAGTGGGCTGTAGGTGGCTTTATTACAGGGAAATTACAGTAAGAGGAACTAATTATACAGCGTGAAGTCAAAATTGCATGGCTATAGAAATTATTCAGTTAATGTTGCAATTAATAACCTCATTGCATTTATTAGTGTCTTGTGTGATCTTTTGTTTAGCCTGTTTCCTGACCTCTTAATTCCCTCCAACTATTGGCTGGCTGTGGGAGAAACAACTGACTGCTCAAAACTCAGCAGGAAGCATTATATTTAGGAACTGAAAAATAATTTTTCTACAACTTTAAACTATTCTGCTTCTTTGTTTCATTAAAACGTCAGAACACAGACCTGTTTTTTCTTCAGAAAAGGTTTTGAGGTTGGGTTTTAACATGCATTTTTTTATTAATGTATGCATCAACCACCATGTTTTCGACTCATTTTGCATTAATAAATGGATCCACAACATTCCCCCTTTTATTGACTTACTAATATTTTGATTCTCTAGTATGAAATTACTCTTTGAAGATCGATTCTTTTACAGAATAAATGCTGTCATATGTTCTAACCTATGTTGTCAACAATGCGGACTGTAACAGATTACTTTTAGATTACTAAAATAATATCTGCACAGATGTCTCAGCATTATCTAAATACGTGACTGATTTATGTTTTGTATTTGTTATTTAATCAGCAAACTGAGATTATGTTAGTTTTTAATTGCAATTTTAACTAATTTCCCGTGAATAATTGACTCTTATAAAGGTTAAACCCTAAGTGCACCATCATCTGTGGAGTTTTTTACCAACACAGAGTTACTATTCACTGAGAACATAATCCAGCAACTGACCTTAATGTGTATTTGCGACATCAGACACTCACCCTGCTGCAGTCGCCTGCTCTCCTTTTCCAGGCGCAGTTCATTTTGAATGATCCTGTTGTTTTGCTAGCAAGCTATGCCCATGAAACTTTGAGAACTTGAATGTGAAAACTTTTTTAAAACCTCACGCTGTTGGTAAACGTATCGTTCAGCTTCTAATTTTATTACACCTGTTTCATTAGTCATGTATAAGTAGATTTACACCAACTCTTCAAATACGGAACAAATTGTAGTCTCGGCTATTCCAGAGTCTGATACTGAGACAAGATCGAGACCAAATGTAGTTGATTCCAAGAAAAGACCACGACCTTGAAAATACGACCAAGACCGATCTCGAGTACTACAACTAAACTGTGATGACAGTTGACCCGGGGATATACTGTCCATTGTCAAAAGTTATGACAGCTAACTTATCACAGTTTAGTTGTAGTACTCGAGATCAGTCTTGATCGCTTAAGACCATATTTTAAGGGCTTTTCTTGGAATCAACATTTGGTCTCGACCTTGTCTCCGTCTCAGACGTGCTGGACAGATCCCTGCACTGTTCGCACCTGCCTTCATTTTGTAATTAGTTACTTTCATTCATATACCTCCCATTTTCCCCACACGCCTTGCCGGATTATTGTCCCCACTGCCTGTGTTTCCTTGTGTTCTCTGCGTCAGTTAGTTAGTTCTCCTTGCCTTTTAGTTTGAGTCATTCATTTATTAGAATCCGTTTTTACACCTAACTCCTCTCTGCTTGAGTGCTCTTGGGTCCATCCTCATTCAACCCTCACAATTAACAGTCTAACTTGTTGCTTTTCTGGCACCAACCTATTCTGCACTATCCGCCTTCCAGCTGGAGAAATATATTAATGCTGTTTACGTTTTATCTAGGAGCATATACTCTCCAACTGCAATGGAGTAAAATAAAGCAACTTTAGTGTCACAGCTATGTGGTTAAAAAAAAAAACGTCTCTTTAGGGCAGAGGAGAGTCTTTACCCTGTAGGAGGGCTTGTTTTGTCTTGTGCAACGCGCACCCTAAAACCTGAACTCTCCTGCGCCTACATTGTGAGACAAGTCAAATTTCTTGTGATAAAGTGCCTTTTACAAGCAGTTTCAAAACAAAGTGCTTTCCAGAGAACAAAGAACATAAATATAGATACAAACGGAAGATAAAACGGAGAGTTTGCGTGTGTGAGTGGATTTGAGACCAAAGGGCAGCAGTGGGGCACTTTGTATGCGAAGAACAATCAATAACAAGGATGCCGCAAAAGGGAAGCCGAGAGAATAATTCCTTTGTAAGTTCTTAGTTATATCTACACTATGCAAATAATCTTTATGTAATAATCCATCTGTCTGATCAGTTAAAACAAACACTTTCTACATGTGCCCCCACCAGACACACAGGAAAAGAGGATTTGTTTATTTACTGCAGCATTGATAAGGTGTTTAAGCCATCAGCTATTAAACTATCCAGTTCTCATTTCATTTTGAACATTAAAAAATCTATTTGTATTTTGTCTGTGGTGTTGCCAGATGGTCTAATCATGTCTAGGTTAACGTAGTTTGATAACACCGATGGCTGACTGAAGATGAATGAACTAAATGCTAATTCCCTGTCTAACAGTGAACATTACATTGTTTACCCACTAATGTTAAAAGCAGAGATTTATATCTTAGCATCTATCTGTGGCCTGCTGTTATTTCTATGTACTGTTTAAAAAAAACACTTTGCACAGTTTCTCTTTTTGTTGCGATTGCATCTCTCTAAGAAGGATTTGTGCATCACTCAGCTGACAACACAAGTGCAGTCTGACATTTGACAGAAACATTTTAGATCGTAGTTGGATGTGTTGTGGTGCTCGTGCTGTTTGCAGCTTCTGAGTGATCACTCCTATAATCAAAACTTTTTCTTCCTCTGATGCCTGTTGAGATTTCCCTTGTCTCCACGCTCACTCATCTTTTATGGCTTCTTCTTCCCAGATTTCTTTCTCACCTCTCCTTACCTTCATCCCTTCCCTTCCATTGTTGTCCTCACCATTATCACACCTTCCTATCCTCTTATTTCCCTCCCTCTGCCGCCTGTTGTGCTTATTTCAGTGGAAATTCATGCACCCCCTTGGAGCTCCATAACTCATAAAATCATAAATCAAGCAGCTGATTCCTCTCTAAACTCGGCCTCTTGTAAATGGCTGACTGAAAGCAATGCAGTGTACCAACTTGCTGTAACTAACACAAAACAGAGGCTTAAACACAGGCTAGAGGAACTACATGAATCTTAGCACGAGTTAACAAGGTACGATGAGTTGCTTCTCGTAAACTGTTTTTCTCTCTTCAGTGATTTTCCACCGGTGCCCAGTGAAGTTTATTTATGCTTTAAAAATATGTTTTATCACAAAGTGCTTTACCAAAAGCCATGTACACAAATAAAAACAAGAAAGACTGTCCACATCATGAAATGTGGGACAGGGCTTATGTGTCTCTGTGTACCAGGAAGAAAATAAGAATTGGAGAAATTGTAAATGATGCATAAATTTAAGTCACTGATGTCTTCATCACATAGTAATTTGATGACATGTTTTGTAACTTTAGCTTTGTCCATCTGTGGCGGCAACATCCATCATTGAAGGGTGGTATACAGGGTTGTTAGTGCACTTATTTATTAGTATTGGTTTATTGTCTGTTTTATATTAATTTGTTGCTTTCTGTTTTCTATGTCGTGGTGAGTCCCCCTCCTGGCCAAGGGACTGGATGCCTGCACAGAAG
>JAUMTR010000019.1:14171306-14246971 GCA_032270685.1 Microctenopoma stevenorrisi | reverse complement strand
AGATGGCCGCCCACCCTGAGTCTGGTTCTGCTGGAGGTTTCTTCCTGTTAACACTAGATTTACTAAAGCTGCGCAGGAAGTTTTTCCTCTCCACTGTTGCTCAAGTGGGATTGTTGGGTTTTCCGCATTATTTTGATTATATATACATAATACCTAATACGGACCTCCTCATGAACACAACAGGAAGGTATGTATAGAGACAGAGACTAGCCTACAGGGGGACGAGAAAACCTAATTAACTCAATCAAAGCCCTCAACGTAATATCAAACCACCCATAAACATGTGAAATTTATACAAAGTAAGTCTGACGTCACCCCAGGCTGCCGTTCAGGATGGTGAAGATGACTGGAACCCAGTCCAGAGGTTGAGGTCTGCATCACCCTTGATACGGTCCAGCCTGGGAGTGGGAACCAAAACAGGAGAGGCGGCGGCATCTGAGAGGCCATACTCAACGCTGTCCTGCTTTTGACCTGAAAGAGAACATAGGGAAGATGGAGACACACAACAGAGTGACAGAGCTTGACAGGCCGTGAGACTGGAGCATAGTGCGAAGCAGAAGCTGCAAACCGAACAGCAACAGGGTCAGAGGCCGCAGCTGTAGCACGGTCAGAGGCCATTGCAACTGGAGCAACGTCAGGAGCTGCAGCTGGTGCAGAAAAGGCAGCAAAGTTGGGAGCTGCAGCAGGGGCAGATCGCATCAGTGAACACAGGTGGGAGCAATCAACAGGTGACTGATCAGGAGCCCATCGTGATGAGGTGAAATGAAAGAGCGGGAAACAATCAGGGTGAGTGTAAGCCTGGCAGCAGGGGCGTGGCACCTTCTGACTATGCCCCCTACGGACTGTCATCCTGCTGGCCTGGTTTCCCAGCTGCTCAGGGGTGGCTAAGAGTGGCTAAGCTAACAGAGGCTAAGCTAATTTGCCTTACACTAGCTACCAAGACCTGGATAGCTGGGTAATTTTCCATGGTGTGGAGAAGAGTTTCTAATTCTGTCATCCCCTCCACCAAAGCTACATAACTACTTATTACAGATAGCACTATCAGTAATGGAATAAGAGAAATAACTGATAAATCTGGAAGTCCACTGAGATTTTGGTTTTGTAAGAATTTAAGAGTGGTTTGAACGAGAAACAACTATGGTCTCTAAGAATATTGATCAGTTTGACGTCTGTCTTAGCCCTGTCAATCTGATGTTGTTATTCCCTATATTATGCATAGTGCATTGCATGCATTGTACTTTCACTTATAATCCCCTGAAAACAAGTAGATTAGAGTTCCCATATGGGCCTCCTATGCAACAATTTCTTCTCTACCACTACCTTTCATCTCATATGTTAAAAAAATAAAGCACTAAATGCATCCGAATGTTGATGACTCCTAAATCCCAGGAAGGCAAGACACTGTACAGAACATCACATTTCAGATATCATACCAGCAGACAAGCTAACTTGCATAACCCTCTGCAGGCATCTGAGCCATGTTTTCTAATCTTAACAAAAATAAGACAAGGTACAGTTTGGTGCGGTTAATGGGTCAGTGGCCGTCTGTACAAACAAGCCAAAAGATAAACAAGCTGTGAGGACAGGATGAAGGAGGGAATAGATGAAAGCCAGGGAGAGTCAAGAGTGAGGGGTCGAGGGGGCTCTGAGTATGGGAGACAGGAGATGATGAAGCACTACAAAGGAAAAGAGAAATCAAAATGGAAATGAGGCGCCACTAAAGAGCACTCTGGTTTCCCATTAGTTGAGTTTGAAAGCCAGGCATGAGTGAAGGGTAAAAGAAGGGAAGAAGAGGCAAGACAGAGGCTTAGTATACCTCCATGTATATAGTATATGTACATACATGTAGAAAAAACTAAATATTTTTTTTTTCTTGGTATTATTGCAAGTTCAAATGTTGTCTAAAAAGGTACGTGCTGCCCCTGGAAAATAGCTGCTCCAAGTCCAATGTAAAAAAGCTTTTGCTTGTGTTTAGTAGTGAAAGGTATAATCGGTTATTCCTATGACAGATTGTACCTGATATAAAAATTACATTACATGCATTTATGCATCGTCATCCAGGGAGTGAAGTAGGGATGCTGTTGTTATATTAATGCAAGTTATAATGTTGCAATGATGGCAGCATTAGAAGAAATTGTTCTGATTTTTTTTGCCGGTCCAACATTAATTGCAGTAGGTTTTGTGTTGTTCAACTTTTTTTACGTTTATAATACAGGTAAAGTTGTATGCAATTTTTTTTCAAATGTAAAAGATGGATGTTACAGGAAATGTTAGAGACTTTATAAAGGTTTGAAATAAAAGTGCATATGAGCAGATAATGAAATGTCATTTGGAAAAGAGGATGATGAGGAAATGGAATAAAAAAAGAGGGGTAATGAGAGATTAGTACAGAGAGGACGAGACTTTTAAGTCCAACAAGAAATCAAACAAACTTGAGAATTATGGGCAGGAGGCAAGAGCGTGAGGAGGTTAATAATTGAGAAATGTGCAGAGAAATGTAGTGTAGGGGTTACTAACAATACAGACATGAATAAAACAAAAAGAGTGAAGCAGGAAACAACAAAGTAGGGTGTGCCAAACAGAATGTGTGTGGATAAGAGGAAATGAGACACTGATGGAGACAGACAGGAGGGAGAGCTGTTGGGAGATGCAGAGGCAGGATGCCAATATGATGTTTTCATCTTTGTTAACGTCATGTTAAGTACATGGCAGCAGTTCACCAGGACAGGCAAGGAGCAGGTGAGAAACCTCACACACGTAATATCAATCTCTCCCTCTGTGTCCCCCTTTATGTCTTTAAAGCTCACTTCCTCAGTTTCACCTTGTTCATTTTCCTATTTTTTCACTTTAATGCATGTCATCTGAATTAAATGCACAACAGCTATTTTTTACAATAAAATATAGCCTCATTACCTTATTGACTCTTTTCTTTTATTCAACCCTTTTTACAGATGAATCTACACTTACAGTGTGTCACTGACATATTAATGTCTCCAGTAGATTAAAATGGAAGCTGTGCACTTCCATGACCTGTTACCATGGTGAATCAAAGTATAAGAGCCATCCATTTAAGAGGATTTATGTCATTCGTCTCACACACACATACACACTTAACGTGATGAATGGAATGTGATCAGCTGTTCTGGTATGGACAACTTTTAGCATTTATTCACTACACTAGTTTAACATTCTCTGATGTGTTGATTGTTCCCTGTTGTTGCAACTAAGTCAAACGACTTTCTCCATATTGTCATACAACTATGGAAAAGCTACTGTTTGTTGCTTGTGCATTGGTGCAGAACAAAGTATTTTGTTTATTTTATTTTTTTTTTTTGTTGACTCACTTCACTACTACTAATGCTGCCACACCTAACATGATCCTCCAAAGTTTTTCTTGGTAAGCCAGATATGCCAATCAGCAATCTTGCAACCTATGTACAGTTGAGGCCAAAATTAATACCCCCCCCTTGTGAAATCACACAAAATCATGAATATTTTAATAGAAATTGTCATAACAAAAACTGCTGATATTGTATTGAAAACTGTCAAGGTCAAAATTGTTAGCCCTCTTGTGCATTCTTTACTACCAAGACAAATTTGACCATTGAGGTACAGTATACGAGTCCACTAATCCTTCCCACTCATCCAGATTGTGTCATCTTCGAGAATGGACATTGTACTCCTGATTGTCTATGGGATCTGAGGACTGGATGTAGAATGGGTGTGGGTGGGTATTCAGGGACCTGCCTTTAGAATGATGTAAGTCTTATTTGAATAAGAGAAGTTTTAGCATCCAAATTGGTACCGATGTCTTCTCCAGCGCCTCTCATGTTTGGAGTACCACAGGGTTCTATTTTTGGCCCTTTTCTCTTCTCAATATACATACTCCCATTGGGCTCGATTCTCTGTAAACATATCTATTTTCTTTTCTACGCTGACGACAGTCAAATGTCAAATACCTCTGTTGGACGGTATTACAAATATGACAGGTTGGAGGTCACTGAATTTTCTACATCTGAAAGAAAAAAAGACAGAGCTTTTGATGTTTGGACCAAATGAAAATACTAATTTCAATAATGATTTTGTTTTCCTGAGCCCATACTTAGCAAACTTGGCAAAAAACTTGGGAGTTATATTTGATTCCAAGTTAAAAATTGAAGCACAGATCAGCTCAGTAGTAAAAACTAGTTTCTTCCAAGACAGTTATCAAAAGTATAACAAATCGGCTCCTGTTATCATTTTGAAATTTTAATCCACGCTTAGACTACTGCAATGCATTGAATGTTGGAATTACCCGAGGTCTCTGAATCGACTACAGCTGTAACACTTTCAAATATCCAAACCTAACCACTACACCGCTATGCCATCCAGAAAGGCTGCCATTAAGTTTAATGGAGGTATGTGTACTCAAGACTAACAATTTGTGCACCATTATAGTGTGTTGAACAATGTGGCTGTGTGTGTAGGTGTGTGAGTTTGTGCATGTATGGGCACACAATAAATTATTTTATTCACCTGTCATTCAACACCTGAGGGTGACACCGTGAATGGAGGGGGGGACTGAGTGTTGGAGTAGGTTCAAAACTCATTATCCAAAGACTATAATGAGGCAGTTTCATTTGTGCACACTTGGGCCTATTATCTCTCAACTCATTACACACTGGGACATGAAGATGGAGATGCCCATCTACAAGTAAAGCAGGCATCAGATATAGAGTGAGCCAGCGTGGAGTCATCTGAGGTTGCCCAGACAGCTGACAGTATGAAATCAAAGTGTCAAGCACGAATAAAATGAGAGTACACAGACTGCATTTGAAATAGGCAGGGGAATCGTGTGCAGTGAATCAACTGAGAATTTGGCTTGGTGACACTGGTGTAAAGACATATTGACAAGTAGTTGTACGTACATTCTAGTGTACATAGTGACAAGCCATCAAATCTGTCCCCTGTGTCTACAGTTGCAGATTTGGGTCCTCACAAACAGCTGCTGTTTACAGAGAGGTAAAACCTTAAAAGAATATTTCAAATTTGTGATACTCCAATGGGCATAGATATGTGTGTGCCTGAACCTAAAATAACAAATGAAAACATTTGTGAGTCATATGTGAGGCAGTGGAAACAGATATATTTTTATTGCAAAAACTTTTTCAAAACAAATTTTTAATGGTAATTAAATGGTGAAATAGTTTATTATTTGTAGTGATGTAACCATTTTCTAAACCCTCTTTTAGGGTCACACCTTGTTTTGTGTTTTTCCAACACACACTACACATCCTTAGACACAATGTTACTTAATATGAAGCCTGCACACAGCGATGAGTAACATGTCCAATTATGACAAAAAAATATCTAAGATTTACATTTTAGGCAGTGATTATTTTAATTCCTTTTTTTATTACATAACATGGACATTTAATGTGATCTATCTTCAGCAAAAACACCTTTTTCAAAGCTGACATGGTCCGTGTATATTCAATGCAACTATTAACATACAAAATCAGGTGGGGAAAAGTCATGGCAACAATGTTTCAGTAACTGGTTGAAGATTCTTTGCACAGGGATTCACCTACCTATTTCATATGCAGTCTATATCTTCACATTTTATACGTGCTTGGCACATTGGTGTCTTTTCACACCATAAACAGTGTTATGTTTTCTCTCTCTCCCAAGTACATATAGCAGCACACCTGAAGCTTGCCAAAGACCACCTTGACACTACTCAGTGCTACTGGGAAAAAGATATGTGAAAAGAAACGTAATAAAACTGAGGCCGAACTGTTCACACGGTGTAAAAAGGAAACTGTGAACCAACATGAAAATGTTATATTATTATTTGGTGGGTATGGACTTGGACAGTGTTTCATCCTGGTGTGGGGTGCAGCGTTATAACTTTCTAAATGTTTCAATGTTAGTTAAGATCACCACTTTATGCTCAAAACAAGAAATTGCAGTTGATGTCATAACTTGTTATTGCTCCACAACAGGTGTCAAATGCCTGCATTAGGGTTGCAGCAGCAGTCTGGGGAGGTTTTTTTTTTTAGAACCACCCTAATTGTTGATCGACACAATGTCACATAAGCTTTTTCTGATGATGCCCTTTTCAGCACAACATCATTTGTTAGACGAAAATTTCCTTTTTCAAGGTGGATAGTCATATCAAAAAAGCAATTCCTCTCTAAAACCTTGTGCAAAACTATCATGTGTGTCACGTATATTGTGTCCGTGTGTCTTTCCCTCAGCTGACAGCAATTACAGAACATCCCAGTAGCTCTGACATGATTACAAGTTACAAAATTATTATACAGCATACTGTACGAATATATGCAGTTTTTTCTCTACTGCACAAACAAACGCACATGATATATACAGCTGCTAATATCAGCGTGCTGGCTGAGAGATACAGATGCCCTTAAGGAAGTGTTACTTTTCACTCTCCAAGCCTCTTCTACAGAAAGATGGGAAGGATATGAACGCCTCGCTCACGTACACATTTGCATAGTGATCCTAATCTGGTTTTCCTCTGGCTGGTATTGTGTTCCTTTTTCATAAAAGTGGTTATAAAATCCAAACATTTATTCCAGTACTCCCTTGGGCCAGATTTAGTCTTCTCGGATTCTGAAAGATTCACTTGAACCTAATAGCTTCCAGAAGCTCTTTCTAGTAGTATGAAAATACAGGACAGTGACAGAGAGGGAGAAATACAGCCAGTATTATCATCAACTGTATCTATTGCTTTCAGCTGTTTTCCTCTTTGTCTTAACATCTCTCTCTGCTTTAAATATTATTGGGCAACATTGGCTTTTTCTAAGGCAATATTAATTAGCTGTAAGGTTGCAGATTAAATAAATCCAGTATGCACTACAATTTTGTGGTTCAAATGATGTTGGTGTCAGTGACAGTATGAAAGTATGTGTTATGGTATCCATTGGCAACCAGACTGTCGAATGCAGTGCTTTTGAAGTGTGTGGCTACAGTAACAAGATAGACGGCGCTATCAAGGAAAGTGACACATCAAAGAAAAACACATGCACAACAATGTGAGTTATCATTTAATGCATGTACTCACACACATGGACAACCTTTTCCTACTGTTATGCACAGATATAAGAACACACACAATTATGTCCATTGTCCTATTCACATTAAAATAGGCCAAAACACTGCCTAAAGACACACACATTCTTTGTTTTCTTTTTTGTTTGCACACTCGAGTAGTCTACTGCCCAAAACAACTGAACATATAACATTCATAGATTATTTTTCTATTAATTGCAATGCTAACGTAAGCAGTCTGTGTGGACATACTTTCTAAACTTGGGTTTTTACATAGTTAGAAAGTGCATAGATAGACAAAAATAGTATTTGCCGAAAAAAAAAAACGAACACACATTCGGGAGGAATACATTTTTGTGTTTAAAGTTCTTCTGGCCCATGGCCCATAGTTTAGCCAATCAGTAAATTCAGGCTTATTCTCAATAAATAAACTTTTCTTTCTTTAAACTGCCCAAATTCTGTCACTGGCTGAACTTGAAACTGTGAACATGCTCGTCCTTCATCCCAAATCTGAACACAGAGTGATCTCACAGAGCCCGCACTTCCCCCACTTCTACCACTTGGGTTTCAGGTTAATGCATACCAGATCATTGATTAGTAAGGGAATTTAAACCATGATACATACACAAGGCAGTGAGTGTGTGTTTGTGTTTGAGATGGTACAAGAATTTTAACAATTTGTGTTGCAGGTTGGTTTCCTCGATTTACCTTTAATACTTTAAGTTTCAACACTCCTTTTACATAATAACAGAAATTTAACTAAGTACTGAATGATTTTATTCAAGTTTAAGTACAGTCTGTCAGGTGAGCCAACCAGGTGACTGTGAGGAAGGGCCAGGATTGGTTAGGAAAGGCTATAAACAAGAAGGTCCCCTTACCTGCTCTCTGCTGAGACATTGTGTTCTACTCATGTCCCACACTCCTGCTATTACGACCACTCCCAAGGAGAGGAGGGGAAGGAGTGGAGAGAGAAATCCATAGTGGATGGTGACAAAATGAGACACTTTTGTGTTAGTTTAATTTTGGGAACCTCCTTAATGTTAATATGAGGCGGCATTAGTCTGTAATGATCTCATCAGAATAATCTATCACAACGAGGGTCGTTCAAGTAAACGACCCAAAAGAAATTCAGTAAATGACCCTCGTTAAACAGGGGTGGTGGCCTCTGACACAATCTATCAACCACTTACAACGCCGTTATCTCAACGATACCATGGAAGTTCCACAGTAGTTCACACTCGGCTCAGGTGGCTCAGGTGGTCACATTAACATACGTGAAAGCCAGAGGGGAGGACAACCCACAGGTGAGCACCAATCACCAACCTGAGGGTTCCACAGGGTTTATAAACCTGCTGCTCACAGCAGTCAGTCAGACTTGAGAAAGTCCTCTGGAACCGAAGGGTGAAATGTCTTCAAGAAAACAAACAAGTCCAGTTGCTTTGGATAAAACATTTTTGAGATAACCATGACCTGGATGACTGAGAAGCCTCACAATTATCTAACACATTGTTCTCACCCTAAAACACTGGGCTTGTGTCTTGCGTCACTTTAGGAAAAGTAAATGTGTCGCACATCCTTTCATGGCTATTTCATTGCTACAGATTCACATACAAATACTCTCATACAAATGAATTAATCTGGACAGACTTGCACAACATTTCTCCTGATCACAGTTAAAATAATGTGTAATAGCAAGCTTGGTTTTATTCAAATTAATTTGCAGCTAAACATCTTTTAGCAGCTGTCTTTGCATTGTTAACCAAAGGTGCTTGCACTCAGCAGCTGCGCCCTTCCAAACTATCGGTAGTCTGTCTGTGAGAAAGGCTGTTTTTTGAGAAACATAACTTGCTTTTTTCAAAATTTAACAATTATTACAAAAGGACAAACCTTCAACAGAACATTTTTGTTATGGTGCTTTTATGATTTTACATCTGAAAGTTTGCCATCAGTTTCTATGGGTTCTCTATGGGCACACTCTGGCACAAAAGTAGCAATACCACACCTGCATGACAAGGGTCAAATTAATAATGCTATTCAAAGCAAAACCATTTATTTTTATTCAGTGGGTGTGTTATTTAGAGTTTGACAGAGGTATACTAAAATGCAAAATGTCTTAGAATGAGATTCTGTAAGATGTTTTACAAGTGGTGATGTAGAAGTGTTTTGAATTCAAAACCTTTTGAATTTCAGTCAAGTGTCTTTTCAAAAGTGTCATTGTTAACTAGGGATTCACGTCGTCACAGCATGATGCTGCTGTAGTTGCATCTAAGTGAGACAGGCTTTGACACATATAAATCAAGGCCAGTTTTTATCCTCCATATCTTGTCAATATAAACTTTCTCGAACTTTGCAAGGAAAACACTACAAGTGTGTATAAAGCTGTTATTTAAGAGACAGATTCCACATTAAGTAAACTGCATCAAAAGGAATTACTTACTTATCCATTGTCATAACCTCCTGGTAAAACTTTGAATTAAAAAAAATATCAATCACAGTGTCAGGAATATTAACATTATTTTGAGCCATAGCGAGTGTATTAGAGCTCACATATTCCCCATATTATATATATATATATACTGTCCTTTTGCTGTCCCAAAACTGCATAGTTAGTGCTCATCAGAGATGTTAATGGTATGTCTGTGTGTGTGTGTTCCTTCATGTGACATTCACACACATATATATATGTAGGCAATGTTTAACAACACCACCTGTTTGTGTGTATGTGAGTGTGTGTCGCAGACATGTAGCTCTATTTAACACACATACGCCTCAGTCCAGTGGCCAGAGCGGCACCTCCGACGTTTGGGCTGAGCAGCAGACACCGTGCCCTTCATGCTTATGACAGAAGGCGCTAGTAGAGATGCAAGACTATTACATTAGAGGAAGGGCTAGGGTGTATGGAGGGAGTAAAAATGAGTTAGGATGATGGGGAAATGAGGGTATCAGGAAAAGTGTATGAGAGAAGTAAAAGTAGAGAGAAGGATTGAGACGAGGGGGAGGGGAAATTTGGATTTAGATGGGGAAGAATATGCCAGAAGCCGAAACAATCAGGAACACCTGAAACAAAGAAGGAGGAATAAAATAAGATTTTTTTGTAATTTTACAAATGGCTCACAAGATCCTTGTTGTACTGGCAAGTTGAATCCATTCATTCACAAACTTCCTCTTTAACTCAGTGGAAGTGCTTTGCCTCCAGTCTGCCTTCTATTGCCAAGTGAATCAAATTAATATAAAATAATTACTTTCTGCTTATGCTGATAAGTAATAAAATGAAATACAGCTGGAGGCAGCAAGAGAAGCAGGTAATATGGGGCTCCAGTACAGGCAGACATCGAGGTCAATAAATCTGGATAGGAGATATGTTCAGACCAGTCAAATCATATTATGAACAATAGCCAGTTGGGCCTATTACCTAAATATCATTATGATGGGTATCCATTAAGATTTGACAACTCAGTAATGAATCACTAGCACCGCAAACTTCCATATTTCACACCATAGCAGCAAAGACTGCTGCTATGAATTGGAAACAGCTAAAACGTCTTGCCCTCACTTCGGAGGGCTTTTGCAAACTGCTCGGGAACAACAACAAAGTCTGTTCCTAGACCCTTGTGTTGTATGAATTTAGTGGAAATGTATTTGAGGTATAGTTCTTCAAAATAACTTTAAAAATGCCCTCATTGGAAAAAGGGGAAGATTGTTATTGTTAGGCGTCAGCTGTCATCAGATAACTCTACAGAGTAGGGGAAATACTAAGATTAGTTGTGTCAGTGTTTCTAAACAGACAAGTCGATTAGTTGAAACCTAGGCCTAGTCCACATGTACAAGGATCTTCTTCTTCTTTCTGCTCCCTTTAAGGATCACCACAGCAGATCATCTGCTTCCATCTCACCATATTCCTAGCATCCTGTTTTGTCACTCTAGACATCTGCATGTCCTCCTTCAGTACCTCCAGGAATCTCATCTGAGTTCTTCCTTTTCCATACTCATTCTTTGTCTAATATATTCACTATCGCTCCTCTGCGCATGTCCAAACAACCTCAGCCTTGCCCCCCTCTGACTTGAACTCGCTCTAATGTACTAATTTCTAATTCTGTCCATCCTGATCACTCTCAGTGAGTGAAGAAATCTTAACATCTTAAACTCTGTCAACTCCAACTCTGCCTCCTGTCTTTTTCTCCAAACCATACATCATAGCACATCGCTCTACTCTCTAAATCTTTCCTTTCACTCTTGCTGCTATGCTGACACTCGTGTCCACCCATTTTTTTTCTGCAGCCATAAATTTGTCAGACATTACTAGCATTGACAAAGTTAATGAAATCTAAATATATGAATTCACCTTGGGGTTGTTTTTCTCCATTAGGCACATCACAATCTTTTGACCTTAAAAGCTTATCTGCTAATTATTTGCTAATTATTTACTAATTATTTACTAATTATTTCAAAGTTTATTGTCATATTGCTAAAAAAAGCTTTTACACTTTTCTCTGTCATCATGGGCATCAATGGAGAGGGAGACAAGTAATATAATCATTGAACCTGAATTGTGTATTTGAATATAATGTGCATAGTTGCTAGAGCATGCTGTGCCATACCAACACCATCACAGCACAGTGATGATGCTGTTAAGTTAAGATGAACTGGATACAGCTGCATTAAGCAACACTGTCTACCAAAAATCACATTCTGTGCAATTAAACTACAGGCGAGAGCTTAATTGAAGTCAATGGTTTATAGCAGGTTCAGGTAGGCCTCAGGTTCAAATCTCACCTACACAAGTAATGAGGGAACTGTGGCTCTGTTGGTAAAGCGTTTCCCTATGAGCTGTAGGGGCTGTATTGTTCACTGTGTCTGTAAATTGTTAGTTGCTTTAGTATATATATACACTGAACAAAAATATAAACGCACACTTTTGCTTTTGCTCTCTTTTTTCAACCTACCTCACAGGTGTGGCCTGTGTTGATTAGATGAGTATTGCACAGGTGCGTGTTAGACTCCCCACAATAAAAGGCACTGCAATTTTTCTGAAAATATTTCAATAATTGTAGAAAATGTAATATGGTTGCTATTATGTATGCCAGGATCGGCATAAGATATTATTGCAATTTTGTTTTCTAAACAGTACTTTTTTAAATGTCACAATAAAGAAGATTTTCTCACAATAGTACAATTAGAAAATCATATTAATTAAGACTTTCACTGCCCAGCACTAATTTGGAATAATCTGGACGACTTGTCTGAGCCATTACTGTCCCTTTCCTTCTCTTGTCTGTTCAGCCCAATCCCCCAAGCTTTTTTCTTAGTGTGTAGTGTTTTTCGTTCATTGAGCAGGGCAGCATAGACAACCTCATCCTCTACTCTCGTTGCTTCAGACTAGATCAGTGTTTTTACTCCATGACCTATTGATCCCCAACTCTCTCCCAACCCCACTAAAAGCTCTCTCACTCATGGTGAAAAGTCACTGAACACTGTTGCCCCAAACTTTGAGCATCACCTTGCACTTCAGGTAGCATTTATGTCACAGTCAAAGCAATGGCCACAAAAAAACAGAGAAGAAGTACAACAAAATAGGATGTTTCATTAAAGAAATTCAAGTTTAAAGCATTTATTTTGGGAAATATTCACCGCACCTGATTATGGGACACATATCTCTTGCTCCAATACGGAGCTATTCTACTGCACCATTAAATACATGTTCAAAGCCACATGTTGCACCATGGAAAAGCTTCTAACCCAGTACTACCGAGGCTACTTACCACTTTACATTCAAGTATTATATCAAAGACAACAAATAGAAATAAAATAGATGGAGTTGCCTCTAACAAAATTTCATGACATAAGGGATTTTGTTAATAACTCACAAAGGCACATAGATAGGCACAAGATTTGGTGACCTTGGTCTAGAGTGGGGTAATCCAGAAGGTGAGCAGGTAGGACTGACTGAAGGTGTGTAGTGAAACTAGTGATAGATTGAGCAGAAGCAGAGAGGAAATGGGGTTGCTGAAGAAGGCACCGAAAGTTTGTTTCGCCACTTCCTTGCTAGCCGCTTAGCATTTAGCATAGTGCTGCCACGATACAGCCTCCTTAGCTCGTCAGGGAAACAGGGACTGGTTACCTGAATAGATGAGTCTCAACGCGATAGAATCTATATCCAAAGAGTTCAAAAGTGTCCAGTTAGTGACACCGAGTAATATATAGTAGGATGCGATCAGAATGATAGAGATAAAAGAAATAAGTAGAAAGATAAAGTGGTACACGGAGCTGCTGGAAAGGCTGCCACATGATGATGATGATGAAGAAAAATATGCAGCAGAATTCAGGAAATAACGCCTGTTAGAGAGAATAAACAAGGAGATGAGTACAAAATTGGATTCAGGTGGTACATGACATTTTGGGAGGGGGCTCAGGTTTGACACAAGAGAACAAAGAGGGGAAAACCCAAAACATGCAACATTAGTCCACTGTCCACAAGAAAATAATTCTATCCAAATCCATGCAATAAAATCTGATTTTTCAATCCAGAATCCTTAAAATGGAGGTAGACAGGTGAAAGCGATAACACTGATGTGAGCAAAGGGAAAGCCGAAAGAGAGGAGAAAGATGACAGGATGTTCACCCTATAAGGTACAGACCAGAGAGTGAGAGCGGAGACCGTGACATAGGACGATTAAGCCAAACTACAATCTTTCTTCAATCTTAATCAAAGTGCTTCTGTTGCCTAAACCTAACCACACACAAGGGTAGTACAAAATCTGGCCTGTGGTGTGCATTTTGTTCACCCAAGACTTATGAAATTTGATTGCAGTTACAGTTTAGTTGCATAAAATTAGTAGACAGGCTGAAACAAAAGACACTTAAGATGGAACACATCTTAAGTTAATAAGAATATTATCTTATTCTGTAATCTGTATTAATGATAGAGGCAGAGATAGTGAGAATTCGGGAAGGCAGGAATTTATTAAATTTGTTACAGTAAAGTATAAGCAGATAGAAGATAACAAAATGGAGCCATAGGGGGACTTCTAATAAAGTTAATCACAAATAAACCAAATGAACTTGGGTTTAAATGCTGGCCACTAGTGCAACACCCAGGTCTCAGTCTAGCAATAGTTTCAACTTGAACTTTTCTCAAGACAAAACCATTAAATTGAAAAACATTAAAAGTCGAGTTGAGTCATGGCAATTTCTTGTTCTTCCCTTCTCTCCTCTTAATTCTCCATCCCAAAGACTGGATACCAAAAGAGGAGCAATGTAGTGTATTCTGTTCAGTGCAATAAAAAATAAAATTATAAAGATATTATATAGTCTGTCATGCTGCTGGAAATTGTGATTTCAATACCCACATGTAGTGAATACATGTATAGTTAAAGTCATACTGAAACAGTTTTTTTTATTATGACTGACCTTCCAAAAAGCGCCATCATGTTTAACTGCTGGGACATTTCCATATTCTGTCAACATGTCAGACACAGTGCAAGGCTTCCTGTCAGTGATTAATAATAACTCTTTAATCTGTTCATCTTTTCATTTATTTATGATGATGACAGTGTGCTGGCACACACTCAGCATGCTTAGACATCGTAGGGGGACTAATTAGTTGGCGTTTTCATAGGAGGTTGAGACCATTACATAGCCTCCAGTTTGGTTTAAATTCAGGCAGTGACTAGCAGAGTGTGTGGCACTGGTGACGGCAGAGCAGTGTTACATGTCTGCCAGACACTGCTGTGATGGGGGCATGTTTAAAACCTGGCAAAACAGCCTTGTCACCTGGCACCCTGGTTTCTCAAGGTCATCATCCTTGGCATGCAGAGTGTGAGAGGCATCCCTGAACAGCCGTGTTGGGCTGCCATGTTAGCAGGGGTCCTTCTTTGCCTGCAGTGATTTAAGCCCTACTGTTTATACACAAAACAGCTTCAGCATCTTCCTGAACAGGCTGACGTCACCCGCTGTTCTAAAATTAGAGAAAGAGCCATTTAAACACGCTTATTCTCTCTCTCTTTCGAATGATGTGATTTGATGTACACCAGCTATGAATCTTCTTATTGATTTCAGATACTGCTGTTTTATCAGACAGATCCTTTGGGAGGAGATTGGACAAAGGCATAGATTAGATTGGATTTAAAGCTCAGTGTATTATGTCTGGAATTGTTCATATTGCACTGTAATCACTTGGTAAAACCAAACATACCAATTTTTCAGGGCTCGATTAAATAGTGAGACACAAAAATCTTATAGTTAAAAAAATGTTTTTTTTACCACTAGTATGTTATCAAATGTGTTTATATTTTTAGGAGTCTTGAAGATGCTGGGAGACCACTGAAGATTATGGGGAGGAGAGTAAAGTGAGTATGCTTAAAATCAGACTGGGACATGAATCGTGAAGCAGGTGTGTGAGGTTTACTTAAATAATGGTGATTAGTGATTGAAAGTCCTGTAAGCGTCCCACTCCAGAAAGGTAAGGGACCATGTTGTAGTATAAGAGGGAGACCTCAGCTGGGAAGTGGGACGCAGCATTTCGGATGGAAACGCTTTCCGAAATGCACATGAGCTGGATTGGAGTGCTGGTGAAAGGATGCAGGAGCTAAAAGCACTGAAAAAAGCAAAGTGCACAAGACTAAATAAATGCAGACCAGTCTCCCTGAACTTTAACAAAGCCTTTTAAAGTCAGATGGACTCAACAGCTGCCGGTAGAAGGGAAAAAAGTCACTTGTTCTGGGACTACAGTAGAAGTGGACCAGAACTAGGTCCCTCAGGCCAACAGAATATCGAGAAGAATCATTTCTGTTCTAGTAATGTTGTTTTAGGGTTAGGGTTAGGGTTAGATGGATGACGCTGGAAGAAGTGGAGTGAGCGAGGAAGTGATGGGCAGTCACGTCACATAAATGTTTACCAGCCTCAACTTTAGCTAACTGTCTAGTTCAGTTCTAGTTTAATGTGTATTGTTGGATTTAAGTTTTTTTTAACTATAATTACCAAACATGCAGGTTTTCCAGAGTTTGGAAACTACAGTATAAAAGACAAATGTTTTCTCTAACATAAAGAGCTGAGTGTATTGGCTCCATCAGAGATGAGGGTGGTCCGACTCAGGCAGTCGTCTTCTGGAGGCAGTGGAGCAGGAGAACTTGCTAAGGCATGTTGCGCCGGTGACAGAGAGAGAGAGAGAGGAGGAGAATGATCCGCTGATGCGAGAGGGTCTGCCTGCCCCGGAGGGAGGAGACACATTCAGACTCAGAGGGAAGCCACAAGATTGTCTTGTCCCGGGCACAAGCAAGACTGTCAGCTGTGTCTTAACAGCGTAGTTTCAGTATATTATGGCTAAGCAAACCTTTCCCAGGCTTGAATAATCGAACATACCTATCGTTGTGGTTGATCATTCACGTAGAGCTTTTTCTCCTTTGCCAGCTGCTGAATTAGTTCAGCTCTGAAATGTAGTGCTGAAACACTGGCATGAAGGCCACTGACAAAAAACACATTTTGGGGAAGGTGAAGGGCTGCTGGTTATCTGAACAGTGAAAGTTTAACTCAATTTAAATGAGTGAAATACATACAAGTGGTATGACATGATCTATGTCTGGTTTTATTTACATTCTGTGTTTCCTCTCTGTTTGTCTTTCACTCTATGCTTCCTCACCTGGCCACGCCCCCACTCATTCCTGTCTACAGCTGTCACTCATCTCTCTGTCGATCATCTGCTGCACTGATTGTCTACAGCTGCAGTCATTTTAGCAATCAGGTCATCTACTTTCTGTTCTCCTCTCTCCCACTTTTGTTGGGCTGTCTGTTGTTTTGACCCCGTATGCGCAGGTTGCTGCTCAGACTGTCTTTCCTGATGGTCTGTTGTCTCTTTCAATTGTCCTTTGTTCACTTTCATCCGGTTTTACTGTTTTCTGTGTGCACTCACTTTGCATCTCCTCGCCGTTTCGTCTGGTTTTCCTGTCTTTTTGCGTAGTTTAGGTTTGACCCTGCTGTTTCCTTTGTCTCAACTTGCCTGTTCACTTGGTGTGGCTTTTCTGCTCTGTATCAATTCTCTAGTTTGATTTACCTCCGTCTAAAAACACCTAGTTGTTGCATTTAATTGTGTGTGAGGCTAGGTCCTCATTTTTCTTTTCTTCATTCCTAACTTCTCGTAGGAAAGGTTTTGTCATTGGAAATATAAATTACCATCAATTGTGTCGTTTCTGTGTCGGATTAGTGAGTGTTCTTTAGTTGCGCCATCTTTACCAAACCTTGGCAATTGGCAGCAACAAGACCACAAAGAGAAACATTAAAATGTAAATACAAGACTGCATATTGTTGATCCTTGACTAAAGATGGGGATGGATTTGATCTAAAATACATAAATTATTTTACAGTTGTGCTGCAGATTAATATACAGCAAAAACATTAATATACAGTCAACAAAGACTAAGAACGCTAAAAGGATGTGTTCGTGCCGCACACTTTCTCCTAGTGGTCTGTGTCAATTCCTCCCGTGCTGCGTTTTCTCAGTCCTCTCCGTCCTGTCGGTGCCCCCTTCAGCACCTGTACCACCTCTTTCATGGGAGCCGTGACACAGCTCTGCCAGTCCTGGCTGTCTGGGAGGAGTCAATACTAATTACCCACCGTTGTGTCAAATCTCCATTCGTCTTAGCAGTTCACTCACCGCAAACCATAAAAATCCATAGTTAAACACAAACGTGAATAAAGACAAACAAAAAGGTGCAAAATCTAAAACCACAAAACGGAACACAATGAATGAAACATGCAGAGTTAAAATAAACCTCCCCTCTCACATATACAGTGGTAACTATGCTAATTCTGACTCGCTGTTTGACACTCATTTGGACTTTTTACGGCAATTATTCGACCAGATGTCTGTGAGGCACTGCCCCTTTCCACAACTTTTTGATTAACTCGCAGCATATTTTGGGCGTTTTAGCAAAATAAGTTGACATATCATTTTGCACATTGTACTGTAGCTACTGCTGCTACACTTAATTTATAACTGCATCTTAACTTTGACCTGTGCTCTGTGTTTTACTTGTACTTAATTTAGATATGTCGTTTTGAAATTTCTGTTTGTTAAATTTTTAATTTTGAACAGTCAAAGGAAGCAGTTTAGGGTGCATTTCCCTGCATGTTGTACTTGTACGTATAATTATGTATGAGACAAAAAAATCTTGAAAGTCAACACCCTTTAAATCGTGTGATGGCTTGTCCTGTTATATATGCTTTCTCACCAGTAGGGCTGCACCAGAGTTTGCTAAACTATTTGGATTAAGACCACCTCTGGTGTTATTATTTGGTGTGCGTGATTACTGCTTTCACACCACAACAAGACTCAAGCCTGTAGGTATGAAAGCATCCTTGGTATTTCGAGTCCTAGTTTTTCCTGTTGACATAGTTGGTTGAACAATGAACCCTAGTTCCTCTCAGGTGGCCTTACATGCCAGTGCTGCTCTCAGTGGTTTACATTCCCTTGTCATGTAATTAGGTACCTCTATACAATGTAATGCAATCCAATGCATCATCTCTACTATGAATTCTACTCTTTCAAGGTAATAATCGTTCTGTCATTAAGTTAAAACTGTCACAATGGTACTGTACTATGTATGTATGAGCCATATTGGAGTGCATTAGGTCACCCTTTAAAAAAAAAGAGGGGACACAAAACTAAACTCTCTACTGTTCTCTGCACTTCCAATACACTTCTGTTCCTCTTTCATTGCAGGATTATCCCCACAGCATGCATTTTCTATTCACATCATTGTAGTATAATGTGGATCCACCTCCACTAATCCTCTCTCGTCACCTGGCCACACCTTCCCCCTCTCTGAGGACTTTTGCCAGTAGTAGCCAGTAGCCCAGTACCCTGTTGGCCAGCAGTTCTATTGGTGGGTACTCATTTATGATCCTAACATTTGACTACATACAGGTTCTATGCAGGATGCCCTTGATGATGCAACCCTTCTTATTTATTGGGGCTTTGGAGTGGCTGGTTTCTGAAGGACAATGAGTGAAATATCATTTTTAATTATTTAGTATTTTCATTTTCCCCACATCGGCTTCTCTTCCATTAGTGGTCAGGATGTACTAGCCTCTCTGCTGCTATGCCAATACTGAATTGCAACTTAGGCTGTTGTGCCCTTACAACAATATTTAGAGGGAATAACTACTGTCATCCAGTAGTGGTATCATTTTAGTAAAAATCTTATTTTGACTTTTCCCTTTAGGGGTTGCCACAGGAGATTATCTGCCTCCATGTCATCCTATCCCTAGCAACCTGCCTGTCAGACCAACAGCCTGCTTGTCCTCCTTCAGTACATCCATGAACCTCCTCCGAGGTCTCCTCTTTTCCTCCTGCCTGGCAGCTCTATGTGCAGCATCCGTTGCTAACATCAGACAGTCATAGCTAGCAACTACAACCTAATGTCAGCAGTACAGTAAAGCAGGATAAAGCAACAGAAAATAATTGGCCTTTTTTGTGAGCTCAACCTTTAAAATATCAATTTGTTCTTCATATAAAAGCTGTACGGTTCTGTGCTTTGTTTAACCACAGTCTTGTGCCCCTTGTCTCAGCACTTAATGGCAAATTTATTTTCCTCTCATTTTCCACATCAGAAGACTGAAAACATAATGGCCATGTTGTTGTCAGCTAGGAGATGTCCAGAAGCCCAAAGTGTGTGAACCAGGAAAAAAATACTAAGAAGCCACACTAAACCATATTATTAGTTTCCTTTCCTGTGTAATCTTCCTGTGTATTGGGCTGGAATTAAAATTTAATTTTACCAACATAACAGTTGTGGTTCTCTTTAATTTACTGTTTCACCGATGATTGAGACGTGGATGATTAAATATCTGAAGGAGCCAACATTCCTGAACAGAGATCTAGTGAGATAAAAACAACAACAATAAAAGATTGTTAAATTATTGATCAGCACATGACAGGACTGCTGCCCCACTGGGAACATCAATTCATCAATTTTTCCTATACAATTTAACTCTGTTTAGCCAGAACGTGCCTTTACATAAGCAATCTCTGATGGATGTTATGCATTATATGGTTTACACGTGCACATTCATTGTCCACCCCCTCTCTGCTGTCATAAGCTGGACATCAATGTGTTCACTCCAGCTGTAGATGACTATATTTTCTATTTTTTACACACTGGAAAGGCTACAAAGATGGAGTAAATTGCTAGTATTATCTGCACCCTGAAAAATAAGATAAGACATATTTATTCCAAGTAAAGCAGCAGCTAGACTGATACTTTGAACACCACTGGTTAATGTGACAGTGAGGAGTTAAGGTCCAAGGAGGCTGTCTGTGACTTATCCTGCTTGTCTATATGCATTCTCTCCATTAGCTTCACTGCCTGCTGAACCAGAATAAGAGGGCAAATCCCACCAGTAATCAGTCAACAACAAAGGATGTGCCGCATTGTTTGCAGTGGTATGATGCTGAGACCAGTGTGCTAGCTAGGTGGATTCTGGGTATGAAGATGTACTGATCCCTCTCTCCCACATTATTAGTGGAACACCCACTGTCTTCCCAGTACTTTATGGAGGAAGGTATCTATTAGATTATTCCAAGTTAAAGCTCTATTTTTAAGTGACAGGTGCCAAAACATAGCTGATTACAGGAGGGGGTATTAGTTATGTATGCTTCGAAAACAATATCTCTTTAAATAAATTATAGAGTAAAATATCGCATGGTCTCACCATGGGAGCACAAGCAAGAAGCACATTTTTAGATATGTTACTATCATCATTAAATATATTAACTGGTGCTGGGCAGGGATTAAAATTTAAAACCTAACATTAAACTCACACAATTCAACAATGAACAATGAATTTAAAAGTTTATTGTGCAGTTTTATTTTAGAAAAGTACAGCAATATTAACAAAATAGTTTTAACAGCAGTATTCCCTTTACACAGGAGCAGTTTATTTCTTGGAAATCTCAACTTAAACATTAAACGTCAAATGGAAAATTAAAGCCATTTGCAATGGCAAAGATATTAACATTTATCTAGTTTATTAAAATACAAACTAGTGGGCTTAAAGTCAAGAACTACCTGAGCATGTTTCCCCGGCCAACATGCTCTGCCCCCCCTGGGTTAGTAAATGTTATTTTCTAAACTGTGCCAGATCCTAGCAGATTCCATATAAAACAGGTCTTTAATGTGTTGTTACCTAAATAGACTCACATAATTTATTTTGTGTAATTCCAGTCTCCGCTCTCATGTGTGCGCATGCACACACACACACACACACACACACACACACACACACACAGGTTAGCACAGTCAAACACAGTCATTATTTTAAATGTGGTGACTACAAATGAATGTCATTGTTTATTTCCATTCCTGTGATCTGCTGGCATCAGCGGTGTGTATAGTATTTAAGTGATATGTCAGACGAAGGGAAGTTCTCTAGTGACAGGAAAATTCAACTTTGCAGTAGCTACAAGTCACTATGGTTATTAAGAGATTTAAATGTAAATTTCATAGCACAGCTGATTGAAGTGACATTACATGGAAATGATCATTTAGGATTGTCATTGGATCATAATGTAAGTTATAGGAGCATGAACAAAGGAACATTTATTTGCCAAACTTCAAGGCAGTACTTGTGACTTGAAGACGCTGAACCTGTTTTGGGTTCTTTTATGAACAGTAAGCTGTCCAGAAATCCACCTTACTTAAAATTTGACAGGAATAGTGCTGTGTAATATTATAGTTATGTAGAACTTTCTGTAACAAATTGCTGAAAAATATCAATATCATTCTGTTTTCAAGCTAGGATTAAGGGTCAGCAGTTTGTAAAACGTGTAAGAGAAAGGTAGGTTTATAAAGATAATATGAAAACCAAAAAATAATAATTGTGTAGTCATTCATTAAAATCTGTGTTATTTCACTGTATTAAACTGGCCTGGGACGTCTAGTTTTATTACTCCGCTTTGAAATGTATATCAAAGGATTTCTATCCAGATCAAAAACCAATCTAGGACACCATGAATGTTGTGTGGCCATCCCCAATTTATTTCTGGAAAGGGAAACTTTGTGATTGCCCCCTTTTCTCGCTCTTCCCATATTAGCTGTCACTCTCAACCATCAACTGTCAAGTGGGGTCAGAATAATATTGGAATATTCTTCTCTGAGGGATCCTTTGAAGCTTAAGTGAGCATCCTCAAACGTCAGTGCATGCTTCAGATTTTGCAAATTTACAGTATGCTATACTATATCTATAACCTCAGTTTTGGACAAAGCTAATATTGGTAAAGAGGGCTGCTTGTGTTTCATGTGCCAACCCAGACACTTACCCTGGTCCTATCTCTGGAATTTCAGAAACACAAAGCACTTGTATGTGCCGAATATCTACATTTAGGCATCTGGATTTAAAAAACAATTCTAAAAATATGTATAAACAGTAAATGTCTACATGAATGGCTGGTGTCTTTATTTAAAAACTCACCGTCAGGCCTATGGATGCATCGCTGATGACACAATGATGGCTGCTTCAGTGTTTCTTAACAGTCATCTTACAACAATTCAGTATTCATAGTTCTTACGTTTTAGAATTACAGCTGTAATTCATTTAGAACTGACACTGTTTTAACCAAATGTATGCACTGGAGAGTCAAACATACATTGACGTCTAAACCTTGATTAATGATCACAGAAATACCAAATGTATCAGGAAGAATGGGAATTATGCATGAAATCCCCTTTGTTTTACTTGCTGTCATTGTACATCTGTGGAATTCTAACGCATTGGTTCAGAATTTTCTCTGATAGACAATATCTTCAAATAGGTGATAGGAGATGCATGATTCAAAAAACTTTATTATTCACAGAAGGAAATTGCCTTGTTGGCATATTGAATAGGCAGATTTTGTGAAGTTGTCATTCAAAATGTTAAACTCAGTTTCAAAGATTTAAGGGGTGGATTCAATAAGCTACAAATATGGCATGTAATCAAACATAACAAGTAAAAGTGAGCTTTAAAACCCATAAATCTGAACATATTGCATAGTAATTGTTCTTTGCTGTTTCTGTGGGATAATGATGCCATCCTTGTCAGCATGCTTAAAGCTAAGAAAGTATGAAATATGTTGAGGAGCTTTACCAGCACACGACACAGACACGGACAAAACAAATCCATAAGTGTTGCACAGAGGAGGAAAAGAGAAATGTAGTGAAAGCAGTAGTGCTCTAACAACACAGCATGTGTGTGGCTCCATCAAGTTGACGTTAATTAGGGAGAGCGGATGGTAATTCAGCTCATGGTTGTCATACACCTCCTCTTGCCTTTGTGTTGTCTTTACCAATATCTCTTACTTGCATAATTACAGACTTGTCTAGGATACATTAATCAGAGCATATTTATTTTAACATCTTGAACCATGTTCTGTTTTGTTTTCATTAGAAAGGGGAGAAGGTAGAAGGGGTCAAGATAAATCCATTACTGATTTTAATGCCACCCAATGTGCACTTTGGACCATAGGGAACATAGCTGTCAGGAGCATGATGATTCTTCCCCCTCAAAGCGTGGAGTCTTTTTTAAATCTATTAATATATATATTGTACCCTCTGTTGTAAGAAAATTGGGTAAAAATTGTCATATTTAAGCGAGTAGGCCAGTATTTTTTTATTTTTTTGTTTTTCATTTCTATGTTTAGAAATGTTTTTATAATGCTAAGGAAATAAAAAAATAACATATAAATGACATCACACAAAAAACCTTCACAGTTACAGTTGCTAGGTGACAGTGGTTGGTAAGCTAAGGTGCACAACCTATATACTGTATTCTGTAATGTGAAGGTTTTGTTTCCTGACATGTCTGATGGAGCACTATAGTAAGTTCAACATGCAATTAGCAAATATATTAGACTATGCTAAACTTGGTCAATGTAACTACTCAGAGAATATTTAGGATTTCTCCTTGGTCTTTAGAGGTGGCCAGTGAAATGAAACCCTACAGCAACAAACCATCAGTGGGCAATGCTGTTACATGAGTAAATAAATGCTTTACAGAACGGCATCCACATGCACACGAAGAAATACGTTTTTCGAGTATTTCTGTAATTAGTTTTACTCATATTACTCTTACCAATCATGTTCCCACTGTTTCAACCTATTAAATTAGATATTTTTACTGAATGTATTCAGATCGTTGGTGATGGTGGGACATCATTGGTGAGGTACGCCTGTGCACTTACTTTGTAAGTATAAACAACCTTTAAATAAAATGTTTTGACATTATAGTTAGTCTATTGTTAGTGAAAATCTATTTTGTCATGTTGAGCATACAAGATTTTATTTCTGCTCTTTCGCAGGTTTGGAGTTAAGTAACTAATTCAGTAATAAAATTGCTAACCATACAGTAAAAGTATAGAAAAATGTACAAATACTAAAAAAGTAGTTAATATATGTTTTGCATGGAAAATTACCCTAGTCAATTATAAATCAGAAAAAAAGGATTGCAATCCACAAGCCTCTTTTGACTGATGCTTCTCAAGTGCTCCAAACCCAATTGTCCTTCTGAGCGATGAGCAACAGTATAGGAGTGTTTCTGTTGCAGACACAGCGGTTTCCTAATCACACAGCCTCCACTGTAATTACTGAGGCTTTTCACATAGCTGCTTTTGAACGTCATGCTCCAACACTGTCTGATCACACCTCACCAAACTAACTCCCTTGGATATGAGATTGTGGTCACAGTGGCCGCCACCCAAGTGCCTGTTGCTGCTTGTTGTGTTACTTCCTTGGCAAGGTGTTCCTGTGCATCAGGAGTTACCAGCACTGACTCTGTAAATACAGCATGACTAAACAGCAAGTAATGAAAGCCTGCACAAACAGCTAATCCCTCAACCAGGGCTTGCTGTAACATGTCAACCTCACTTTCCCCCCCCTCACTCTCTTTCTACATGTGCCAGAGTGATAGGAATCTCCCTGGGCTCCTTCATCTCCTCCACTGGCAATCCAGGATTCACGTTGTCTCCTTTTGTCTGCTATTCTCTCCAGATATTTAAGTATTCATCACTCCCTTTCGTGATTCCGTTAGGCCTTGTAGCTGAGGCCTGCCTCCAGACAGTACCCCAGAGAAGAGACAGAAGAGAAGAAAGGACGGGTTAGAAAAACGAACCACAGACGGTGCAGGGCTTATCGGCTCTGAACACCCGAGTGTCGGCAGCTCCCCAAATGCTATGAATATCTTTGCCTTTATGTGTGTTTATTAAGCAGCAGGAAATGCTTTTTTGCAAAGCAGGCAAAGGAATTTTTTCATGTGTGTGTGTGTGTGTGTGTATACTTCATTTGAGCATAGATGCAGTACATGGAAGGTATTAACATTGTACTGGTGTCACGGAGAGGCTACAGAGCCAGACTGCCCCAGATGAAAAGGGAAGGTTTCTGTTATTAAACACGGGCCACGCTGAAAGGGCAGTGCATTGCTGATAGATGGCATGTAATAAGTGATTTATATGTGGTCACTTATATTTGCATAACAGATGTTATGTGTTTTCACATGTACAGTGGTGATGGCTTTATTGGTGTTCTTTTTGTTTTGTTCTCTCCTGATTTAAAGCATCTGCTGAGTAAATGTCATCTCTTCTACTTTGTGAGTGAAATTCCATCTCTCTAGCTTACAGCTATAAGCAGTTGACATTACAAAGGCCTTGGCAGAGCTGCACATAGTCTTTAGAAAGCACGCGACTCGGCTCACAGAGGCTGCACTCACTGTGGCAGAAGATTTCAAATCTGGCGAAAGTCTTTTCGCATTTCTACCCACACATTAGCTGTGCAATGCGTGGAGCAGCCGTGCAGGATTAGGTTTTACTCCTTATTAAGAAGCGCACATAGCCTGCTGCTTCATTACAACACACTTCTTCTGGGAGGCAGCATGTGGTAATGACCTCCATCAACATCAAAACATACAGAGACAGTCACTGTCTATATCTCTAAGAAAAAGTATTTGCCCCCTTTCTAATTTTTCCTCTGCATATTTCTTACACTTTAATTATCTATATCATTACGCAAGCATTAATATTTAATAAAGATAATCCAAATAACTACAAAATGCAGTTTTCCAGAATTAATAAATTCATAATTATGAAAAACTGCAAAAGGAAAAATGCTAGCTAAACCTGACTTGTGTTTTGTCACCCATGGAGCCAACAGTTGCAATCAAGCATTTACAATATCATCGATTTTGTCTCTTTAGTTCACAGAATATTCGCCCAAAAGCCTTGTGTATTAGTGTTTTTTACATATTTTGAACAGGTTGCAGCAGTGAAGTTTGAGCAAGTGAGAGCAAGGTTGAGCAGTGCTCTATGTTACCACATTGAGTTTAGGAACAATAATTAATTGGAGCCAGGAAAACCAACAAACAGTAAGGGAAAGTTCCACACAGAAGTTGCTGAACTTCAGGAGTGCTGCCTCATCTGAATAGCTATATTTCTCCTGTCTAAGTAAGTCACCTCTCAAAATCTTTTGCTAGCTATGAGTGTTGGAAAAAAAGTTGTTTCGGTGTTTAATCTCTAATTAGATGTTTGATGGTGTGATATGTTCATCTAACATTTTTAAAAGAACTGTGGCTTAAGACATGCTTTTGATGACAGCATCAAATACAGTCTCTAAGAGTAAGTGTCTGTAATGAAAGCTATTTATTAATGAATACAAAATAACTATGACTTAGTAATTAAATATTTATCAAATTAACTAAGCAGCTGCATTGGACCACAGTCTGTGTTCACTGAGATCAGTCACACTGTGTCTCTGAGGTTTTTGGTGATTATTATGTCATTGATATTTTTAATTATTTCAATAAATAAAAAGATATGGCGGCATATTTATAATGAAACATTCCACAATTTACATTTAGTTATTAATTAGTTTATGAATTGCTTTAGTGGGAGAACCATTATTAATGTTATCTTATACTGAGATGCTGGTATTTGAAACTATTTATAATGTGGTATGCTTGATTGAGCTCTTCTAATTTTCTTCTAAAATTTTCCAATGTTCATTATCCATGGTGCTTCTCCACAATTTTAATACAGGAAATTTTTAACAGGAAATTGAACTCCTGCTCTTAGACATTACTGTTTGTTTAGTTACTTCTTAGTTTGTGTTCCAGTTTAGAACAGCATGGAGTTTATTTAGACTGAATGGTGTATTTTGTGGAGGAGAAAACACAGTGAGTAACAGTTTAGAAATAATGTGAATTTGAACATTTTTCACTCTGTTTTTATAGGTTGTGTTTTTGTTTTTCCCAATTTTCTAACCCTTCTCTGATTTAATTTCTGTTCTGCTGAATTTCTTTTAAGGGCATTGATTTTTTGGGTCCCTCCCACGTTCAGATTAGTTCCTGGTGCCCTCTTATACTGAGCCAGATATGACGTCAAAGTGTCCATTTCCCTCTGGTTCCTGATTATTACTGTAAGACTGTAACAGACAGCTGCCACTCTATGTGTCTCCTAGCTGAGCAATTCGGATATAGAGAACAGCACTCAGAGGACAGCCTTGTTTAAGTTCGCTGGAGCCCTTAACACTCTGTTAACATTTACCTGGACAGTGGGGTGGACATAGAGTTGTTGAACCATTTTGAAAAAATCTACAAGACAGCCAAAAACTGAGCATTTATAATTCCACGATACACAGTCAAAAGCTTTTATTACTAGTCTAGACCCAGGATATAAAAAATATGTGGTTTGTTTGCTGTGGGATACCCTCTATCTTTTAGTAGCTCAGTGTGATATGCATCAGACTGTAATGCAAAAAGTGGCAGGATCAGAGGTTATCCCACATCTAACATTTAAAATGTTTCTAACACATAATTTAACATGTTTATTATTATTACAATAATCATTTTATACCTTTTGTTAAGTGTCTACAGAGTTTTTATACATAATGTAAAACATCACATATCATGCTGTCAACATCTGGGTGCCAATACCTATGCAAACACCGGCATAGCATTTTAAGTTCAGTGTCAATGTGCAAAGGCAAATGTGCAAGACAGAAGTAAGGTGGGCTGTGTGTTTAATAAGAGCTATAAAAATATAGAGTGACTACCTTGGCTCCAGCTGTAACCCATGGGAATTTGGAAGGGATTGAGAGTCATATCAGACTACAAAGGGAGAGCAATCTCTGGGGGAGGGGTGACAGCTCCTCTAGCAGATGATTTCAACACCTTCTATTTACGCTTTGAGGTCAACACTCTGCCTACAGAAATGCTAATGTTCCAGGACACCTGCCCGCTGGAGATCTCCAGTTGGTAGGTATTTAAAACACTTCAAAAGATGAATCCGCACAAAGCTCCTGGACCACACGGCATACCTATTCGGGTCCTTCAAATGTGTGCAGATGAGCTGGCAGATGTCTACACAGACATTTTTAACACACAGACTGTGGTCTCAACAAGCTTCAAAAAGACCAAAATCATGCCTTTCTCATAAGCATCAAAACTACAGTGCCCGCCTTTACAACTATTGCCTAGTTGCACTAAAGCCCAAAGTCATGACACACACACACACATCTTAAGCTTCTTTCTATACACACCAGATTCCTTATAATTTCTCTAAAACAAACAGGCGCACTGATGACCTGCCCATCAGACCAGCTGGAAACATATAGGAGACTGCTGTTTTTGGACTACAGGTCAGAATTTAAAAGCACTGTACCCTTTCCATTGGTCATTAAGCTCAGGGACCTTGGACTGAGCAGTGCCTTATGCAGCTGAATCCTGAACTTTTTAACAAATAGGCCCAAGGAGGTGAGACCTGGTGACACAAATACACTGCAAGGTCATCAAAGCAGTACACCATTTACTTTTTAGTTCCTTGATGAAAGTGGGCGACATATAGCTCAGTGGGTAGAGCAGTCGTCTTCAAACCCAATGGTGAGTGAGTTGGATTCCCAGTCCACCCAGGTTACATGTGGAGGTGTCCTTGGACAAGACACCGATACCCTGTAGTAGCACAGACAAAGGTCTAGCAGCTGTCCAAACAACAATTTCCCCAAGGGGATCAATACAGTATTCAGTATTATTATTATCATTAAGTAATGTCACATATTACATGTGATTGATTTTTCATTTTTCAAAAGACATTATAAACTTGACAACAAAGTACTGAAAATGTAAACTTAAGCAGAGTGATGTTTGCATTAAACAACGCTTACAGATCAACCTCCAAATAGAGAGTGTATAAAAACCTGACATTTAGACTAGACAGTCTCGTGTGAAGAAGCAGCAAAGCTACATATTTTGTTAGCAGTATCTTTGTGGCTATTTTTGAGCTGAAAGAGAGGGAGAGACAGAGCTTGAAAGGATTAGCTCCTAAAAAGTAATTTAATATTACGCTGTAGACAGAGCAACATCAGTCTCTGGTCAAACATTTAAAGTTGGTTGCACCCTGATAACACAAATTTATAGTTTAGAGCCTACACGAGCACATTGTGCTTCATTTTAACGGAATTCTACAGTGACTGTCATGATGTCCTACAAACCTTGGTATGCACTTAACAGGGAATAAATTAGGTACTTTGGCAAGCCATGTTATTTTACTAATATTTAACAGATAAACATGAGAGACAATTAAGATATCTGTAATGTCAAGTCAAAAGTCTTATTTAGGGTATCAGTATCATTTCAACTAGTAAAAAGTTGAATTAAATTTTCTGTTAACATATTGATCATTATGTACACAGTTAACGTAAATAACTAGTCGCAAATACGTTGATATCAGTACTTCTGTTGTCCTAACTCAACCTCACGGGGGACACGGGTGTCGAACCTTAATGTCTGGCATGTCCTGAACAGTAATCACCCTCCATACACTCCAACCACCAATTGCTTTGCGTTAATAAATGAATGAATGAATTTTGACCCTTAAGATGATACGCAGTTAAGAGAAATAATGAATGGTCTCATTATGTAATGTAAATTAATTGCATCAAGCATAAAAAATACCACCTGAGCTGGTGGGAACACAGTGTAGAAATGTAAAACCAAAAGGGGAGTAGGGGTGGCAGACAGGCCCGGTTGGCATGTGATTTATGTTGACATCCACTTGTGTTATTCCTGCAACAACATCAAAAACAATCTTGACTCATCCCTCTTCTCTGGCATACATAGCTTGTAACTGGAAATTCGTTCAATCAATCTTTTGGATTCTCGCATAGTGCAAAGGCAAGTTACACAGAGTGCTATTCTATCACCTGCATGTGTTGTAAACGGGCCTCTATGAAAGTCATAACCTTCTAAAGTTCCCATGACACCTTGCCTTAGATTACACCTGCGCTGATTCTTCTTATGCATTACACAATAGCCTCTAATACAGCTGAAATTATACAAGGTACCTTTTGAGATATTGCCCGTGTCACTTGGTCCTTTTATATTACTAAGCAGTGTTGTTATTATAATTCATAAAAGCTTTTGTCACAGGCCCTGAACTGTGATTGCACTGACACACTGGCACTGTTTTTTCTGCCTGTTTAGTTTGAAGCATTATAGGTTTATGGATGAAGAGAGATGCAGAGGCGGGCAACAGGAGCAGAAGGATAAGTTTGTTTGGATGAGACCCAGGATGGTGATATCCTATTATGTAGGGTGTCACTTTGGGTAACCCTGGGAGCACAACAGCTGAAAGCATCAGACATGCTATATGCTTTTACAGCAACAATAAGATTCACTATCATTTCCAAACAGGGTTTTATGCGGGGTAGGTGGATAAAACATGTTCATCCAGGTTCATTTTACTGCCAGTCTGCAATATATTTTGTTGCTCCATGCAGTCATTAACCTCTTATTTGACTCCAATTTCCAGTTGGTTACCCACACTTGTAAGATGTCATGACAGTTTTATTTTAAACAAGAAAATACAAATTGGTCCACCATGAATCTCTCAAACAGGTACACATTTATATGTGGGGGCCTTAAAAAAAAGACAACAAGGCATAAACGAGCAAATCACTGATCCGTGTGTTGCTCTAGTGGCCCACAGATAGAACAGTGCAGTTGCACGGGAGCACAAAGGTGTATGTTTTTTCTAAGTATGAGTTCCACTCTTTATTCTTTTTTTTATTATTATTGTGCCATTCAAACTTTGCTACCTAGTCCTGCACGCCTTGTCCAAAAAATCTTCAAAATATGGGTCTTGTGTTAGAATCGTGTGCTTGTCACTGAAAACCTTGTTTATCATGTGGTTTGTCTGTAATTCATTTCTTGATATGATTATTTTTGCCATTGACTTTGCATTACACCCAAGGAACTGGGAAACTGAGCCCCGCCCCTTCATACCGGATTGGCTGTCATGTGCTGATGCAGTACGATGCTCTACCTATGAAGGTAATGTTGTCCACGCCTACCTATTGTGACTGGTTGCAGCGTGTTAATTATAGGCTGGTATGTGAGAGAGACAAACATTTCAACAATGAGCGAGTCCTGTGCACTGTCGATCGCTGGTGATTAGCTGCAAACTGACATGTATCTGTCTGCTGACCGACCCCCCTACCTGTTAGCATGCTAATAGCCTTTAGCAAATAACATGCTAGATAGCATGCTAAACGCAATGGAAAAACGTTACAGCTTGCGTTCGCCTGCAGCAAACAAAACCGTAACAGTACAGCTGAAATAACCAAATGAAACCATAATACTTTTGCCACACCAATCTTTGGGATACTATTAGCATGCTAATAGCCTTTAGCAAATAGCATGCTACATGCAATGGAAAAACGACAACGGATCATACTGCTTGGGTATGTTCTGTCTTGTTTTTTCTGGCACGCAGCTCCGATTTAAAAAATGTATTTATGCTTTTTATTTAGCTATGGGCATTAACCGCTGTTGCAGAGGGTCCACTGTAAGACCCAGACTGGACTTCTGTTGTTATTATATTTCGCTATTTCCAAACTTGAACGAGCTGAACTGCGGGATTTCTCGCAAGTCATCGCATTACGCCGCCATGACAGAGGATATGCGGTAAGACCCGGGTGGGACAACTGTTATGTTCACTTCTTGTTCTTTACAAACTGAAACTCATGGCATGTCCACCTAAGTGATAATTGTTTTTCTCCCTCTGCCCTTTACTGAGGGAGGCGGAGGAGGAATTGTAGAGTTTGATGGCCACAGGAAGAAATTTTTTCCTGTGTAGGGGGTGGGACTGTCCAGGATTGAGTAGGAGGAGGTCAGATTCAACATAAATGCACACACATATTTGTACTCTACTACTTCAGTACTGTACTCTGTGCCCCTCTTGCAAACCATATGGTGCTCTCCTACGCAATTTCTGCAGGAATTGCTAAATCTAGTTCTAAGTTGAGAACTTTCAACTTTGAAAACGACAGGGATTTAGATTATTTCGTAATGGTATAAAAATCTATTAACATTCTACATGCCACTAAACATTCAACCTCAACACTGACTCCTGCACTTTGGCTCTTTGAGGGGCTGTCTACAATAATTTTCCCAAGTGAATTAATGAAGTGTCAGTCATTATTATTATTAACATTCCAACTTAAATGTGTAAAATCTGTATGGAAAAACCCTTTCAGCGAAACTCAATGTGATCTAATAATGAACACATTTTACAGTGACATCAGTCACCATCAGTTATCCTTGTTCCTTTTGACATTACATATCTTTGATCCCTAGAAGCCAAGACTAGACAGACCATTTTTTTAATTGCAGCATTTTGAAGGAGATGTCCTTGCTACACTGCTAACTACAAGTGGATAATCTTCCCTAACAATTAAAAGGCCTGCCTCTTAAGCCATTTCTTCACTTACTATTTATTGGAGGCCATGCAATCTTATGTCATCCTTTGGAATATCGCCAAAAGAATAAAAGTGTCTCACCTTTTTAGACGATTTCTGCTGCACACCAAAAATTAAAGTGCGACAAAAAGCAAAGAATAGTGTGTCTTATCTGGCCTGCTAAAACGTACCTATTGTCAGACCAGAGCGAGAAAGATGTTTTTGTTTTCTCAAAATGGTATTTTCAAGATGGCCAATGAGGTACTCCAGTGTATGAAAACGATGCATATATTTCGTTCAGAAGGCTTGAAGTAATTTTAAGGTAAATCAAAAAGAAGAAGGATGAAGAAATTAAGCTGCTTCCACATTGTAATCCCAAAATGCTGACACAATGTGTACATAAAGCTGCCACAGTCATTCAGTAAGCAACCTCCCCTCCGTTAGGAGAGACGCCTCTCGGTTCACCACTTTGTTGTAATTAGAGTACAGTAATTTCTGATCTGTTCCACATCTACATGTATAAACATGCATGTGCACCTCTCTGTATCATCTTTCTCTTTATGCCCCTTCCTCTCCATTTCTCACTCCCGTGTCTCCTTTTGCAATTTCCATCTGTTCAAATGAAATATATTTGACATCCAGAGAATGTCCCTCAGCAATGAGGCTCAATATATCTTACAAATATCAGACGTCTAGCCATGGTTCATGTAATATTTATAAAGGGAATATGGCAGTGGGTGACATCAACAATGTTTACCATCAACAGGTTGAGCATCTCTAAGTGCATTAGCACCTGTCAAATTTTTGACAGGCAAGGTACGGGACCAATTCAGAGACTCATTTACATGTTACCCAGCGATCACAGCTGACCTGATCACATCTGGCATACTTGTCCAATTAATTAATCATGTGTTAGTGAGACCAACCTCAGACTTTGATTATGGCTGCCATATTGTTTTAAAGAGAAGTTGTCTGTGTGTGTGTGTGTGTGTGTGTGTGTGTGTGTGTGTGTGTGTGTGTTTTTGTGGGGTGCGGAGAATGGCAGACAAATGACCAGATGGGCAATACATTTCTCTGGAGAAAGTTCAGTCTAATATACTAAACCTTACGGCGTTAATTCATCCATTCTCTCAACCACTTATTCTGTTAAGGGACATTGGTTGAGAAGTGGAGAATAACCAGGACCGATAATCTCATGAACATTGATTTACACATGCTTGCAACTCTAACATTTTCTAATTAGAATTTAGCACGAAGTATTTGAGTCCCTATATGTTACATCAAATTTTGTATTCAAGGGTCCAAGTGCTGAACATATTCATGAAGTACTGTAAATATCACTAACCTTGTGTTATACCAGTCATCCTTTTTCCCAGAAAACTCTAGCAAGAGTGCTGGTGTGGATAATGACCACTTCCTAGACACATGTAAGGCGAAAAAATATGCCACCTGTACTTAAGTGAGAGGTGGTGAATGATAACTTTTTTTCAAAACAGATTGAAATCTTTGAATTGGCAGCTTGCACCTTGGAAATAGAAGAAGCAAATTCATTGCTGTGGGCACTTCAAGCTATCTTGAGATCTGTCAATAAGTCCTTATGTAGAGCAGCTTCTTTGTAAGTGCCTTAATGGGCTGCAGAGAGTTTGCCTTTTGCAGGTGGTATGTGCAGTATGTATATCTGTTGTGCACTCTAATCAACACTTTACTGTGTTAGTGAGTGCAGTGACAAGAAGCTTAATTGTATTGTTATGAAATTTATTGTCCAAAGATAAACTGATAAATGAGATCCAAAACATAAATAACGTCTCATACCTTAATGCAATATGAGTCATTTGAAGAATGACTTACAGCATCACGAGCGCATACATTTTCAGCCAAGGCAGCCCAAAAGGGAGTTGAACTTCTAACCCTGACAGTGTTATCACCATGTTTCCAAAGAATATCCTTTGGACTTTTCATACTTGACACTTGTTTTTTAGTCATTTGTGACAAGGCCAGTCAAAACAAATCTTCAGTGGTCCCAGAGGCACACTACATGTCCACTGAGTATCAGAGGGTCAGCAGTCTTAGGAAGCATAACATAAAAGCTTGAGGAGAGGTGGACTTCCATCCACAGTCCCTGTCCCTGTCCATGGTGTGAACTTGACCTTCCCTCGGTGGAGCTGTCTGTCTTCCTTTCTGTCACCGTTGTCTTTTTGCTTCTCTGTGCACTCAGAGAAGACTTAATGATCGTAATGATTTTCTGTCTTACAGCAATCAGGGACAGCCCGCCCTACTCCCCTGGTCTGGTCTACATCGATTTGTGAAATAAAATTGTCTCCTGATGCTCGATGCTGAACATGATAAAGTTCAATAGACCAGAAAGTTACATCACAACACGGTAAAGGACACAACATTTCTTAAGTTAACACAGATTCACAGAAACTTTAATAATCACAGAGGGAAATTATTTTGCCTTGTTTCAGGCATGTGCTTCTATATCTAATTCAAAGGCCATAGTGGCATTTGTCACATCTACTGCAGTTACATTTTTGACCATTGACCTGTAATAGAGCAAGTGGTGTATAAATTGGAAAGCCTACATACAGTAAATTAAAAAAACAGTGTTACCAATGGACCTAATTACTCATTGCTTGATTTCTTTGTATCAACTTAGAATTCCTGCATTGTTGTATGCTCCTGCTAACTAGTGATGTTGTAGTTTATATGCAAATCTTTCCATACTAATTTTTTATTAAATGAACGAATGAGTCTAAGCAGATGTTTGTGCCAGATTTAAAGGAACCCTCTTTAAGCATTACTCAGATATTGCCAGATCATCGAGGCAAAATTAGGGTAAGAAAGTTTTTATCTTTTGGTGGTCCATCACCTATTTAGGTTAAATAAACAAGTCGTTAAAACTGGTGATATGACATTAACCACAGGAAATGTCTATGCTAAACTTCTGTTTATGCACAAAATCCATTATTTATTTCCTATGTGTTCACTGAGACAGAAGATTAGCATAACCAAATGTGTTTAGGTAATATAAAGAATAACTTCAGTCATTTTCTAAATGAATTGCCTTTTGAACAATCCCCATGTAGACACCGCAATCACCAATGAATTTTCTCTGCTTACCTGTAATGATCAACAACCTGCAGTGTAGATTATTTGATTCATCTGTAAATCTCAGTAGTTGTCCAGAAACACTTAAAAACCTATTAGGCAGACGCACTGCTCCTCTGGGTGACATGATTTGTTGAGAATCTTTAACAAATGTTGCAAATAATATTAAGGGGTTTATTAACAGAATTATCCTGTGGTGGCAAAGTTGATGCTTAAAGTTAAGTGTACTGTTTGACTCAATCACGTGGCACATTACTAAATGAACAAAGGAAGAGATTATTTAAGCTGGTGAGCACTTTAGCAGGTGTTTCCTACAGGTAATAGTAAATGCAGAGGCTACATAGATGCTAACATTGGGGTGGATGGGGTTAGGAGTTAGAGGAGTCGCCTGCCAATCAGAAGATCTGTGGTTCGATTCTTCGCCTCCTCCGGTCATATGTCGAAGTGTCCTTTGGCAAGACACTGATCCCCAAGTTGCCCCCGGTGTGTCAGGTCAGGCTTTGAGTACCAGTACCAACATTTAGGTTTAACATTTAACATTAGCTACCAAATAAGTTTCACTGAGCAAACACAGAACAAGGAGAGATAGGGAGAGACAGCAGGGGTAAGTAGTGATTCTATCAGCACTATATTTAATGAAGAACATGTTGGCTTTCTGAACTTCTCGTGCTTCTGTTGGTGTATTATGTTTGATACAACGCTAATTTCTGTTTTCCCGAGCAGGAATTTTGAGAATGAGCACAGTCCAAAGTGATCAGAATCTCTGTTACTTGATATAAACTGGGAGGTATTCTGACCTATTTGTATTGCAAAGACAAGTCACTGTATTCTGACACAGCACAACTGAACACAATCATCTCTCAAATCATCACTCATACTTTATTTTACACTGAGCCCAGACTTGATCTAACCTAACATTATTGTGCATTGTGTCTCACATAACTACAAAGTTAGAGATGTATATAGATAGTCAAAATAAAGGACTATTCACCATTGTTATTTAAGCATAAACATTTTGCAGTGCAGGACAGAGACACAAAATAATGTCCTATGTGTTTGTAGGACATCAGTCACTGGTCGCCAGCACTTGTGCCTGCTGGAGAGTGAGCATAAATTTAAAAGCTCCTGCTCCTGGCGATAAAGCAGCACTATTTGTCTGTGGTGCATTACACCCTGCAATGAAGGCATTTCATATGCTCCTTACCCTATCTTTCTCCCTCTCGTCTCCTGCCATCGCTTTGCCTCCCACTAAATTTTACTTAAATACGTTCTCACATTTGACACTGGGCATCAAAGAGATGATATCGAGTGCGTGTGTTTGTGTGTTGCTCTCTCTCTCCATCATGTCTGTCATGGTCTTCCTAACATTTCAGATCAGTTTCAGATCAGTGTGAAAAGATTATGGCAGGGATTTATCGTCCTGCCGATTAAACATTTCAATTATTGTTTTCATTGACTTCAATCTTCCATTCAAGCCAATGATATTTATCCATTTTATATTTTCTTTGTTTGGTCTCAAGTCATTGTGTCCTTATATAATAATTATTTCAGTCATTAGATGCACTAAATCTATATGACTACTGTCAAATCTACACAATTGAAGAACTCCATGTATCTCAGCCCCTTTTTTGTTTTTTCATTATCTTATTTTTCTCTCACTTTGACTTTTCTTCTTCTTCCTGTCCCCCCCCCCCCCCATTGTATTCAAGATGAAGATTAGAGGAAAGAGATGCAAAGCTTTGAGGCCTAAATTAGATTCATGCTACCTTACAAGAACAGAAACACTGGTAGGATGAACTTTGAAGGTCAGATTCTGCAGCCTTCTCCCTGTCTGGACAAAAATAAATGAATAATTAAACAAAACACTAAAGCACACACAAGCAAACACATACACTCTTTCCTTTGTATCACCTCAGTCTTGGCTATGTAACACATACATGGAGAAACGGCACTTGCAACCACAATATATTTTCTGTGATCATAATAATTTAGATAAAGTTGAAGTGACAAAAATGTTAATTCTGACTGTCCGCATAATTGAAAACATATTTTGTTTCTGATGGAATATCCAATCTTCAGAAGTGTGCAACTTTTTCATGGTTATTTTTAGATAACTACATCACCTGGTTAAAACTAGGAATGACTGTGGCTTAGTGGGGAATCTGAACAAAACTTCTTTTGCTGTAAACTTAACTGCAGAAAAGTTGAACCTGGGCCTGTGGAATGACACTTGTCATGCATCCCACCTCCTCAAGCTTGTTTCATTAATAACTGTAAAGCATTACATGGCAGTAGGTGAGGTTAGTTGGTGATACAATTAAATCCCTCCATCATAACCTCCTCTATTGACACTTCGCTGTCTAGTTCCATAACAATGTTTCTCCTTCCTTAAATTTAATCTTATTGGTCTAATAAATAAATAATAGATGGATGACGCCAGAGATCAGGATGTAAACTTGACTGCCCATGATCAGCCAATCAGTCTTAGGTGTTTGATACTGTGCTGGTTTCTAGTAGAACCACTGGCAAAGCATTCTGGCTCAAAAACAAGAAGCAATCTTCAACCCAACACAGCACTGCTGTGTGTAGCCAAATTGCCTATGAGATCAGATGTGTCACTTCTCTGCCGGAGAATCAGGGTGAACTGTTTCTGCAGTTCCAATTCACATCAGTTCCCAAACAAAATATAATCTGCATGATGTCAATAGATTAATTACATTAACCTTTAGTTCTGAATCAGCACCTTTAGTGGTTCCAGCATTGCAGTAAGTAGCTTGTAGTAGCTGTTATCATGAAAATAATTTTGAATAGAGTATGTAAAATTATAATTTCAAATGCACAGGGGAACATGCAATTAGTAATTCAAATTCAAAGTCTGGTGGGATGCTAATTTTCATGGAACATCACATGTAGATATGGCTGTGCTAAGAATCAAATTCTGAATGCAAAATACTTTACTTACATGGCAATTATATGCTGAATTTAACATTAATTATTATATTATATTATTATAGCTTAAATAAATTTGTTTCAGCTAAGCATAGATGGTTAAATAGATAAAACTGTGCTGTACAGGGTCTAACCCGGCTGCTATGAATGTGTATAAGTGTCCTTGAGCGAGACGCTGAAGGTCTTACACACATTAAACAAAACGTAAACTACAGAGAAGCAAATACGAACAACACTTTTTTGAAGACAACAACAGAGAAATGCAGGTGCACAATTAAAACATCAAAATGATTTGCAGCAATTATCTTTGATTACCCTCCCCCATCTCACTGACAAACTGATCACTTTGCTATCCAAATTTTTTCCAAGTGTCTGCAATTACAGTGATTGTCTGGGAAAGACGAGGTGCTTTACTGATTTGTTATTTGTCCATTTTATTTAGCCTAGAAGATCTGATAAGAAACAGATATAGCTTTATCTCAACATTTGCAAAAGAACCTGTGTGCAGAATTTCAATTTCAGAGAATTGTACGATTCAGCTATACTAAGATAATATACATTATGTATTTTTTACTAAATATTCTGCTGGATATGAAAAGTATGCATGGGGGGTTCTTTATTTAATTATACATTTTATTATACATTTTATCTAAATTTAATAGACACATTTTTATATTTGCTTGGTCATTTGCTACGGTAGTTTATAATAAATTAATGAAATAATTTGGTACTTTCCTATAAATAAACTACCGTTTTTCTTTCTACTTGATTTACTGAACCATGTCAGTGTTTTCCCAGAACTTAATTCCCAACATGAGCAGTAAAAATCCCTCAGATGTATCAATCAGTTTCATCACACAGTAGAATAAATCTCAGTATTCTTGTATTTGCCATTAAATTGTTGCACCGTAGACTTGTTTTTGTGCATCGCCACATTGACCAACACCACTGGACCATCTAACATTAATAACTGCATCTTCAGATTTTCAAATCTTGCCCAAGTTTGGCAAAATCCCTGTGAGCCCATTTGTAATTGTGTAATTGTTGACACAGCTGATGAAATAGTAACAGGAGTGATTCATCAGTGCCATGGCATCATTACTGCAATAATTTAACAGAACATGGGTCATCAAAAAAAGAAAACTAGAATCTATTCATATCTTTACTGTCATTATTGCCTGGTAATTTTAAGTTAGACGAGAGCGGCACTAATGTTTTTTGTGCGAGCATCATCAGCTTGTGGATAACCATATCTGATTGGTTGTGTGATTAATTGATTACTGTTCTGGGGGAATGGATTGTTTGCTTGGTTGCTTGACTGATGGGTGACAGACACTTGGTATGTGCTCTGGATTATCTCTAGGTAAGACTGCAGAAATTTGAACTGTCTGCAGATTCCAGGTGTAGGGACACAAAATCTTGAGTTTGTTTTTCAGCCCATCCAAGTTCTGAGAGGTTCAGAGCAGAACAAAATTGTGTTTCCACTAACTCCTAACACAATCTAAATAAACCTAAAGAAAAAAAGACACGGGGTAAGAAATACTGGAGAGCTGGTGAGGGAATGATACAAAAAGCATATAGCAGCATGTAACAACATAAAGAGATGTATACTGTAGGTGGAAGTGGACGGGAATAGCATATAGGGTGCAAATAGCCACAAAGCAACAAACACATTTTACTGTTGTTTGATACATATGGTCAAAGGGCCAGTCATGTGCTGCATGGTCATCTATAATGAGAACCACTACATTTACATATATATTTTGTCCTCCTCATAATTATTGCTTTCTGAAATTCATTAAGGTTGGTTACTGACATTTCACCCACAATGAGTTTACAAGTCCCTCACCAAATGGTCCTTTAGACTTTTTAAGTAACTAAACATTATGGGGATTTTTAAAAAAAAGGCAAGCAACCACAGACATAAGCAGTTACCTGAAGCCATTCACGTTAGCAGAAATGTAGCCATAGGAACTGGAAAAAATCCCTAATTACCTATGAATACAACTAAATTGAAATCCTGATTACATGTTGATACAGGACATATTTGTGACCTGATTTTATTTTTTCTGTTAACATAAATGACCATTAACAAAGAAGTTGATAGTAAACGTTTAAATGACATTATGGCCAACATATCCGCTCTACAACTGGTTTTCTTTCAGCTCAAATATCCAATATGACATGTCAACAACCAGGCGTGGTGGTAGCAATATAAAAGTATTTCAGCTGCCCGGTAAATTCTCTACAAAAATGTAGTGAGACTTGCAGTTTAGTTGTAAACGTAATGTTTAAGAGACAGGTTTTCAATAACCGATTACTGATAAATGATTATTAACATTTCCAAAGTTGCAATAAGCGACAAAAGAAAATGCTTGGCTTTCCGCTGTAATTTACAATATGACTATGACTTTTTCAACAGCACTCCACAGGAAACAAGAATTTTGATGGACAAATATGTTCAGCTGCAGGGATCAAAACTGCAGACTCAACATAACATCATAAGAGAATTCACAGCATGTAACACAGCTTTGGTCCAAGTAAACTTAAACAATGGCGTGTGTGTTTCTTTCTTCCCTATGCCTCCCCCAGGTATGTAGACAACATAGAAACAACACTCAGCCCACCTCCTTGGACACAGCACCCAGTAAGCTGGCTCACCGCCATTTTCAAGCTACTAAATGTAAACGTAAAAGGAATACTGTGGTTTATGAGCACCTGGATGGGGAACAAAGACATTTTAAAAACTGTCTGGGAGAGAGAGAGAAGAAAAACATCACATTAATCCTCTAAAAGCCTTTTAGCAATATTGCCCTCCCACAGCGATCTGGTAGCACACACAGAGACCACTTCCCATCATTTAATTCCAGCTGAAATTTAATTTAGTCCGAGAGCTATTCATTTTGTTAAATGAATGTCCCACCCACCCCCAAACCATCACATCACCACCCCTACATGCATGCATATGCCACACACACCTTGTGTTATACACACATCTTCATATGACTCAGTGGAAAGTCAGTGTTCATTTTATGTTTGGTGTAATGTATTTAATGCAGCAAATGATACACAATTTTAATGTGCACCCATCAATACCAGCCGCCTCCCATCCACACGCGGCCAGTCTGACAGACGCACACATGTGACCAATAATTTTGTGACGAGGACTATATGCTGAGTCACTCAGCCTTTTTGCTTAAGTGCACTTCAAGGAAGGCTTTCCATATTTTCTCTGACTGATCCACTTGTTACTGCTGTCATGCATTTCAACAAGAGTTCCACACCTCAGTTGTGTTCCCAGCATGATGGTGGCTAATATTTTACTCAATCTCATTTTCAAAACATTAATAGTGACATGTGCCTTACTCTGCCTTATTGAATTTGGGTGCAAACTAAATAAAATGTGAGGTTTTGATATCAATACAATAAGACATGGTTCACAAGTTTCCAAGTGTTCCACTTCTCAGTCAGACTTGGAATTTCAGCTCTGCAGAAGTTAAATATATGTTCATTCAAAGTGGAAATCATTTACATTAAGATTTCTTTTTATTGTGAAATATGTAACAAACTGACATGGTTTTTTCACATTAATCTGAAAACCATTTGATTGGCTGTAGGGCACATTTCTCCTAAGCACCCGTGTGACAGAGGAATTTGTAATATTTCTGGAGCTCTGGCTTTTTTCTATACCACCTGGTGAGGAAATCTACACATCAAACACTTCACTTGATGCCTCAAGAAGACGGGCTCGCAACTTCTCTCCCCAGACACACACAGAGACCCACAGATGAAGGTGGACACTCTGCCCACCACACCAGCTGATCAAAGCCCTCGTTTGAAGCTTACCCATTGGGGATCAGCCAGTAGGTGCCAGGGCCCAATATTCAAGCGCACTCTGCCCGGCTACAGTATAACATTCTGTATAAGCTCTGCTCCTATCACCTGGCGAAGCAAAGGTAACAGACATGCAGGCACACTTTCTGTAATGATGTCAGAGTTACGATATGCAACTTAAACGAGCACTAACATGAGACTTGAAATCAATCCACTTTGCTTCATCCATCGTTCCATCTCTCTGCTCCGCTGTGCTCTATAACACTCCACATGTTCAGTGCTCCAGGTAGTTAATATGAAATTAGAAAAAATGCTAACGCTAACATGTTAATCAATCTGGAGTAACTGAAATTCTCTGACTGAAGGTCATACTTTCCTCAAAAACGTAGACATAGATATTCCTGCAATTCTTGTTCAGTGAGCGTGGGGTCCTGTGAGGCTTTGACACAAGAGGCTTCGACAAATACACACTGCAAGAACAGGGCAAAGCTGTGAGTGAGCAGACTTACTGAGGGGAAGCTTCTAGCTCTCTCCTTAAGAATCTATGTGCAAGGCACTGAATCTACTGTATGAAGCCAGTGGACGCGTGTTCTTTAGCAGATTGTGGATCATTCAAAGAAATCTGCCTACAGTGTTGAAATGAAGTAGCGTGTCGTTATTATATTTTTAACTATGCTCACTGATGAATAAGTGACTTGGTGGGCTGAATCTGGCAGTAGACTGTGGTTGGACCGTTACACTGCCAGCGAAGGTTTGTGCAATCATAATTAAGTGATTGAGATATCATTTATTTTTATTTTAAACCATTACAAACTAAACTATATTCAGCTCAATGCTAGGACTCAGATGTGTTTGTTTTTTTTTGCCATATTAGTAGATGTATGATGAACTTTTTTTTCCATACAGGATACACACAACTTATCATCTAGCTGAACTGTGATAAACTCTTCTGCCACTAAATTTTAATAACAAATAAGAAAATAAATATCCCTTCTAGCACTAAATAATGAGGCAAATACTTTTATACGAGCCATGATGTAAAGTTACTTTTAATGTTACTTTTGATGCGCTTATAAGAAAATCTCTCCGTTTGGATATTTAGTTGCGATTGTATTCAGTTTACTTATATTGTGCCAAATCACAACCTATGTTATCTCAGGGCATTTAATAATGTATGGTTTAAAACAATACAACGATAAAGAAAGCCCCGCAAATTCCTTTTTTAACAAGCACTACGTGACAATGGAGAGAAAACCTCCCTATCACAGAGGAAACCACCAGCAGACTCAGGCTCAGCTTTAGCGCCCATCTTCCATGACGGATTGTGGGAAATGGAAAGATGAGGGAGAAAAGAAGCACAGGTAAAGATTATGTGTATTACTTTTAGAATCATCTCGATATATAAAATATCAGTTTGTTTTTATCGCATAAAGAATTCTAATATGGCATGGAATTTAGGTGATTAAATGTCCCCATGGTCATGTATCTAGAGAGATGATGAGGAAAGAATAAAACTCATTTTAGAATCCTTTGAGGTCAAGGCTTTCAGTCTACACAGAGTACAGTACCACTGGGGCCCTAGACAAGAAAATACATTATCAACTGACATGAGAAACAGACCTTATGGGATTTCCTGGAAGCCCCGTCTGAATTGTTCATTTCTACTGCTGGGTTTTGATGATTTGACAGGATGTACCCAGAGGAATTATTTTTAAACATGAACAAGGGCTTTGGTATTTAGCTAAACTACTGCAGTTTCATTAGAGTTACGTTACATTTGTAAAGACTAATACGTTGAGGTCACCACAGCAGATCATCTGCCTCACCATGTTTGATTTGATTAATTTCCTATACTCTTCCTCTCCACCATTTATTCACCATTTTGGAACCATCACTAGTGTTGGATTTGGTTCCCAGCTTGTAATTCATATGAACAATCTTTATAATAATAATTTATTGCATCCAGAAGGTTTAGAAGTTGTACATCATTCAAAGTCAAAGTTATTTCTTCTGCACTTAATAACTTTATTGTGAAATCACTTTGATATCTCTGCTTGGATGAAAGAATTACATCTTCATTTAACCTCTTTTAAACAAAAGTTATAATTTACTATAGAAATTTGGGGATTATTATGATGTACAACTAAACTTTGCTGACCACATCTCCTCCATCTCTTGGCTATGCAGATTTTATTTCCACAACATCAGACCCTACCCAGCTTCTTGTGCAGACACTTCATCCCTCGATAATGTTTCTTGATTTCTTCAGTGCATTTAGCACCTGCTGGGAGTAATATTAAACCAAATGCTGATCAATACTCCCATGATTTCCTGGATCATGGACTACCTTACTGGCTTGCCCGAGTACGTCCACCTGCAGAACTATGTCTGACACTGTGGTCTGAAGCACAGGTGGTCTACAGGGGAGGGTTCTGTCTCTGTTCCTCTTCACCATGTACACCTCAGACATCAGGTACAATTCAGAGTTTTGCCACCTTCAAAATTTCTCTGATGACTCTGCAGTTGTGGGATGTATTCAGGGTGGAAACATCACAGAGTACCAGCGTGTGCGTGAGCTTTGCAGACTGTGTGAGCTCAACCTTCTCCAGCTCAACACCAGTAAAACAAATGAACTGCTGGTGGACTTTGGGAAATTTCATTTTGACCAAAAAGGACAGACCACTCAGTAGCTGCCTATATCCATTTAAAGCTCTGGCACTTGCCATACAATCATCACAGACAGCTTGCCATGTTGACATTAGCATTTGAGCTCAGCTCATATAGATTATTGCCTATTGATTTACTTAGTTATCTGCTATCTGCTCCTGTTGTCATGACAGTCTTTGACCCCATGTGAAGGCCATCCACTTGCAGCACAGACATCCAGTATAAGCTTAGCCTAACACGTGCTTGGGGCCTCCTCAACTTCAGTGCTTGCAGATATGAGGTTGAGTGGACATGAAATGATTGTGGCTGTGAACCCCCACAGATTGTCAGACTTTGTTGAAGAGCGTCAACATTTTGTGACCATAATGCAAAGTGTGAGTTGGTGCATTCTTGACAAAAGAAAGAAAAATTATCAAAAGTAGTTCCTTTAAAATAAGCCTTTGTGTTAAAGGAGCGATTGTTATTCAGCACCACTGTCAGAGTGGATGGTGAGGTGATGAGTTTTAGAAAAGGTGGAAGACTGTTTTCTCAGTTGGAGCTAAGGGTAAAGGTGACATTTGTGTGAAACATTTTGGCACCTTGAGCTGTAAAAACAGGTTATGTTGACTAAGGACCAAGTCAAGTCAATGTATTTGCATCAGAAACCGTGACATGTTTTTTTAGTGCTTTGTAGTGACTGGAGGCCACAGGTGCAGACAAAAACAAAAGTTATCAGATATGCTGCTGTAAGTGATACAGCAAGTTGTCTGCCAGCTGACACTGGCATTGTTATGAGCTTTAAACAATATAGTGCCACACAGCCACAGCACAGACAAAGCACAGCTAAAGAACAATCTACACTTTGTCTGGTCCAAAACACAGGGGGTCACATTGACAATGGTACATTATTAACAAAAGCCAGGTGTAGTTTGCTGCAGTTTATTGGAATCAGAAAGCTGAGACTGATTGTTAATTCTGTTCAATGCTAGCTGTGATATATGGTTGTTCAAGCTGTTACTGGGACATATTAGTAGTCTATCATCAAAGGTTAATTAGATTTTTCAGGTATATGTGCTTTACTTGAGTATTTATTTTTCTGACGACTTTTTACATTTACTCCCTGCATTTTAAGAAAAATATCAGCATTTTCTACTGTTTACATTTTCAAAATCATCTCATTAATTGTGGGGTGTGCTAAAGGCACGCCCCGAGTATGATTTTCTCTGACTTTAATCTACTTTATTATTAGGTGCCTGCCATAAAAATGAATAGGAGGCAATGCATGGCATGGTGATGTCACTCTCACTCTGCCGAAGATCAGCTCAGCTCTTTATCAATTTTTTTTGTGTATTTCTTCTCTACTTCAGTCAATTTTTACCTTTCACTAACAAATTATATATCAAAACGTAGGAAAACTTGTCCTGTGTTGACTGGTGTCATATTATATAGTGATAGGATGCACGGTTTTTGAACAGTGTGGCCAATAGTCGACACATGGGTGTCCAAGCTCCCTACTACATCCTGTTTAATTGATAGTTTTTAAACAGCAAGGACCAAATGCCATCAAGAATTGTGTGTAAACAGCAGTTCTGTGTCTGTGTCTGGAGCAGGTCTGTGTCTGTGCGTGTGCTCGTTACCCTGGTAAATGAAGCACCCTGTTAACACCTGCTCTCTGATTGGCTGACACTTGCCTTTGAAGTAGTAGTAACTGCTCATGTTTACTGTGTGTGTGTGTGTGTAAATCCTGCTTTCTGGTCGGGGAGATGGGACTAAGGTTCAGCGGCGAAAGGTGGCAGGCACCTTCAAAGTTTCCCCAGGAACTTTCTAGTTATTATTATTATTATGCCTAAAGTTTAACGCTCAGTTAGTCCCACACGCTTTTTCCAAAAAATCTCGTTCAAACTTTATAATGTAGATCTATGTTGGGAATCGCGTGCTTGGTGGTTTTTTATCACGTGGTTCATCTGTAATTACTAATAGATTACTTTATATCCAATATGCATGTTATGCACATTTTCGGTCAGTAGATGGCGCCTTTGCTCTGCTCAGCGATACTCCGGAGCCAAAAAGCGACTGTTTTTACATGTTCCTGTTCACTTTCTGAGTGTAGAGTGCTTATGTTACTCTTGTATGGACACCGAAGCAACTTGTGTCCCACATACCAGGCCTCGAAGTTTCAGGGGACGTCGGAAGCGCTGCGCAGAGAAACAGAAGCTGGGTTACACTGGCTAATAGCGGGCCAGACAGGTAAGCTGGTTTTAACTGGTAGTTAGTGGAAATAAAAGCAGAACAGATGAATACTAACATTCTAATCGGACGGTTTATTGGGGGTTGTCAGTTACATTACGTTCAAAGTGAGCTATTTACAGCTCGCCGCCAGACTTAAATGGTGCGCGTACATACAGTCAGATTTAGGGCTATTTGTGTGTCTGTACTGGTCAAATTGCAATAATTGTTTCTCTACTCTACTGCCTCCCAGGCTGTGTGCTGTTTGTTTTGGTCTGAGGAGGGTGTGACTCGGATGATCGCTGTCCCTGATGATATGTTGTGCTTTTTATTTTTCAGCATTGTGTGTATAATATGTCCATGGATGGAAGATTGGGACTTATAATCCTCTCTGCAGTCCTCATGATTCTCTTGAGAGCATTACTTTCTGCCTGGGTGGTATTTCCATAACGGACAGTGATGCCAGTAGTGAGAATGCTCTATACCAGTCCCCTGTAGGCTTGAGTAAGGGGCGATTGCTCACTGTTGCTTTCCTGATCAGCCGATGAAATTTCCTAAAGTCTACAATTTTTTTGTAATGTTTTGAAGTCCTATGTTCGAGACTCAAGCCACATTTCCATTCTTTATGAGGCCCAGAATAGCTGTTTTATCAAAGCATTTAATGATTACAGTGTTGTTGTTGTCAAAGTCGTGGGTGTACAGGGTAAAGAATTTAGGACATAGGCCTGAGTGATATGTACCCATGTATACTACCCATACTATGTATGTACACATACATAGTTACACAATGTACAACACGCAGTGAAATGTGTTCTTCTGCATTTAACCCATCCTCCTGAGGGGAGCAGTGGGCAGCTACCGATTGCGCCTGGGGAGCTGGCGCTAAGTTTCTTACTCAAGGACACACCTGGTATAGGGGATGGGCTGGGTGCTGCGGCTGGGAATTGAACCTGCCACCTTCTGCATGCCAGCCTCATGCCTTAACACTCTCCTCCTCACCACCACTCCTGTTTTCTTCCTTTCTTCGCTTTCGTGAAGCAATGTAAAGGGGAGGGGTGTGAGCTGTTAAAACAGGGGGAGCACGGTGGCACGAGCGGGGCTGTCTGAGTTGTTGGACAACAGAAAAGACGCAAAAGAGCTATATCGAGTTCACGATGATACTCATTTCATATCGCATTTTAAATATAACGATATAAGCCCTACTGAGACATCATTAAAGCATCCTGCAGCTGTCCAGATGTTATACATTATAGGTGAGGGCCATATGGCCAGTGTCATCCATGATCTGTTGGAGCTGGGGGCAAACTGTAGAGGGTCAATGCTGTCTTCTTTCATTTTGTGTTAACTGACTTTATGACTTGTTATATCAGCATTGTGTGTCACCGTTGAGACTGGAATTCAATGCATTCTATGTTTTCATCTCAAGCATATTAAGCTGCTGAGCTGAGAGTAAAATGAAATAGGAAATGCCAGAGAGCATCATACTTTCTTTGTATTGACAAGGTTTCAGCCGTAGGCTAGTTCATAGCTTTACTATATGATGTTGCAGTCTGATACTGAATCGGCCTTGGGGTTTTCCTATTGGTGTGAGAGAAATTATAGTATTGGAATGATACCATTGCAGTAGCAGTATAGGCAGCCTCTGGGTTTTGTCCATATACTGAACTGTAAAAAGTAATTTAATTACATTCACTTCATGGGAAGTTTAGAAAACAGCAACAAAACCTAAATCAAATCAAACTAATATTTAATGACTACTCTCTTCCTTTAATATAGCACAAATTCTCTGCAACAAATGTTCCTTGGCAGGTAGGTTGTTCCAAGTATCTTGGAGAACTTGGCACAGGTCTTCTGTGGATTTAGGCAGCCTTAATGTATTCTCTGTCTTGTTTGTCTCAAAGCACTCATTTATAGTAAATGACTTCCGACTGATTTGTTATTGATATTGGCAGATAGGGGTACAAATAAATATAGTTAAATTAAAACAGTTAAACATAAATAATGTCCTGTACAGACATTTGCCAAGTGCAAGTAATAAAATCATCATGCGATGAAAAGTGTATTTTAAATCTTAAGTTTAGGCAAGTGTTAATATTTAGAGTATGAGTTGCAAACTCAAAGGACCAGAGAAAATTTCGTCAACTCCTCCACTTCTCGCACCTGCTCTTGAGTTCTAACAGCCTTGCGCCTTTGAGTGACTTTCACTGAGTTTCATTCAATGGAAACACACCATTTATCTCCAGGCTCTCTTCTCCAAGGCCCTCCTTTAAACTAGAGTAGCAGTCTCTCAGGCCTCTCGTGAGTCTTCAACCAGCCACTCACAGCTCTGCCACACTACTACTTCCTTTCTACTTACAAACTTAGGGGAGATTTGGCTTTCAGAAGCTAGATCAAAGAGTCGGCATTGCCCCATCTGTCATGTCTTTGCCACTCTTGTTGCTTTGCAGAATCATTGACTCAGAGCTTTCTTGACAGCAAGTGTGTGAATCCTCGGCAGTCCCGTCATCTGGGAGTTATTTTTCATAGCCATAGTTCTGTTTTGGAATCATGCCATCCCCAATAAGCAAGAAAGGGAGGAGTTGAGAAGAAAGGCAAAGTTAGTCACATGTGAAGTAGATTATTTTATGGTTCTTATTCTAGGAGTGACAAAACACTTTACCTAAGAGATAGTAAGTATATTCACATTAAACAGAGCATTAGCTGCTGGAGGAGATATTGTTAAGGTTAGATGTTTTTGACCTCCACCTACCTTTCATTGGCCGTGCTGTACAGTGTATAAACTGCACACTTACTTCAGATTGGTATTACTGTGCTCGTGTGTGTGTGCAAGTTATGAATTTCTAGACTGACACTGTGTTACTCTGGCTTTGCACATTAATTCTTTGGTAGCATGAACAGGCCAGTCAACTCTCATTTTGCAGAGCAGGCACGTAGGGGAGGGAATGTTCTTTAGTTTAACCTTGTCATAGAGGCCTATGAGATGCCAGAGACAAAAGCCTTGCAGTGCTGGCAGAGGCCACCCCCGACATTATTGTTTTCTTTGGCAAGACTGCAGTGAAATTGGCCTGACATTACATCTCAACCTCATGTGTTAAAACACCTGCCCAGAGGTAAGGATGTCAAATACACGACATAGTAGCATGTTTTGGGGGCGGAGCTGTGTACATTATACTTCTACTGAATTCTGGAGCAGTTGTAAAAAACACATTAGATGCATACGTTAGTATAACTAAACTTAACTCACACGATTTTTTAAAAATCAAAAAAAGGTGACAAATATTCCAGTTAAAAGGGTTACTTGATTGCTTAGCATCATGCTTACTCAGGGGTTCACAAGATAAAAAGTAGCAGCATTGGCCAAAACCTGTGTTTTACTGCCTAAAATAGTACGTGAGGATTAGCTGCTCTCAAAAGGTGGATGTAAACATAGTGCTATCTTGTTTGGCAACCAATCTTGACAATACAAGTAAAATTTACTCTGGGCACATAGTATAGCTTGATTTGCATAATGGAAGAGGTTTTGTTTCTCCCAAGAGATTTAAAATTAATATTTCACTTACATCATATAAAAAGGCGCTTGAAGGAAATAAATATTAGTTTATAGTTATGTCATGTATAACATTTCCTTTTATGAATTCTCCTGCAGTTCTAAATATGTAATATTGCAATCGTGGCTTTGGAGGCCACCAAGCACTGAAAGTGTTAATTTATTTGACACCACAGCTGATAGATTATTTATTGCCTGATTTCCTTGCTCATCATTCTGATGAAAAAAAGCACATGTGCTCATTTCATTATTTTTGCTTTTACCAAACGAAAATAAAAATACTGTAATATATGCAGTAAAAGTCTGAGGCAGGAAATGATCTTCAACAGAATATGCAAAAGATAATCTTTATTAAATAAATTACCCATAGGCAACTCATAGAACTTGTTGGTACTCAACCCACTGAGCTACTTGGAAATTATGTAACCATTACAGGGAAGTGTGTAATTATGGTCCATTTCAAAACAAAACTAAAAAGTATTTGGCGTTGAGCATGATTTGTACTTGCAAGATACAATATTAATAATCTCACCCTAATTAGTGTGGCAAAAACTATGAGGGTTTTTGTCTTAGACATTTTTAAAAGATTAATACTTTACAGCATGAATTGCAAATCCCCATTTTCCACATGTACCCTATAATGATCTTTAGCTAACGTGCATGTGTTTCATGTGTTCGCCCAGCTCTAACCATCTACACAAGGTATCACTGCTACTGTACCTTCACTACCGCCTGTCATACAGTGTTCAGCACCCACACCTCTACACAGCTGCAAACAGCAACTATCCTGTCAAAACCTTTCCCATCCAGAGTAACAATATGTTCCTCTCCAGCAACACAGTGTCTGTAATCCTTTAGTCTACTGCACTGTCTTTCCAGCTGCAAAATTAGATTCACCTGTGATCAGTTGCTCATCTGTGTCTCTGCTAGTTTAACAAAGAAAGCTTGATCCTCTAAGTGAGGTACATGTACTGTATACTTGGCAAGATGAATAATAATCTTTGCTTAGATAGTAAACATTCTGCTGGAAATACTTAAAGCAACATTTTAACCACTATGGTGTATCTTGTAAAAGTGTAGTATATAACCTCTAATGTAGATTTTCCAGACCAAGACCAAAGCCCCTTGGCCTGGGTAAGGTTGTAAAGATAAACAGACCACACAGAATCTTTAAATAAAACTGCATTATATATTTTTTTCTGTTATTATCTCTTTCATATACTGAAACGTTCTGTATATGCGTCTTTTACTCTTTGTTGCTTTCATTGCAACAAATAATTGCTTTAATTCCAGCACCTCTATAAAACCAATTGGCTATGGAGAACCTTATTATTTTGTGTGTCAAATAGTTCAGTGAAGAAGAGATGCTGCATGAGTTGCTAAATTCCATTTCAAGAAGTGTGTAAATCTATATAAAAACAGAAGGTGTGATTTGCAACCATGTAAAATGAAATCATGAATGCAATCATAATATACATACATAACTAAGTGGTAACGAAGATCTTGTCACTTTGTTATTCAACGATTATCTTAATTTAATAATTAGAATGCGAAAGCGTTGGTCTTTCCATAACCTTCACCAAGTAGATTTTTCTACTTAAACTTAAGCCCTCACCACAACACTGACAGGTCAGGAATTAATCTTATTGTAGTGGTAAACACAAATTTGCAGGACTTAATCATTTATTTCATCTCAGAAATCCTAAACCTTTCCTTTTAGTCTGGTCCTTTACCCAGAACTTTCTGGCCACCTATGCTTTTCTTTATTGAGGTTCACTTGAGCTCTAAATTGGCTCATTAGCTGCCTAATTGGACAAATTAAACCCCCAATCAGGAATGCTTTGTCTTTCAGAGGTTCTGTAGATGCCTTTTAAATCATCTGTCGACTCAGATGGTGAAAGGAGGACAAATTTGCCAAGTGGAGCGAATAATTGCCTCAATTGAGGACTAGAAAAAGCTTGCAAACAAAAGGCCAGTGCATGCAGCTTACAGGCGAGACTGCACTCACCATTGACAACACCCAGGGCCACAATCAAGTGACTTGGTGAGGAAGGTAGGAAGACTAGTGCTACAAAGCTGAAGGTAACAGCTTAAGAGATCTATTTTTATAATAATTCAGCTCTGATGCCTGAAGGACATGCACAACGACATGACATCCTCCTTTTTGGCTCCTTATCGTTAGTAAGATAGAAGCAAACAAGATAAGTGTCCTTAACTTTTTAAAAACATTTTGCATGTGTGTGGCCTATTGTGAAAGAATGTGGAAGTGGCCAGACAGTATATGCTTTTAAAATGGTAACACATACATAGGAATTAAAAATCCATCTATTATCTTCTGCTTATCCGCAGTCAGGTCATCAGGCGTGCTGGGGCCCATCCCAGCTGTCTTCGGGTGAGAGGCGGGGTACACCCTGGACAGATCGCCAGTCCATCGCAGGGCCGCAATTAAAAATCATGTATGTTTATTCATCATGTTAGTTTTTCCAGGAGCTGTTGGAAGAATTTGCTGTAGAAAACCTAATGAATTAGCGTGCTCTACATGGAATGTGCATTTGTGACCCACACATCCAAGGGCAGATGATGGGATGAAGGTTTAACATGAGCCCAACATATTCAAGACAAAGCTGTTTAACAGTTTTTATCTATCTCTTATATTTCTTAATATACTTTGTCACAACAGGTTTGTGTGATACCGTGTGTAAAAAAATGTATCAAATTACAAATGGCAATATAGAGTTGCTTTGTAAAGTACTCAGAGACCATGAACTGTAAATCTATGGATTAGAACAAAAGTATAAAAGTATATACTAAGAGCACATTGGCATTAATAATTGTGAAGTGGATGAAGGCCATTTCATACTTGGACTCCAGCTGTAATTGCCCATTTAGTCTAACTCAGGCGACCACTCCAACTTAACATCAGAGATTCCCTGCACTAATGGGAGAATCTTTCTTGCTGCTCCTCTTAGAGTAGACATGTTGTGTCTCTTTGTTTTACTAATAAACTGTTCTGGGTTGTTGCTTAATATCTCTTCATGAATTAACAGGTCACATTTCTTATAGGTTTTCCACCGCAGCACTAGGTAATTGGCAGCTTGTTATCTAGAAAGTTAGACTCCAGCAACCATAGGTAAATGTATTCATTGGGCCAAAGCAGGTGACCCTGAATCATAATTGTAACTCTAGCAATAATTTTATTCACACAGGAGTCAATCAGCACATCTGTATTAGATCAGATCAATCCATCTTTCCAAACAAACTAGGTGAACATTGCTGTAGTCAAATCTCAAAGTACTCTTGGCTCAGGGATTTTGGCCAGTTGTAGACCAAAATCCAATGTGCCCTTTATCTTTAAAATCCTTGAAAATGTAGTTGTAAAACAACTGCCATCTGTGGAGGAATAACCTGCACAAAATGTCCAGTCAGGATTTAGAGTACATCATGCTACAGCGCTGGTGTGAGCCAGCAATGATCTTCTCCTAGCTTTAGACAATCTTTTCACTGCTTGTCCAGTTACACCTTAGTGCTTCCACACTATTGATTTTAATGTCTTAGTGCAGATACTGGACTGTGTCACTGCCATGGCATTCTGCACTTGGACTCATTCTATTCACTTTATACATCTTTACCTCTGGTAATATCAGGAAACGCTCCATAATCAAACAGAGATGATGCCTAGCTGCATCTATGTATTTAATGCTGTAGTTCCTCCAAATGACATGATCGGAAACAGCTAAGACAATGATAGAATGGCTTTGATACAGGTCTTTGACTGTCAACCAATGGCCAGGCTTTGTTATTATTGGTGGCATCAGGCAGGTGGGTGGAGATAAATTGCAACTGCTTAAAACACTGTAGTACATTTACAAAGCATTTTCAAATTTTCATGCTAAAAGTGAAGAGATCTGAATGCATCTTCCTCAAGGTAAACACAACACAGTATCCATCCCCCAAGCTTGAGTAACTGGTTGGGGGGGGGTTGAATAATGTAAAGGAACTGGGATGATACTCTGCACCAAAGCTGCAGAACTGTCAGCTAATTTTCAGGATTTAATTACAGCAAGCTGCAATTACCAGCCAGCTGTCAACACCCCCCCCCCCTCTCGGGCAGTACCACCAGGAGTCTTGCCACCACCCCCCTGCACTCTCTCCCTCACTCACACACACAAGCCCAAACTCAGCCACATGTAACTTGGAATAAAACACGTATGAGTTACCTTGATCCTTGGTGTCATTTTTATTCTGCATGTCCCTGGTTTTTCATACGTAGGTTACCTGCATTTTTCATAGTGTGCATGTTTGCACTTGTTGACATGAGTTTAAGTGTGACTGTGGAATATGTGTGTGTACTGTGGCAGCATGTCACTCTTACATGCCATAAGTGCTCCGCTAATAGCTATGAACTGAAAACACCAAACAGAGGCTAATATGCACTTGACATCATACAGTTAGACAGTGAAACGAAAACAAGAGTTTCTCCTTCTCTCACTTCCAGTTGGATATGCTGGTGGAAGCTGCTGAGCACACACTAGCGTGACATCCCTGTCTCAAGTGGACAGACACAATTAATCCCAGGGACAGTGGGGACCTGCTGACAGAGCAAGATAAGGTATCGGCCAGTGCCCAGCTCTTCACATGACCTGTTGCACATGTGTCTAATTTAGGCTATATGGCATGTATAATGTATTACTCAGAATTTCTGTTGGTTCCTTTTTACTTTATGCCCTGTAGGGTGGATGGTTGCAAAAAAGAAACATTTAATTCATTGCCCTATGAATATGTTCAAACCATTTATCAGTTGTGGGATATACCAATGCAGATGCTGATGCAGATTTTTTATTTTTCTTGATAGGCATGCAAGTTAAATAAATTTCTAGTCTTAAGGTGTGCAAAGGAGCAAAGCACAGCGGTTACTATGATATTTCTACTAACTTCTCCTAGAACCTGGTCAAAAAAGCAAACTAAAGCCACTGTGCATGACTGTGTGTATGACTCTGACTCCACGTGGAAGCATTTGACAGACAAAATATTTTGTGGTCGGAAGAAAACGCAAAGAGAACACTAATTTTCATAAAGTGCTACCGGTCCCAACATTCTAGGTGATATTTTTAGGCATTGAGCCATTGTATTTCAACAAATGCCGTTTTATAAAAGCTTTTATCTTAAGTGCCCCATGAGTCCCTGGAGTGCCTACATTTTTAGCATGGATGGTCATAGTGAGAACTGTTAAATCTGGTAGTGTCCGTGCCATCCTTTATCAAAAGTATTTATGTCTCAATTTAATTTATATTATGGAATGCTTATTTGCTTTTGTGTTTGCTCTTTTATTTTACCCATATATGTTATCCATATTGTCATGATCCAAATTTAATTAACAGGAAAGTGCTGTTTTACATGTTGGGCATTTAGTTGACACAAATCTATTTCTATTACTATTATGCAGCCGAGTAGATATGGACTCCTGTTGAGGTGTTTAAAGAAATGTAGGGATATGCCTTTAATGGCCAAATTATATAAAACCTATTTCCAAAATGTACTTTTGCACTAAGACTTCCATGTAACTTTGAATTCAGTTTCCCGCATGGATAATGGTAGAAATACTATATTTTTATCTGCTGAATTGTAATATGCAATTCCCAATGCATAAGCATTGGGAATTGCAAAGGCTGTTGAAGTGCAGCAAACAACCACATTGTCTCTTTCTGTTCTGACTACACTACTCACACAAACACTGCCAATTGTGCCCGGTCAAACTAAAATCACTATTGTGTGAAACGTGTCATTCAGCAAAATGTGAGTTACAGTTAATGTTTTCATCTAGTGGTTAATTATAGATAATTCTAGATAAACATGCCTATTTGAGTAATGATTATGCTGCTAGACCTTCGTGATGACATCCATGTTTTTGATTCATTTTGTTAGTTTTTGTACCATTCATTCGCTTCATACTTCAATTATAGTGGTTGACATTAACCATAATGTAGATGTTGATAATAACTGTCTCAACACTGCATTTATTTCACTGTTAGAGTGCATTAGATTTACTCAACATGTAAATAAACGCGTAAATAAACCAACGCACAGTTTTAATCACACCCTTGATCTTGTTCTGACCTATAAAGTAGAAATTGATCATTTAATAGTATCTGTGAAGGTTCTCAGGAAGTTTCAGAAAAACCTTTTGTTGTCTGACAATTTCTCCCCTAGTGTTGCTTCATCCTCTCTCTCTGCAGGTGTCCTTGACCTTGGAGCTGTGGTTACTGGTCCTGCCCTCCTGCCCAGTGCTTCGTCTGCTGCTTCTTGTTGTTGTAATGATCTCTGTTACCTAATGTTCTCTTCTCTCTCCTCTGTCCACTCACCCCAACCGGTAAAGGCAGATGACCGCCCACCCTGAGCCTGGTTCTGCTGGAGTTTTCTTCTCCACTGTCGCCTAGTGCTAGCTCAAATGTAATTGTTGGGTTTTCTACATATACTCCCTTTCGATCTATATACAGTACATGTATGGTGCTATACAAATTAAATTGTATTAATTTGAAGATTAAAGATTACTCTAGATAAATGTTGGTTTGTTCACTGGGGCCTGGTTTTGTCTGCTAGAAGGCTATTAGCAAACCACACAGGCTTTTGTCTCCTAGTGACAGATGTTTAAGATGACAGTGTTAAGTTAGTCACTTTATTGCAGCAGATTCATCATGTGAAGATAGTGTGTGTGTGTGTGTGTGTGTGTGTGTGTGTGTGTATGTGTGAAGAGCTATTCATACTACTTCTTGTTTTTAATGCCTGGTAAATTCAGTAGAAAGGAAAGTGAATCATGAAGAATGCAGTTGTCTCATTATGTTTTGTCGTGTTCCACCTTTGCAGCTCTATTGCTATACAGCCTGAAAAACCCGCAAAACACTTGATACGTGCCCCTGACAAAAGTTCAACTTTGGTAAACACGTATATCAGATTTATTTTCCCCCCAAAAAAGCTTTATACTAGCAGAAAACAAAACATCTTTTATTACCTTTGCCAAGTTTTCTTTTATTTTCACTTTTTAGTTTAGTTTGTGCATTTGTAATATTTATTTGTATTAAATCAAAGACAACTTGACTTGACCTGTGTCCTGGTAGCTTGATGGGATAAGCATCAGAGGGTGGCAAGATCAAATCCCAGCTCAGATTCATAGTCCATCACACATTTAAAGGTTGTGCTCGAGTAGGACACTCAGTGCTACTTGTAAGTTGTACTTGTAAGCGGCCTGGTAGCTCAATGGGTTAGGCGTCAGACTGGGATGCAGAAGGTTGTGGGTTCGAACCCCGTCTGACTCCTAACCCATCCCCTACCAGGTGTGTCTCTGAGCCAGACACCCAGCACTAGCTCCCTGTAAGTCACTTTGGATAAAAGCGTCTGCCAAGCAAGGTAAAGTAAAGTTGCTTTCGATAAAGGCATTTGTTGGTAAACACCGTTCTTATAGAAAGATATTAATTAAGATATCAAACACAGTACTTAGAAAGTACATCCCCTAGTATGAGTTACTCATTAAGGCAGATTTAGCCATGTTTTATGTATCTTTCACATTCTCTCTGTGCTTAATGAAATATTTTGCTAGCCTTAAAGATCCACATCTGATCGTGGTTTACTGTATCTCAGTATGTTTGCATTCGTACACACATGCCTCTCACTCTTTTCCCCTCATTTGTAAAGCTGCTTTTTCCCTCCTTTGCAAAAATTGAACTGGGCATATTCCAAATCAAGAGTGTGGGTACTCATTAGTACTGTTCTCATATCTCACAAAAGACTCTGGCTACAAAGAGGGAATCAAGCTCTATTTAAAGTAATGCCGCCAAGACTCCACTGCCAATGATAATGTGCTTTACATCATTTTGTCCTCGCCTTTATCTTGAGCTTCATAAAGAGTAGGCAACATGCAAAGTCATTAGGGACACGATAACTTCCCATATAATTAGATGGGGTAAGATAGGATGCCTGGTACACCACAGGGCAGACCCACTTACGACATAATCACTCATCCCACCAATGAGGGGCATCTTGTATGTTGGCAATAAATTGAGATGATTACAATTAGCCACGACAGAGTGTTTGCTTCTGTCTGTTCTGACCAAAGCGCTGTATGAATGTAATTTGCCTCTGGTTTAGAACACTGGCTCTGACTCAGTCTCGTTACACTAGATGCACTGTTATTTTTAGATTGGACTGAACTCCCCCTTAACTAATGGATTCTTGGCTTATGAATCAGCAGATGCTTGAAGATAGGGTTTGATTTGGAAATTAGGGCAAGATAGAAAGTCCAGACTCTAGTTTGAATCACATTCACAACTGATTCTTCTATTTTTAAGAAGAATAATAGAGAGCTAAACACTTGCTTTCAATGAACACTTTGTTAGACATGAGCAGACATTCATTCGTAGTGGAGACATTTATTTTCACTTAAGTCAGATTTAGAGATTCTTTACTTTTAGTTTTTTAGGTAAATTGTATGACATCAAAGAAACTCTTCACTTCAAAGTTTTGAAGATCTTCTAATTTGTACTGTCACCGCAGCTTAGTCCTCATTAAAATAATGCCCGTTGTTAACTTCAGAGAGACATGCAAAAACACACCTTGAGGGTCTCTGTGGCAATCTGCAGGTGCTCGGTCAAGACATTTCCCAGTTATTTTAGAACTAATGTGAGTCTACTGTTGAGATGGGGATGTTCTGTATATATAGTAGGGCTGCAGGTTTTTAAAAAAAGCAGGAGTTGAATCTATTTTTTTTACGTCAGTGCTTTTATGACTGGAGACGTAGATAGGAAATGCACATTAAAGAACTATTAAGAATTATTATGACCAAGTTTAAATTAAATTTCTAGGCAACTGAACAGTGATTAGGTTTTTGAAGTGAACATGATCATATAATAAATGGTAAATAGCCTGCACTTTTGTGCTTTACATTGCTTCTCATTCACTCAGTTACTAGTCACTAGAGTTACTGTTATTTAAACCAGTCCACTATCTCTTCCTGATCTTAATCCAATGCTGTGAGTGCCTGAATCCAACCGTAATAAATATTTATAACACTGTTGTGTGTCACAAAGCTTCTTGTTCTTCTTCAAAATTTGATGTTTTTACAGAAGGAAAATTGTTTGTTGCAGATGAAATGATTTGCTGGAATCATTCCTGCGTACACTGAAATCATATGTTCAGTATGAATGTATTTTTGTGAGCACTGGGCTCTATTTAACAATAAGAACAAGAGAGGCGTAAGCTGTTCCTCCAACACTTTCATGTAAAGCCTAACACACCAGAATTCATAAATAAAATTAGATATGTAAATTATGGAAAGCCAATATAGTATATAATACGTCTATTTTATCAGTACCAATTGGAAAATTCTGTCCACAACTTAACACACTTTATTTATTTATTCACTAAAGCATTACAATACAAAGGCCATTTACTTGTCTGTAGGACTATAAATAACTGAATGAGTGTCCTGTGATTTCTATTGTGTCGCCACAGTATCTGAGCACTGTCACCCCCTGGCTATCTAACTACATATGCAGGAACCAAGCTAAGAAACCCAGGGGCTTGTACTGCTCTGCTGCTCTGTTTTTTCATGTTTTCATCCACTTGCAGTTGCAGTCTGCCCAAGGCCGAGCAGGTTGAATGCACAAGGACAAGTCAGTGCTGCATGTAGGTTTTTTCCAAGAGTCAGTAAGCCCATTCGTCCTAATGGATTCAGGAAGTGTGTGCCCAGATCAAGATGCTGGGTATTAAGTGCTCTCCATGTCTTTCTACACACATCCTCACCTTTGTTTCTAGCCCAAGGATGCTCTTACAGAGGGTCAATTTAGAAGCATCATTCAACTTGAAAGAGGGGAAGAGAAGGGTCATGGAAAAGAAAATTATACTAATGGCTGTGAGAGGAGATAGCTACAGTGCCAGGTTGGCACTTTCAGTGCCTTCTTCCACGGTCTTGACCTCTTCTATTGATGTTTTTAAACCTTTCTCAGTTCTTTTTTTATTTATTATTATTCAAGTTTAAAAAAACCCTGGCCCCAGTACTCAGCCTTCTGTCATGTTTGCAATTCAATCGCAGTAAATAGAATCTAAACTTCAGAATTAAAGAATCTTTCAATAACATTTAGCTGCCTTATTTTCACCAACTTAGTTCTTCTGTGACGACTTTCCACCAAATGATATTAAGATGTGTTCCTATTACTTTCTGTCTGCGGCCAAGTGTCAGAGATTCACATTTATTTTCAGGTGTTATTAGAAATACAATTTGGAGGAAGGAAAATTATTCCAGTGTCTTTCATCACAAGAGAAACACATCTGTAATATGTAAAACTAAAACATGTTAAAATGTGGACTGGTTCATGGTGTTGCTACAGAAGATATACATGTCATATTCAGCATTTCCAAGTAATGCTGTATTTGCAGTATTTACATAAATTATGCTCATCAAAACCTTACTATAATCTGACCATTGCTTGCCGGTACATACAAACAGTGTATTTACAAGAACTGAATGTTGATGAAATAAATACCTTTCCTGTCATTATGAGTGTATAAGGACAACCTACAGTACATTTACCTCTAAACAATCAAAAGGAACTTCACATTAAAATACTATTGTTTACTAAGTTTACAGTGGTTGTTTCCTTCAAATAAAAAGCACATTCGATCCTAATTCATGTACGTGTGAGTCCAGGATTCATTGGGATCTTGTCATAATGATCAAATGTTTGCAACCCAAGTGCAGTCTTGAAAGGATGATGACCAACCCGACGGTACAGTGATAATTATGGAGCATTTGATGACTGCAGTATCAGCAGCAGTAAACCAGTTATTAATTGCTGATTCTCTAGCTCCTCCCTCTACAATAACTGACACTTGAGCAGCTCATCAGCCAGGCTGATGTCTGTGTGAATGTATTGTCATCGGCTTTCATCCTGCTCTCCAATTAATGCCACTCAAACTTCATCCTGTTACATCCTGTCACATTTGTTTGCAGATTCTGTCCCAGTATTGCCTACCAACACTCCATATCCTATTGCCTTAGTGCAATCAGATCAGCGGACATAAAACTCTTTGGTGCTCCAGCCAGGCTGCCTTTCAGTGGGACTGAAACCCTATTGATCAAAGCATTCAGACGTGTCCAGGCCCTTTCCCCCAGTGCATCATGGTACTGCTTGTCAAAGCCAAAGGAGCCTAACAACAACAAACATCTCTGCTGCTACTGCCTGTCTCTCTCTGATTAGCTGCCGGGGAGATATATTTAGAGAATCCCAGTTCCTTTGAAGAGGAAGAAGAGTGGAGCCCACCCCCTACCCCTATCTCCCACCTCCTCCAACCCCCTTCCAAATTACAGTCCAACATGCTTTGTTCATTTTTGCTTATTCTTGCTTTACTGGCAGCTGTAGCTGACTTTTGATGGTTTCACTGACTATCTGCTCGCTTGAGCCTCCCTTTCTTACAGACTGCCATTAAAGCCAGTTTTAAAGTGGACACGTCGACTTCTTTACATACTGTACAGTATTTCAGCATACTTAACCATGTCAATAACATGTTGAAAATGCATTGCTCAGTCAGTCACAGCAAGTTGGAAATCAAGATCGCACTAACAGGAGAGGTTCCCTAGCAGGCAGATGGTAGAGAACTGTTATTACTCACCACAACAGTCTTGAAGCACATATTTGTAAAACATAACTAGTTACAAATTGTGAAAAATTGTAGTATAGAATCAAACAATAGGTGTTTTACGCGAACACGTAAATACATATCTAACCACCAAATATGCAAAGAAAAGAATAAGGTCACTAGGAGATAATTACAATGCAGTAAATAGTAAGGAAAAAGAGTGACAGTAAACTAAAAAAACAATGTGTAAACTAAGCTACATAGAGCTCTCCTGTGTGCTAACACATACATCTGACAGGAATTTAAAAATGGAGGTGAGGTGTGAAAAACACAACCTGTCTTTCATACCTCTGACTTAATTGACAGATCAACTTTGAGGATGCCCACACAATCAGCAGCTGGTCCTGGCGATGCCATTCAAATTAGCTGGATATTAGAGAATCCCTCGGCTGAAACTACATAAATTATACATAATGAAATGCAATTAACATTTTTACTCTGACAATTAAATACATTAAAGACTTGGGCCTGTGTGCTACGAGAGAAGAGGTGGGCGGATGGAGAGGAATTGTATAAAACAGCTAGCTACCTTTAACGTTCACCAATACACTCAGTGACTGTCTGCTCAAATGTTTACAGACCAATTAATGCTGGTGGACAGCCTCTCAATCAAACCAAATGCCAGCTTTTGCATGGAATATTAAGTGGCTTATAATGGAGTGAATAGTGAATAAATTCCATCACTTGTGCCTCTTGCAAAATAATGCAGCAGAAGATGGGGAAAATAGCAAAAGTGTTATTATTGTCTGGTGTATTAAATGTAAGAAACAAGCCAAATTACATAAGAGGCAACCTCTAACTTTAGTGCTAATAAAACCATTTTGGATGCATATATTAAAAGGGTAAATTATCTGGGGTAGCAAAACTTGGCCACTCCCACACATGCAGATGAGTACCTCTGCAGTCACACAGTAATATTACACATGAGTTAAGATCACAGGCGGACTCACACCCACCTAGACCATGCCTGCAGTATTCCTTTAAAGGAATAGGTAAACAGAGGCTCCATTGTACCGTCGTACAGGCACTATGTTTTTATTCCTCATTGAAAGGACAGCAAGTCGACAGTGTGGTCCAGTCTATCAGCAGCCTCTGGATATCTTACTTCATCAGGTCAACTACATCTTTCTGATTACATCTGCTAAAAGCTACCAGTTTGTTTTGTGTCTAGATCAGCAAAGCAGCGATGGCCCAAGATACCGATGCTACAGAAGTCTGCCTCTTATCTGGGCTCCTCAGTAGGGTAAAGAAAAGGAGGGTTATAAGTGAGGATACTGAGGGGCATGGAGCGCCTATTGAAAAGGACTTAGCATTCACTATGTGCACTTGTAAAAAAAATTCATAATTGAAGCAAAATATGTTCTATTACTGAGATAATTGGATAAGAGATGAGGAATCAGTTAATTAATATCAAAAATCAGATGAACCCACACTATCACGCTTTTTTCTACTCATCTGTGGTGATTTAATTAAAACTAGAGACCTTTAATGCTGCCTACTGGCTTTGTCTCATGCACCATTTGAATAGCATTCTAATGAAATCACTGCTGAGGTGTCACAATCATCTCATCACAATTTAACAAGAAGTTATTAAGCTGGTTTTATTTTTAGACCACCTCAGGATGGGCAGGAGGGGTCGTGGCAGCAAAAAATTAGGAACGTGCTGGGCAAGATAAACAATGGAATATCTTTACTTGATTCAGATGTATCTCTAAACTCGCATCTTGATGTCTATCACTTCATAAATAAGCATGTAAGTGGATAGATATGTGGATAGTTAGTACAGTGTTAGGAACAATGTTAGAGCTGTTTATATTAGAAATAACGATGCTAAAAGTGAGCTTAAACATATTTAAACATTTCAACAAAACCATTAAATGTGGTTATACTACATTTCAATTCAGTTTAATTTATATAGTGCCAAATGACAACAGAAGCTATCTCAAGGCACTTTACATTATAAGGTTTAAGATCTTACAGAATATAAGTAAATATAGAAATATCCACATTATGTGGAAAACCCAGCAATTCCACTGGAGTAAGCACTTAGGCGACACCACAGAGGAAAAACTCCCTTTAACAGAAGAAACCTTTAGCAGAACCAGGCTCATGTTGAGCGGTCATCTGGTTGCAGTGAGTAGAAAGAGTAAAGAGAAAATAACAACAAATAATATACAGTAACAAAGACAATAACAAGACACAGCAGACAAAACGGGCAGGTCTGTAGGGCCACCATTTGAGTTGTTGTTTTCGGCAATATATAAAAAAAAATATGTACACTGTATTAAAAAAACTAAAATGTTAGGTGAAGACTTTGCTTAATATAAAATATTAAGTGAAGACTTTGTACAATATTAGATGTTTTCTAATTAGATATTAGTATGTTTTATTGCAATCTAATATATATCATTATACAGCAGCTTGTGGTTGTGTACTTCTCTTGTTCTCCTACATTTTTTTCCAAAAAAGGTGAAAGATGCATATCATAGATGCACTGGGCCGCATCATCTGCGATGTGACCTGGTGTCATCGGGTGTCTCAGGTCTTTCCACATGGCTAGTGTTGATCAGATCGCAGCCTGCTTCCCAGGAGCATTCACCTACAGATCTGTTTCCTGATCCAAAGTCACCTCGTGGCTTTCTCTGCGGCTCAGGTTGCTGATCCTATGGCTCCCCTCTTGGCATTCCCACTGATGCCCACCTAGGTGAATGTTTTGCAAAGTGAGCGGCATGCAAACTCCTGGCAACACATCTCCACAGTCTCACAGCATATGTACCAGTTATTTCTTCACCATTCCTCCACAAGCTCCGGATACTTGGCTCCCTTTCTCGCATCGGCCTCAACCATGCACTCTTCTCAAGGCACTGTTAATTCCAGGATGTTCCATTGGCTGGTGGATTCTGAGACAATGACCATGTCAGGCCTCAGCCCTGATGATGCTATTTGGGCTGGAAGCTTTAACTGCTTTCCTCAGTCCACTTCCATATGCCAGTCAATGGTAGTGTTTAGGAGGATGGTCTTTAATCCAGGTCGACGTGGTTTTTCAACTGCTCTTACCAAGGTTTATTCATTTTGTTGTTACCCCTTCGGTGTTCTTCCTGGCTCTAGTTATATTTTCAACAATTGCCTTTAGCAGCTGGCCATAGTACCAGTGGAAGCAGCCTTCTTCCAGGTTTCCAAAGGGGGCAGGATGGTGTTTCACTCTTACCCCAGATGTGGAGGTTAGCTGGAATAGAAGGGGTATCATAGACATCTTGGACCAGGAACCTTACACAGCAGTAGTCCATGTGCCAGATGTCAGACTATGCAATCTGTGATTGCAGCACACATTCCCATCTCGCGCTGGTTCCTTGGTGTCTCTTTCCCACCGGCTTGATTGCTCAAACCTCCTCTATGCCTGCTTGCACCTCCTTCTTTATACACTGCTGTTGTTGACCCTGGCTGCTGGAAAGTAGCCAATACCGCCTTTGCCTGTGACAATAGTCCCCACCAGTGGCATTGTTTCCCTGCCTTCAGAGCTTTACCAACACTCCACTTCTTGCCTGTAAGAATCTGGATACGTGGAATTTCCACTTTTGGTGCCTGGATTCTCTGTACTGCAAGGCTTTCCTTACCCTTCTCTCAGTGAGGCTACTGATTGGGAGCTGTAAGGTGTTACTAGTGCCATACAGAGCAGCAGTGGTGAGGCTCTGTGGTAGTCCAGGCAGTCTCCTTAAATAGCTGCTAATCAGCTGTCCAAACAACAATTTCCCAAAGGGGATCAATAAAGTATTTATTCTTATTATTATTAAAGACTAAATATAACAAAAAATAGTTTTTAGTGGTATCTATTCATATAAATAATAAAAATTAAAATCAGCCTAGCAATTCTTTTTTACTTGAACTCCAAACTCACTCCCTTTAATCTTAGATTTCTTACTTTTTGCTTAGAATTTTTCTAATCTCATATTTCTGAGAAAAAAATCTGAATTCTGACAGAATTCTTTTTCTTTATTTCAGTTGATGAGTCAGCTAGTGTCAGCATTAGCCAATACAGCACCTGTGATACAGAATGGAAGCCGAAGGAGCAGTACACAGGGCTCCTTCTCCAAACTTGTCAAGAACAGACTATGGTCAACATACAGTATATGAACGTCTAAACTACTTGATTATAATGTCTCTGAAGTATGACTTTGTTTGTTTGATCAGACTTTATCAATTACATTGTTAAAAGAAAAGCAGGAATAAAACCACTAGCAGGTGAGTATGTGATCATTAATGCTTCACTTCCAGTTGATTTGAACACTTCAGACCTGCTTTCATACTTTCTGAATGTTCTCTTATGAGAGTAAGATAGTGTTGTCAACACATAGGCTTCTAACTTCTGTTGATTCATTTTGTTCTTCTTAGCAGTACAGTGACATATTCCTGATGGTTAGGTTGAAGTTATCTAATTTCTGGTAACACTAGTAATGACATTTGTTCAAATACAATTTTTGGAACCTGTGTATTTTCTGGTTAATCTCTGGCTTCAAGCTCATTATTGTGGAGACTTTTTAGGACCCTTTAGGCCATGTTTGCTTTCATTTTAGTGTTTTAATTCTTACTTAATATTGATACAATTAACAGTATAAAGTGCTCATTGTCAATAAGGATTCAGTACTGGCACATATTGATTGATAACCATTACAAAAATCAAGTCTTTTAGTGATTTTGTTTTCAATGAGTAGCAACACAAGCTTATAACCATAAAATGTTTTACATATGTGATCAGGTTAGCATTTCATTGTGCTCTGCACACTGTGCTTTGTACATATGATAATAATAAAGTTAAACTTGCATTCTTCTTCTTCTTCTTGACTCTGTGCCATATATGGTCATATCCTGTCATTTCTTTCCCACTCCCACACTCCTGCTCTAACCAATTAACCTGCAATCAAGCCAACACCACTTACCTGTTCTTCTCCCTTTTGAAGTTGGTCTGGGAGCTCCAATCCCCTGCAAGATTGTTTGCTTATATGACCTTTGGAACAGAGGCTCCCCAGTACCTCTATTTTGTACCAGACCCTTAACCTCTCTCATATAGTACCCTGTTCGACCTGATTTTTTCTGTCTTTTAAATTTGTAGTTTGGATTCTAGTCGCCTCAGTTTTCAGCCCTGTTGGACATCTGTACTCTTTGGATTTTCTGACCTCTTCCTATCCTCTGTATTAGTAAATGACTCTGTATTGTTTTTTGAACTTTTTCTTGTTGAAACTGTTGTCTTCTAGCTCAAACCTTTGTTCTGTCTTCAACAACTACAAATACGTTCTGTGATCCTGAAATCGGTACTAATAAGTATGACTGTTCAGTTTCCGGACATAAGGTCCCCCTGCAATCATCCTCTATTATCATCTTCTACAATAAACCTTTTAAATCTTCAGTATTCACAGGTGTCCTGTGAGTTCTTAAGCCTTTTACATCCCACATTACTTAATAATCTGTTCTGTAACTTAACAAACTTACTTACATGGAACACTCATACTCATTATGTATAGTTTGAGATACAATCACCTTTTTCTGATCAATCATAGTGAAAAATTAGACTAATGAATTAAAATATTTGAAAGGAAATGAAAGAGGAAACGCTTCTACTAGACGTTCTTTTCTGGATCCTCAAAAAGGTTTATCCAATAGCAACTGGACCTAGTAGGTTTCTTGACGACGTTTCGCCCTTCTATCCAGAGGGCTTTCTCAAGTCTGCTATTGGATAAACCTTTTTGAGATAACCATGACCTGGAAGACTGAGAACCTTCACAGATATATTTTCTGGATCCGACACCTGAACCAATCAGATTTTACATCAGGTGGGCGTCAGGCGTTTCCCGTCATGCCTTGAGGTTTTGCAGCTGGTGGAGAGCAACTGCAGGGCCTTGCTCCAAAATATGTGCTCCAAAATATCACAAGGTTATCGTTGCCTACGTAGGCACAACGTCAAAACAGCTCGGCGTTAAGTAAGACACAAATCTAACCGGCAGGCACTGCGCGCCGATCACCGCTGATCGAATCTGTGCAGAACTTGCTCATCTCGACAAGCCCATTGTTTGGTCATGAAATATGTCACGGTGCCTGTGAACAGTTGTTTGATTAGTTTATTAATATCCAACTGCACATGCTGTTACAGGCTATACTTCCTCATCACATATCAAATGCAAATTCAGTGGATTTAGTCCACTTTTAGTACTTTAATTAATTGCATTCATCATTTCTCTCCTGTCCAGTTCATATGTATCGTTTGCCCTTTGCTGCTGGTTAAGGTCCCACATGGTCACAGTGAAATGGTGGTATCTGGTGTATTTTCACATAAAAACTGTAGACAAGTGGTATTTAGATTGGGGGAATGTTGGCCTTCACAGATATTTAACCTTGTCTGTGTTATTAGATCAGAAGGAGGAGGTTAAGGGTGGGATCCATAACATAGGCCTCAACCACCTTCTGGGAATGTTGGCTGACATCTAAACATAGACCTCAAAGATATTGCTCTTCTAAATCAAGCTAATGAGTGAGATATGACGCACCCCTGAGAGAAACAGTTCTCTGCCCAACTCATTTATTCCTTCAGCTATCAGGCTGTTAAATACCCAGTAACTTAGGTATGGACTGTATTTAAGTATTTATTTACCCCATGCTGAGCTTTTTACACGTGGTTTTTATGTGGGTTTGCAGGTATTGTTGTTGCAGGTATATATCATTGTATTTGGGTCTGTCAAACTGAATTTCCCATTGTGGGATAAATAAAGTTTTCTGAATCTGAGTTTCAGAGTAGTTTTATATGATGGATGACGCAAGCTAGTCACCTCAAATCACATTTGACTGAACTGAACTGAAGTGTATCAACAATAAAATGAGTGTAAGTCTGTAAAGTGATTATCCCATTATGGTGTAGTGCTTCATAAAATGGATTGTAGTGTTACTTTTAATTACATTTTAAACATTTTATTTAGTATTTTTTGCAGGTTATTTGCCCATGCTGTCAAAGGAATTCAGATGGTTCCCACATCGCCCTTTCCTCTGTAACCCTCCCTGGTAATCCCTCCCTCTCAATGCTTCACTCAACCTACAACCTCACAGAGCTGGACGGTTTGAGGATGGATGTTGAAGGCTGCTCTGGTCCCACAGCAATTAACTCTTCTACTGCAAGAAGCAGGCTGTCAGGTTGATAGAATCTTCCCACTGCTGCTGTTTGTCGCACAATCCAGGAGGGGCTGGAGACAAATAGTTCAAGAGTCAAGACCACAAGCAAAGGCCAGGGAGACGCATTGCAAGTCATCAAGTGCTCTAGTGTCAGTTTCCACAGTCACTGACTATGACTGCAATACAAGAAACTGTGAAATGAAGCACAACTTAAGGAACATAAGTATATTTGAGTCCAGGACACTTTAGTTCAATTCAATCCAATTTGATTCAATTTAGCTTTATTTATATAGTGCTGAATCACAAGAAATCTCGAGGCACTCTACGATGTAAGCTTCAAGACCTTATGGAATTACAAAGAAACCCCTTGGTTCATAAGCACATTCTAACATTTATCTTGTAAACTATTGGAATGAATGGGATGGGCTGTTGCACATACTGGAACAAAGCTGCAACTTTGCTGTAAATGATAGAAAACATTTGTATTTAGTAAAAAAAACCTGGAAAAAAAAGGAACATATAAGCCAAAACACAATGAATAGTACTGCCAAAAATAGTGGAGTTTGAATATTCCACATTATTTTTTGCAAATTTATTTTACTTTTGAATCAACTTTTTCTTTTAAATAAAAACTTCCCTGACATTAACTCTAAAATCTAAAGATAGAAAATATTAATAACAATAGAATTATACGTATTGCATGGATGTTGCAAAGCAAGATCAGAAATGCTGGAAGAAAATAATATGTACATGAGATATTTTGGGGAAAAATAAATACATTTCCTGTGTATATTTAATTCCTATGCTAAGAATAATTGTGTGTGCAACTCTGCATTTGAGTTACAGTTAGATTCTCCACAAACACATATTTGTGATTGCGGTTTAGTTGTACAGAAACAGGGTTGTATTATTTTTGGAAAAAGCTTTGCTCTATATCAACTCAAAACCGACCAAAAGATTGATTTAATATCTGAATAGATTGTGCATCTCATTGAGGAACTTTATTGTCCCATCGAATATCATACATTTTGTACAGTTTGACTCAAAAGTGGTAACAGATTGTGGAGATCTTTTTTGGGGGGAGGGGTAAAAAAAAGGCACTAGGATTACAAGACAAGGGGGCTTAGAAAAATAAAAAAATTCTTTAGTTTCCATGCCAGAGTCCCAACAAATTTATCCATGTCTGTACCTGGAGGATATGAGATCACAATCTTTCTACATTTGGCTGGAAGAGGCGTACAGTTCAGTTCTTTTGGCAGAGTGGACAGGGCATTATATCACCACTGTGGGTCAATGTAGTTGGCTCGTACTGTGGAAAGGGGAACATATCCATCCAAGTGTGAAATCGACTGAGCATCCTGACAACCTGTGTCAACATCTCCTCTTTGACTTCTGTCCCACCTTCACATTCTCCTTTCTCTCTGAAATTCAAAACAGTGACTAACAGTGTTATAAATTTATATATATACACACATAACATATTATATTTAACACAATTCTTACCCTGTCTTGTTCCAAACAGCAATATGACCTTTCTCTTTGAAGCAGCAAGTTATAGCATCCCTATGCTTACTAATGGACTCTTGGAAACTTAAAAACTTTAAATAACTCACTAACTAAACTTTAAATTAAATTAAAAAAAAACTGTTGACTACATTTTGAATGGGTCTTGGATAACACATGTATAAGATGACTGCTCTTTTGTCCCTTCTGTTGTTTTGACTTATCTGATGTGATTAGTTGTGATGTAGCACAATGATGCAGCTAAACCCCTTTTGAAAAAAAAACATAGCTCAATACTGCCAAATATATTGCACAGATCAAACATGATCGGCAGATGAACCAAAACATCGAAAGCAAAAAAATAAATCAAATCAAAAAAGGCAAATTCTTTTATGCATTGTCTCATGTGGCTGCCCCAATATGTCCATACACAGTCAGGATATTTGCATATGCACAAGCTCGCAAACTAGATGATTGTGCTCCAAGTGAACCGTGTCTGCTGTTACCCTCAGCTACAATTGTCACACTTTGTCGAAAAACAAGCAGAAACCATGATTTGGCCTTAACTGTAGTACCACTGACCAAACCACAGTACACTCACATTTACTTTATTTGTAAAACCATGAAACAACCTTCTGATTTCTTTCCCTCCTCCCCACATACTGCCTTTCGTACCTCTACCCTCACCAATTCTTTTTGACTCCAGGTCCCTCCACCCCCACATGCAGCACACAGAACCGTGTGCGTAGGTCCTGCTTCCTTGTATTAGCAGGCCCAGAGGGTAGGTAAGCCACTTAACCTGTCATCTCAAATTGTGTGCACAAAAGCAGATAGGTGGCTCAGCTCTCCCTTCGTAGAGGACAGAGTGAAGCACTCAAACTGTGTAGGAGCAGCTGAGTGAGGGCCATAGGGATGCTCAGACGGTTACGGTTCATATGGGGATACACAAGTATGTGTTTGAGATGAGTGGAGGGAAGATGAGACTGACTGATAGTTGGTATCATAGGGACTGTGGTTATTGTAGGGTATGATCTGAGGGAGTGCAAATGTGAAAAACAGCAGTAGATATCAGGTCAGGGCAGGTCCTCTGGAACATTTTAGAGCATGTCAATGAAGCTTCTGCATGAAAGGCTTTGTTGCATTATAATAACATAAATCTGGCTACAAACTTTCAAGCCTCCCTTAAATGCAGTGCTTAGTCTCCGTACGTTGATGTTCGTCTGTAATAACATTTTCTGAAACCAGCAGGTGTATTACAATATATTAACATGTCTGATAGTAATAACACATGTTTTGTATGTTTTGTGTATGTCATCTCAATGACACGACTGTATTATCGTTCTGCAGATTGGCGTGGGTGGACATTTTTGGACTACTAATACTACTAATAATTGTTATTACGACAGCAGTGTAGTGTGAAGTTTCCTTACTTTTATGTTCTTATTCATTTGTCAGGCCCTTGAACCTCTCAATCCCCCAAACTCATGTCACTGCTTCTCATTCTGTGACTTTACAAGTTAACATAACATATCTATTTATTGATCAGGGTCTACCACATAGAGCTGCTTGAAGTAGCATTTGTCTGACTATTGACTGCCCTTGCCCTTCACCCATCGTCTTTCTTCTCCCACATCTAAACTTGACAGGTTCACTTACCCTTGTTTCTCCATTCCCCCTTCATTCTGCCAGTCGTATCTGCATGGCAGAGGAAGTGAAATGGGGTCACTATCTGTCATCCAATCAGATGGGTAAACACCCACAGTCCTTCACTGTGGTAAGAAATCAATAGCTAGCAGACTTTATAATAGACATGGCCATCGAAAGCTGGGCACAAGATTAGGAGTATTAGGTAGTTGTAGCTAGAATTTATGTCCCTGACACATACAACAGAAAGGTATTAGACAGTCACTTTCTGAAGCGAGGAGCTGATTCACCATGTTGTTTTCAGTTCACTGGAAAACTCTAATCTAATTTGATTGATTTACACTATCTTTGTTACAGTTCTAATTATTCAGACATCAGAGGCGTCACCTCTAATGTAACTTAAAGAGTCACAAAACACACACACACACGGTAGACAGCATGTCTTGATGTTCTTTCTAATTACGAAATGTAATAATGTAATTTTTCTGAATTATTATATATATACACATTAAAAGTTTTTCTTGAGTTCCTGTGCACATCTTTTAAAGGATCATGACTTTCATTTTTCTTCATTTCTCAAAACAAGCTTCAGTTTAATTACTGCCTTGCGACCATTCTGCTAGTACTGAACTTCAGATTGTTATCAATTTTCTTTTTATTACTTGGTATGACAAATGAGTTAGCTTCTGAACAGCTTGTTTAATATAGATTCGTATCACAGACAATATTTCCATAACAGCACACATACACTGTCTGATTATTAAGTATTTGGCTACTTAGCAAATAAGATCTGTTTAAGGTTGAAAGAAAGACCTTGAAGTGAAGCACGCCACCACAGACCTTACAGCATCTCACTGAAACTTTCTATTATCACTGGACCATGTTAGCTTTTTTCCAGCACTGACACTGTCTCCAGGTCCTTCTAGTCATTTCCCCTTCTGTAGCTGCTAGGCTTTAACTCACACCTCAGGGCTAGTTAAGGCCTCTTTGCTCCACTGCACTTCATAACAACATATAGACACACAACCCAGCAGTTTGTGTGTATGTGTAGTGTACACACGGAAGGCTTATCCGACCTCATAGATGTCTATGAGGCCCACTTTTAAGCTTCCGTGGCTGCAGTGGAAGCACTCATGCTGTACATCAGGTAAGGGAGGGAAGCTTTTTATAGTAGCTGTTTTGCCTAAAGCTGTGTTCAATGTTTAGCCATGTCAGGACTGGAGTCAGGCACTCCCCCGGGGCTGCTGCTGTGTCCAGTCTGATTTTCATATTTTAAAATGAGTTCTGGTAACTTTTTTTGTTCGCAGTAAAAAAGATTTTCTTTAGTGCACATTAACACATTATGTTCCGTGTTGTAGATTATTGTTCGGCTATTGTGCACGTTTCATTAGGTTGTATGTGGTAAATATGTGTTTAAATTAACTGTGATACTGTACCATAATAAATTAGTAAAATAATATGGCAAATAAGAAGCTGCAATCTCTTTCTGGTGTCTGCTGAAGGTGGGGAAACATATTATCAAGAGGCTTCCTGGTTTTGTACCATAACAATAATCAAATATGTCTTAGTGGTACACACTGCAAAATAAAGAGGTTGTCAGCATTCTTTTAAAAAAAGCAACTTTTAACATTTAGAGATATCTAAATAAAGATAAAAGCTGTTACAGAGTTGATAAAGATATATGTAAATTAAGGCAAATATGCTTTTAGTAGTGGTGTGTGCAGGCTTGGGTGTCAACCCAATACCGATAGTAAACAGGGTCAGTATCCTCGATGCCGATCTGATACTATTACTTCATATGGGCAGCCTGCTGGAAGATGAACCCTCATTACATAAAAGTAAAGTAACAATGAATTGCTTTGAAAAATAAAAATTAATCACTGTAAAATCACAACTACATTCACAAAATATTAAGAAAAAAAAACGTTAAATGTTAAATGAACATCCAGAACCAGCATACCTCTCCTGAATAAAGATGAAAACATAGAAAACACCAGTGTTAGAATTAAGTTAGAACCAGTCTAGAACCAGGATACCTATCTAGAACCTGGAGTCAATCACAATTGGTGCCTTTCACAATGTGCACCAACCTCTAAAAGGAGTTAATGTGTCTCCCAAAAATGAGTAATTTTGATGTAATGATGTTTAGAGAAGTAAATATAAAAGCAATTGTAAATTTTATGGAAGTGATACTGTCCTAGTGGGAGATACCAGAGGGTGCATTTTCCAGCAGGGGTTCTCTGTCTCGCTGATGGATTTCCCTCCTCCTCTTCTGCCCAGTAGTTTGGTTTTCTCCTGTCATGTGTGTCCTCTTTTTCACACTTGCACCATTTCCCATTTCACTTTTCCAGCTGTCCTCAGTCTAGTCATTAGTTGTTTTTTTTTTTTTTTTTGGCCTGTCAGTAACACAGATGACACATGAGTACGTCATGTATGTATAGCTGTGTAGTCAACATTCACGGCCCTTTATTTTATTGTTTTATATCTATTTATTTGTTTACTTATTTATTTATTTCAGTTACAGACAGGACCTAGGGATATGAAAAAGGGGAAGAGAGAAAGAGAGAGAGGAA
>JAUMTR010000019.1:14154168-14164446 GCA_032270685.1 Microctenopoma stevenorrisi | reverse complement strand
GGTCGGATTTTCCAAAGGGGGGATGAGACTGTGCTTTATAACCGTCTTTAACTGTTGTGTAACAGTGATCTAGTGTCTTTTCACCCCTGGTGGGGCAGGTGATGTGTTGAAAAAAGTTCGGCGCTGCGCGTCTGTTGAAGTCACCCGCCACAATGAGCGCAGCGTCGTGGTGTTTTAACTGGTGATGTGCGAGTGCCTCGTGAAGCTCGTGAGTGTTAACAGGTGAACGTGATCGGGAACCGGGAGTGATCAGGAGGGAGTGACAACAGCTGTGGATAATGAGGGGAGCGAGCGTGAACCAGTGGGTGTGTAAGAGCGAACCGGGATGTACCAAGTGAGTGACAGAGTGGGGACGTGACTGACGAAGACAATAAATCTAAAACAAAACACAAACACTACAGGAAGGCAGGTTGATCGAGGCGGGATCGTGACATACATAATGAACAATCCATAACTAATACACAGTGGTGAGCATCCACAACAAAAAACATTGGATTGGTATGTATTTTACGTTCAATGTAAGATGTATCCCCCAAGCACTTTTTATCATAGTCGTCCTGTGGCATATTATGGGCAACTTCCAAATAACAATAAGCCAACATCACCTTGGTTTTTGATCCACAGCGAGGCACATTTTCCTGTCAGCACCCAATTAGAGCCGGGGGAACAAATTAATATGAAAGCCAAGAAACTCCAATTAACACTGACACACTGTTATGGTGGCAGGCTGATCATTGTCTTAAAATTAGAATTAATCAACACAACAGAGGGTGCCAAGTGCTATGTCTGGCTACCAAAACGTATGGAGAGCTGATAGGGGCTGCTTGCTAAAAATTAGTATTCAATATTTATTTTTACTTTGAATCTTTCACAAATCAGACACAAAACATTTCCATTAACTCCAAAGACGGGACAATAAGCAGGGTATACAAGTTCTAAATGCCATTAAAAAAAATAAGATGCCTTCCGCATATTGTGCATAATCCAGCGCATGTATTCATTTGCAAATGATGAATAAATGAAAAACTCTGTCAAGGACATGTGACTTATATAAGGGTATTGTTTGTTTGAGAAAGCTAGTTATAGATGTTATGAGTGAAATGAGATAAATATACAGCGCACGCCTGTCGGTTAGTATCAATGTAAGGATAGCACCTTAAGGATGCTGTACAGGCTGTCCTATTGCAAGCAAGGCGAGAACAGCTGTTGAAAGATTTGTTTGTCCTTATCGCCATCCTCATCTTAACTCATTTCAAAGAAAATGTTCTGGCTCACAGCAGTTACGGTGGGTGGATCACTCGTTTACCATGCCTGCCTCATCTCCGCTCTCCCCTCTTCCTTTATCTGTTTGTACGCTCTCATTTCCTCATAAAATGTCGTATTAGCATTTCTGCTACTCCATTTTCACTCCCTTGTTAGCTAATCTTTCTGCCTCCCCTTCTCACTTATTTCAGCATGCCTTTCTTTCTTTTCCAACTCCTTTTTTTTTATCTCCCTCTGCCCTGGTTTTGTTAATTTCAACCAAACTTTCTTTATATCTTTCATTCTGCGGGTCGCCCTGCAGTACTCTTGATGTTGGCAGTAAAATGCATTAACACATCAATCATAATAGAGTCAAGCTATTAATGATTCTGGCCTTGGCAGACGACCAGATTCCAGATGTTGCATCAGGAAACTGACAATGCAGAGGGTGCTAGAAGGAACAGTCAAGAGAGAAGATGGCTTCACCAGGTGTGCTGAGACAAAATGTAACGCAGTAGTTTCAAAGATATTTCCTGATGCATTTTCTTTTCAATAGGAAAAAGGAAGGACAATAAAACTGTTACAAAACTACTGAATGTAGTAAATGAATGTAGAAATGTGGTAATTATTAAATAAGCAGAATTCCATAGATTTGTTAAAGCGGTGGTAAAGAGTATTGTACTGTAGTTTTGTGATGGTTGTTTCAGATACTTGTACAAGATGGTGGACCCAAGCACAGACCAGGACAAGAGAGGGTAAAAACAAGTCTTTAATAAAACAGTACAAACAAGGAAAACAAACCTGAACAGAAAATCACTCCAGGTGGAGGCAAAACTACTATACTGAAATAAACACTAGAGGCAAGGAGGTAGATAAGGTGCAGAGGGAGAGTAAGGAAAGGGACTAAACTAACTAATATAGAAAGAACAACGTAAAAATGGAGCATGAGGTGATGCAGGTGAGGAAGAGAAAAAGATTTCAACGGAGACTGAAACCAAACAAACTTACAGGAGTGACACGATCATCTGAGGAGAGGACTGACGGGGCAGAGAACAGGATGGAGACGCGCACGCGTAGCCGGGGTAACTGCATGAACTGACAAAAGAAGGTAGAAGGTGCAGGGGCTTAAATAATGAAAGGACTAATTGGAAATGAAGAAGTGGAGAGAAGGGTGTGTCTGAGGTGAGGGAGGAACACAAGACACAAACCAAGGAAACAACTGTAACATGTTGTTCTTCTAATTTGTCAGCAATCTGCAGATAGTCAGTCAACTATATAAATACACAGACCGAAATTGTGGGATACGTTTTGTATCTTGACATGCTGAAACTTTTTGGGCAAAAGGCAAAATAAAGCTTTGAATCCAAGTCCTCAAACAGCAGCATAAATACAATAATATGGTGTTTCACTGATTAAAGTAGAATTATTTTTATGGACTGTATCAAAAGGGAATACGTAATATTGATGATGTATGCCTTGTCAAGAAGCAGAGCTGGCAAACAGTAACACCGAAGTGGGCATGGGTTTATGAGCCAACAGTGGGGTTTTGCGTTCAAGTGATTTGGAGGAAGATAGACAGCCTGAGAACAATGCTGAAAATGCTGTTAAAGTTGTGAATATTGTATTTAAAATGATACTGTTGGGAGTGAATTATACTAGCTGCTATATGCAGATGGATATTTTAAGTGTAAATTGCCTTCCTAAATGAAGAACCCGGGAATGTCCCTTAGATATGATTTCAGAGACAACAAAATGTTTTAAACCTAGGCCGTTACTGTAACTTCGTATTGTGCACACTTACTTTGTTACACATTTGTTGACTATATTAAATCCTCTGTACATTTAAACGTAATTTCATCTAAAAATCTTTCTGACTAGATATTAAAAATTGTAAAATGGAATCATCAATTCTCATTTTCACATTAAGTGACCACTTTCTTAGGTACATCTGCACACTTTCTACATGTAAAATGCTAAAATGTGTCTATTTCTGTTTTTCTCGTTATTAAAGTAGCAAGCATTTCTGATGGCTGGCCACACCTATACATAAAAGAAGGGGGAGAAAACATTAGAATTACCTCTTAATACATCTACCACTCACTATGACCTAATTAATAAAGATATAATAGAATTAGCAACTATCTGACAGTTTCAGCAAAAGCAATTATTATGGCTACTGTGGTTTCTGCTCTCTGGTGGGGTCTTGTCTTTAAATGCAAAAAGGTTTTTCAGTCTAGGACTAGCGATGCATTTCATCAGCCACAAGGGAATCTTAGTAGGATGCTTCCGGGCTTCCCCTTTGTTGTAACAGATGTTGGCTGAGAAGTGTTACTTTGATTAACTGTTAAAAAAAGGAAATCGTAAAACATTCACACTGTTATCAAGAGATAGAAAGCAACACACACACACACACACATCATTTTTATTCCTGGAGGTTCATTAGGAGTTCATTAAAAGATTTAGGCTACTTGAAATATGAAATACAGACTGATAATAGAAAATATATTAACAAACAATTAAAGCTGCGTGATTAATTAAATTAAAGTTGGAGTGAGCCCTCTCTGGATAGCAGTACTATAACCAAGGGTTTAGATGACTGATTATTTCATCTTATCTGCAACAAACAACGTTTTTTTTCTAACTGGCCTAATAAATAATAATTAGAAATGATTCACTTTATTTGCAGTTAACCCTGCAGAAATTAGCATCTGTCGTTTGATGCAATTAGCCAGGCTACTAACAAGCAAAAGAGCCATATAAGAGGTGGATATTAGCGTCACAGTTTAGATTAGATGATCAAAGTTGGCAAAATGGTATTTATTGTTATAAAAATCTGACGGTTCAGCTGAGAAAACCACAGACGCTGAGCAGAGAAGCTTGCACTCAACGTAAATGGATCCATAAGCGAAATGGTTCATTGAGGTATTCAACAAGGTATTCTAAAACAACGTGGTGACAAAAGCTACTGTGTTTGCAATTAAAGTTCGTTTTTAGTACAGTATGTGACAGGTTATATTACGGAAGCTCAATGACTCATAAGCCTGTTTCTTAGACTTACATGAATCAGATTTCTGAATCTCGACCAGTTGGTCTGTTTGCAGTGACTTTGAGTGCATAAGAACACTATTGCCTTCTAAAAAAGAATTTGGTGTGTAAATACCCGTAATACAATGTAAATCCCTCTCAAACAACAAATGCCAGATGATCCCGAGCGATCCCTTAAATGAGGAGCAAATTGCCTCTTGAGAAAGTAGGGTTTTTGCCTGTATGGCTGAACTCACACTGAACTGAATTTCTAAGGTTAGCTGTTTGACTTTGCCAGCTGCCAGCATGTTCCACTGTGGGCCCCAATAAATATTCCGAGACGTTTCATGTTGCCTTGTGGGATGGCAGCCTTTCTTCCCGCTGACTCTGGGCTTTGTAGTTAACCCTAACAGCAGACGATCCCTGACAACGTGACTCTTACGCTGCAGCAACACTTCTACCCTTTCAATCAATTCTTTATGCATTGTGTGGCATTATTTTATGGGTTTATCAAAGCACCTGCATAGTTGTATTGACTGTGGTCCACCATCCGCACGCTTTATTTTTCCATTTGAGTATGAAACAAGTGAACTCAGTTTGTGTAGGAGAACACCATGCAGAGAGCAGCATGTAACCCTGCCAACAGCTTCTAAAAATGAATCAGGACCAAACTGTGTTTGGATGCCACAGTGCCATGCTTCTATTATACCAATGCAAAATGCAGCAAAACGTAATTGAAACTGGCAACTGCAGGGAATAAGCAAGAGGAAAACATATCTCAAAGGGATACCTTGACATTTTGATACTTAGTTCTGTTTTCTTATAAGTAAGAACACAATCTTCAGATGCATATTGCCTTGGTATGATGAGTTATTTTATCAGTTATATCAATCGTATCATTTTTTCCCTCCAGACTGTGAAATTACAAAGATCAAATATCAATCTCTGCCTGGTAGCTTTGCATTACAAACCTTTCTAAAATGTGTTAGCACTTTTTCATTGCTGCACAGTAAGTGTGAAAAAACATTGCCATAATATTCTGTGAATGTGAAGATTTTCAGTCATGAACATTTAGGTTACAATTAACAAATGCAGTCAAAGGCATGATGTTTCAGTGTCTTGTCGTCAAACACATGAGTTTTACATTTTCCATCATGCAGGGAGAAAGAAGCCCCAGTAACAAGCAGGGATTCACCATCTTGCTAAAGGCTACTTTGACAGCACACATGAATATTAACGTGGTATGTTGTCATAGAAAAAACTCACACCATAGTTCTTTACCATTTTCGTCCTCTGACTCCCTCTTCCTCTTCATATTTTACAGACCTTGCTGGATCTCACCTGTCCACTCAACTCTCTCTGAATGCTCCCCTGCAGCTCTGCGGATCATCTGACTTTCTGTTTGATCACTTTCATGCCTCCACAGCACCTACTCATTCCTTTTATGCAATGACAATAAGGATAAATTATATTTATTTTCTTCTAAGAATGTGTAGAGACTAAATTGAAGAATCTTCTAGGTTAGTGTAAAGCCTCTGTGTGATCAATTTGAAGAATACGAGTTTTATAAAATCAAAATAATGCATAATACATACAACACATATTTAGGTTTAACAGAAAGGTAGAGAAGGTAAGGTAGGTAATGTACACCTTAGAAACAGAATGCAAAAGAAGACTTTAGTATTGATACATGACACAGTTCGGCATTTACGTCAACGACGGTATTAATGCACTGGTCATCTTTCGACTAATCAGATATTAATAACATCAGTAACACCCCATCCCTCTAGGAAGAGCAGATTGTAGGAAGGATGAAGATACCAAAGAAGAGACATTTGTGCATTCTCAGATCTATTTTAAATCGGATTTGTACGTCGTGCTCTGTTATCTGAGCAGTACATTCATGTGATAAAGATACAGTTACGCTTGTCTGCGTCTTTGTGTTCAATAAAGGACATCATTTTTTTTTTTTGAAATAGTCGTCCTCTTGCTAAACGACATGCCATTCAAGCGTCATTGAACATAGACCTTGTTTACATTCACATGCTCAGCATTTACCCGTTCTTGATGGTGGTTGGACCTCCCATGGATCAGCACTGTATAATTATTTATGTGGGCGTGTTGATGTTAACAGTGTTTGAACAGGAGAGTAAATTGAAGGGTGTGTGAGAACCTTAGCAGCTTCAGATTTCCCCTAAAGAAAGTGATGGCGTGATCACATAAGAGTGAGAGCTTATCAAACTGCAAAGGACATTTTCATTGTCTGCTTGAATTGCATGGGTGGTTTGTTTGAATGTGTCTGTCAGATACAGGAATCAGCTGGCTGAACAACATCATTGCTGTCTCAGAAATAACACTCTTTTTCAGGATGCGTGAGATTTTCTTCCCTTGCTTACTTTTACGCTACCTTCCATTATTGTTTTTGTAATTTCAAGGTAAACGCTACTGGCCTTTTCTTTTTTTAACCACCTCTATAAATTTTCGAGAAGCACAATGTGCAACTCAATCATAAACAGAACTCAACAAATCTTCAGCACACACTGGATGCTTGCCGTACCAACCAAGCTAGTTTATGTGCTTATTTGCACATGCATGCCTCAAACAGTTTTATTCATACTGCGGTAGAACAAATGTTATTTTTTCCTTAATTTGAATTCACCTCTGAGAGAACATGAGGATAAAAGGAATACCTAAAGTGTGCCTTAAACAAAGTGAATTAAGTTCACATGAAATCAACCTCTGTTTGCATTACAATGGCTTGTATGGATCACTAAGAAAACACAAGCACATCCACAATCACAGGTGCTCGTTTATACAAACTAAGGGTCACACATTAGAATACATGAATGCATCCTGATATTATGTGTGTTGACACACACACAGAAAAATTGGCACTTCCTCATGGTATCATGATCATGGACAGGTGAAGTTGCAGACACACTCTAGTGGCATTTTTGCAATTAAAGTGGGACCTGTGGCTATCTTTCCGCTGAGTGCACAAGCCAAATATCAGGGCACGGTGCGCTGCTGCTTTGCTCCCCCAGTGGAACTAATTAGATGTTCCTAAAGGACAGCCCTGTCATCACATTGTTCTGCCCACAATACAGCCCCAGTGGCCCTGCGAGGGAAGCAGTGGGCCAAATAACCCACGAATAATAAATTATACAAAGGGCCTCGTTCCAAAACTCTGTGCATTTTAAAAGAAGCTGAGACTCAGTGGTAAATTTTTCTAAACTATTCCTTCTACTAAATCTGACAATAAAATCCCACTGTCTTATCTTTTAAGGGAACAATATTACATTTCTATCCGTTATTTAAACAAAAGGTGGATCACAGCGTTTGACACGGCCCACTCAGGTGTTCCCACAGGGACATAAATTAGTTGTCTACCTATTGTCCAATCACTATGCTTATAATAAATTGTAAATTACCTAATCTTTTTTTATTCTTTATTCCTTTCTATTATTCCTCAGTTATGATATTATTACCCAGTTACACGTTGAATGGGTGTATGTTGTCATTCAATCAACTTGGGAATGGGTTGTGTCTGGTGAGTAGTACAAAAAGAAACTCTTATCTGTTGTCTGGTAAATGTCATGACATGACTAGATAGAATGAAAAACACTGCAGTGAGCCCTTAGGGGCACTTAGTTCATGACATTAAGAGACAGAGTTAGGCTTGCACACTTCCACTCTCAATTATTGCGAGAGAGAAGAGAGGAACCAAAAGCAAACAGAGAGAACACAAAGAGTACAAATCTCACGACACACACACACTGCAGTCAGGAATACCCAGAAAATACATAACTTGTGCATTTGATTTGAGCAACACGAGAACTTATCCCGGAAAATCTATGTTTAGATTTTTTCAATTCATGTAATCGTTAAGCTGTTCTATGAATACCAATGATGTACTGATGTATTATTTAGATAAAAAGAACTGATAAAGCATGATATGATAGACAATGAGCCATTCATTAAACTCACATGAACTCATTAATTCATTGTGAACTCTGTGTTTACTAAGGTCTTATAAGCAGTTCATTATTTTAAGTGTTTCTCATTAGCCTGGTATAATTGGATGCTCCTCCACAACATTCATGAAGTGACTCTTATGTTGGCTGAAACAATAAAGCATTGCACAGTGGAAATGCAGACAATGGACCTATTGTTCCCAGAAAGAATGTTATTGGTAGAGGAAGGAGAGGAATATGTGCTCCTAAAGTGATGTATAGTCTCTAACCTATTGTAAGTCATTTTCTCATTATACTTCCACAAAACATTCTTGTGCTTTATCAACTCATTAACAATAATGTGCAATTTTGATGCCCCAGCTTCAAACAACAAAGACACACCCAGATAAATGGGATACTGGGAGACTCTGGTGATTCATTCCAGCTGTGACTACGGCTGATGTTTTAATGACAGTGAATGTGCCAGGTCGCTGTTCTTTAGAGGCTCATATAAACTCTGGCTGGAATATCCAGCAACCACAGGGGATCTGAGCATCCACAAATGAATGAGCAGGCTGAAAGGGAAGGACAGGCACACATTTACCTCAGCAGGCCTGCCATTTTGTTCGCATACAAGGTGGACCAAGAGGGGAGCAGCTGGGATCAAACATGCTGTGTATGGGTCAGTTTACACAGTGTTACACAGGTGCAGTAACAATGTGGAGCATTGAAGGTCAAATATTGTCATCAAATTGCATAGTAAACACCGGTTGTAGCTAGTAAACAACTAAAGAGAGGAGAACGGCTCAATAATGTAATGTTATGTGTAAAAAAGCTAATATTCTAACATGTCTATGACCACCACCTATACTGCTAAGTTTGTCAGTGAGAGGAGGGTCACCAGGTCATCACATCCACTCTTTCTCAGTTTAGTTTGCTTGTTTGACTTTGAAAGTTTCCCGTGGCTTATTTACGTGAAAGGTTTCAAGTTCGCAACGATATTAATATACAATTGATTAATAAAAAAAACCTGAATTACTTTGTCCAGAACTGGATAGGATATTTGAACATGTGCTCCAACTGAGCTGGTTTAAGCACCTTTTCCCCTTTTTAATAGAATGCGGAATTTTCTGCTGAAATTGAAATCAATCATCTCACTGTTTGTCCATATTTGTACTGCTTATGTTTCCTTATTGCCTCCTCTTGAGGAAGATCACACTCTCAATGACAATTTTAGGCAAATAAAAATAAATAAACAAATTGATAAATGCCAACCTGATTGTAGTATGTGCTAGTACAGAGTGCTAGTTTATTCGGTATGGTCACCATCCTCTGCCCTCTCAGGTCTTCTATACATTGTCATACACAAACAAAACATAACCAGAATGACAAAAGGTAATTAGAGCCTCAATTCATTGTAGACAAATAGACTGCATAGTTGTTTGACATTTAACTGTGTGGGTGATGACAATATGATGTCACCTATTCACTTTGAGTAACAGATGATCTTCAGCGTCCAAATTACAAAACAAAGAAGGTTTCCTATTAATATGTGAATACTATGACATCATCTGATGGAAGCACCAGAGGGTGTGTCACACCTATCGGATGATGCCATTACAACGACCAACCCACATACTGAATTTAGCACATACGTGCAAACTGTAATTTGTGGAAAGAAAAGATCAACTGAAAGAAAGTAAAACATTACATAGATCTATAATTTAGCTTAGAAGATGACAATAATGATGGAGGGGTGGAAGGGTGAAACGTCTTCAAGAAACCTAACAAGTCCAGTTACTATTAGATAAACCTTTTTTGAGATAACCATTACCTTGATGACTGAGAACCTTCACAGACAATAATGATGTTATTGCTTATACAAAAGATTTCATCATTGGCAAAATGATCTATGTCTTACAAATCTCTTATTAGTGTTTACAAAATGTTCATTCGTTAGGATGCACTGTTTATAATGTGTGTATCCAGAAAACCTCATGCCGGAGTAAAAGGGGGGGGGGGGGGGGGGGGGGGGGGGGGGGGGGGGGGGGGGGGGGGG
>JAUMTR010000019.1:14097941-14154158 GCA_032270685.1 Microctenopoma stevenorrisi | reverse complement strand
AAAACCCCCCCCCCCCCCCCCCCCCCCATTTGACATTTCTTAGTAGCTCAATGCCAAATACATAATATATCAAAAGATAATCAGGTTTGCAGTGTAGTTGTACACAAATGTATTTTTAGGACACAGAGCTGCACCACTGTGACCTGCAAATTAATGATTGGTAAATACCACTCTCTTTCACATATTCACACGAACATAAAGGTGAGCTGTTTTTACTGTGTGAACATGACCTGTTTTGACTTTCTGGGTAAGACACTATCGTCAATTCCAGAGAAACATAGTAGTACAACAAATAACAAACATATAAAAAAACAATTTGATTAACTCGTCATGAGGGATTCGTTATAAACCTTACACTAACAGAACAAATTATGAAACGCTGTATGCCATTACATATTTTCCGTAGAAAGGAAGCAGGTAAAGGAAAACATGACATGACAACATTTTCTGACATACTCTACAGACACTTTTGCTTTACACTCAACCAGTAACAAGCAATTTGCTTCACAACAGAGAAATTAATTCACAAATATGACATTATACTAAATTACAACACGGTAAGTACTCACTGGGCAGATAAAGCCGATGTAAGAGCTCATCATTCCTGTGTAAACACCTAGTAGAGAGGATGTTAATTTAACACCCTTTAGCAACTCAAGAGTGGAAATCTACCTTAACTATATTTCACAGAGGTTTCTGTTGGAAGCATGTGCTTGACTTTATAAATGAGACGGTTTATTGATGGCACATCAAGGCACATTACCCAGTGGAGCTGTTTCCAACCCGACGTTTTGACTTGTCATAGCAGGAAAAGCACGGCCGCAATTAATAACATTAATGATGGCTTCATTCTATTTAAGTGCTTTACGTTCCCCAGCTACACAGTGAGCTAACACTCACATCAGGGCCCTGAAACTGAAAGCAAAATCAAATGCAGCATTATTGATGCAATTAATTACATCTGTGTTTATCCTGCTGTTTAAATCTGTTGCAAAATAGGACTGCAATGAGAGCAATGGATTACGGGAGTGTTTTGGATAAAGGGGCCATTTATTCTGTAGCCAAAACCCCCCATATATTAAGTGTTTTAGAGGTATCGTGCATGAAATTCAACTCTGAACATCCATTATTCTACATTGGTGCAATTTATCACATTTTGTAAAAAAAAATACAAATACTCATGAACATTTATCAAAACTGGAAGATGGTAATATTCAGTTGTGGCTTGTGTATCTGTGTATTTGAGGAGCTGTCAGAATGTAATTGGTTGTTCAAACTTCAGCAACTATCTGTCCCTTATAAAAGGTAAAGGTACTTGTGTACAAATATGCTTGATATTTTGTGCAGTACATGTCAACATTGTGACTGAGATGAATTGGGGCCATTGTCTCTTCAGGAGGCAATCAATCACTCGTGTACTCTTATACATTAATTTATACATTATACACACCTATGGCTGCTTTTTAGAGTACTTCATTACTACTGGTTTTGCAACTAAATTACCAGTGCACACTAACTAACTAATATATCTCACAGCTGTTTAATCACCGCTCACAATCCCTAGTAGTGTGTGAGCAATTCAAAACATGGTGAATTCTGTCTCAAAATGTCTGGATGCGCTGATATTGTAGTGACATTGCTAGAGTGCAAAACAGAGTGTACAAGGACATGCTACTGCTACTCCTGCTACGTCTTATTGTCTGCTATCCCTTATAGACCTTATAGACCTCCCCCTTTTTTTACTCTATATCTTAACATTATATAGAGCCCCTCTCTCTTAAACAGCAATTGATGTCTTTGCTCTGCCTATTCCAACACTACATTACCTTAGCGCAGAGTCTGGGTTACAGGAGACATAGATTAAGTTTTTATGTAAAAAAAAAGTGACATAGTTTATATTTATTTTAATGTTATATTACATGAAAAAAACATTTTCATTATATAGATAGACTGGAAATTATCTTCTGTCACTTTTAAGTACTATGCAATGTGACTACCTTTTGTGCAGTAGAACTGCACTATTGTGAAGTGAAGCGTGTCAAGCTCAGAGCAAAGAGTTTGCAATCACTTAAACTGAAGGGAAAGGTATTACCTGAAGATTTGTTACTGTCTGTGTGTTCTTTTACAACACAATTATCACAGTTAATATGAGACAAACAGAGAAACTGACAACTTACGTACATGCTACGAGTATGTAGTATTTACTAGTATTTGAAATGACAGTAATTATGTGTTTACATTTTTAGCAATTTTAGCCACATTTTCCCTTAGGGTTGGGATAATTTTTGCCCACTGAATTACATAACCTGGCAAAGCATAATTTGTCCTAAATAATGTTTCAAGTGTAGCACTGCCATACAGTGACTCTGATATGATGGTACACAAATGGACAGGTGCTTGTATCCAACATGCAAATTAAGGGAAAGCTATTCTGCAGAGGTGGAATATGCTACACTACCCTGCAGACAAATAGATTCACTGGGGGTGAAGTGACAGCAATTGTTTTTTGTGTTTGCACGTGTGTGTCCATGTGTCTGAAGAGGTACAGGAGCAATTCCTTTGTTAGAATGTGGACACTCAATTATCTGGACTGACTTTGTAGAGAATTACAAGGGAGCTTGAGGGTCCTGCGCAGTATCTTAGCTGTTCCTATGATTGTGCTCTTCTGGACAGAGATTTCAGATTTCGTCCCCAGGATCTGTTAAAGCCACTCTACCAGTTGGGCGTCACTGTCCCAAGTGTTCGAATTACAACTGGAACCACTGTTACCTTGACTTTCCACATCTTTTCTAGCTCTTCTCTCAGCCCTTGGTATTTCTCAAGCTTGTCATGTTCCTTCTTCCTGATGTTACCATCTCTTGGGATTCCTACATCTATCACTACAGCCTTCTTCCTCGGCTTGTCCACCACTACTATGTCCGGTTGGTTAGCAATTACCAGTTTATCAGTCTGTATCTGAAAGTCCCACAGGATCTTAGCCTTCTCATTCTCAGCCACCTTTGGAGGTGTCCTCCATCTTGACCTTGGGACTTCCAACCCATACTTGGCGCAGATGTTCCTGTACATTATGCCAGCCACTTGGTTATGGCATTCCATGTACGCCCTGCCTGCTAGTATCTTGCACCCTGCTGTTATGTGTTGGATTGTTTCAGGGGCATCTTTGCACAGCCTGCACCACAGGTCCTGCCTAGTGTGGTAGACCCCAGCATCTATTGATCTTGTACTTAGAGCTTGTTTCTGTGCTGCCATGATTAATGCCCCTGTGTTGTCTTTTTGTCCAGCTTTGTCCAGCCACTGGTAGGATTTTTCAGCCACTCCCTCTATGTGCCGGTGGTACATGCCGTGCAAGGGTTTATCTTTCCATGATGGTTCCTGTTCCTGCTCCTCTTTCTTCTTGGGTTTCTTTTGCCTGAGGTATTTACTGAGCATGTCATCAGTCAGGGCCATCTTGATGTAATCATGGATCATCCTGAATAGTGAATTTGACAGTCACTAGTCCTCGGCCTCCTTCTTTCCGCTTAGTGCGTAATCTCTGTGCTGTATTTTGGGTGAAACAAGCCATTCATTGTGAGGAGCTTCCTTGTCCTGATGTCAGTAGCTTCCATCTCCTCCTTTGGCCAGCTTATAATGCCTGCGTGGTATCTAATTGATGGCAGGGCGTAGGTATTAAGTCTTGATCTTGTTCTTCCCATTCAGCTTACTTCTCAGGACTTGCCTTATTCGTTGCAGGTATTTTGCTGCTTTTCTTGTGGCCTTTTCAAGGTTCCCATTTGCTTGTGGGATTCCAAGATATTTGTAGTTATCCTCAATGTCTGCTATGTTGCCCTCTGGGAATAGAATCCCCTGACTTCTGACTGCTTTCCCCCTCTTTGTTATCATCCGACTACATCCAGCCCAAATTGCTGTAGACCCTGGTGGTGTGGATCAGCGAATCAATGTTTTGTTTAATTTTGGCATACAGCTTGATGTCATCCATGTAGAGGAGGTGGCTGATGTTTGCCACATTACAATGGTCTGTATCCGTAGCCAGTCTTGTTGATGATATGGCTGAGGGGGTTTAGGCAGAACAGCAGCAGGGACAGGGTGCTGTGCAATCGGCTTGAAGTTGGCTTCTAGAGTGGTTTCCACAGCCCTATTGAATTCCTGATGATGGCTCTTAGAGTCCCGTTGATCTTGTATAGTTCCAAGTATTCCAGGATATATATATAAATGTAGATTTTATAATGGAGCTTGGCCTGATGTAGAGTTATTCCTATGTGACAGGCACTCAAAACATATTAAACATTTTAAGAAATTATTTTATCTAAAAATGACAAAAACTGAAAATGGGTCCGAGCTAATGTGGCACACATCGCCCTGTGCTGCTCGAAACCCCTGACAAAGTGTACATCTAAAATGATTACACTCCTGCAGACTCCTTCTGTTCTCCTACAGCGTTTTGAAAAACTCTGAGTTTGGCCTATTATTGTTTGATGCATTAAAACAATGTCTGTGTGTGTGCGTGGTAAAAACTAAAACTCAAACAATACAAAACATTCTGTGTCTCTTATAACCAAGCAACATTTGCACAGTAAATAGTAATGCAATTGTCCTGGTATTCTAAACCACAGTACAAATCCATAATGCAAAAGTAAACACATCCCAACAGAAATCACATCAAATATTTTAAACTGAAAGTGATGCCAGAGCAGACCATTTTATTCATGGTATGAGTTTCATTCCCCTTTGCAATCATTACCAACCCCTCAACAATAGAATTGTTGCTGATTAGAAACAAAAAAGGCCACACACCCATGGACCATGAAGCATGTCACCATGTTTCATGTTTCGTTCTGTTTTACTGTTTCTACAGAGACACTACGCACTATATGAAAACTGTTCATACATTTGTATGGCCTGTCAGAGACCCGGTGTTTAACACAAAATTACCTGAAAGTTTTATCAGGTTGGGCAGATACAGTAAATATCTGACCACATGGTTTGTGTCCCTGTAGTTTGTTTAGCCCTACCATATACCAAATTCTTTCAGCATGCACCATGAAAGATGAATTTGCTTTTTTATATGGTGTCTTTTACGTCACTGTTGCTTCTTACAGCCAGGTGCAGATATTCCCCTCTCGGATGTGACTATTATCTGATTGTGATATACTCATGTTTTATGCTGTTGGTTTCACTATCCAAAAACAGGGAATGTGATAATGTTCTTTTTGCATAAGGGCACTGTAACCGAGGTATTTTTGAAGGAAACTGTCGTATTTCAGAGATTTGGACGTGTGACCTCATGGTAACATCAGTTTGTTTTTAGGCCTCTCGATAGTCATATGTAAAGCAATGCAGAACGGTTAATATTTTCAATTCAAATTTACCCTAACACATATGTAAAACTATTCTTTCTGACTAGTTAGAGGTAAAACAGTAAAAGGGAAGACAAAGGTTCAACAACAGACTAAGTGTGTCAGCAAGCCTCTGCCCTGTGCTCCAGTGTCCTTGAGAAGACACTGAACCTTACCCAAATCCAAATGATTTATTCTTCTCACTGCTATCGATGTGGAAAAATTCCCAGCGCAGCCTAATTGTTCCAATTCTTTGTCAAATAATTCAAGTTTATATACTCTACTATAGTCAGTAAATATCAGAAATTGCAAAAAAATTACCTTATGGTTCAAACTTCTCAGTGAAATTTCTAAATAGATACTCATACTCAATGCGTGTCAATATATTGAAAGTGCCTTTTATTGTTATTGACATGTTTACCTTACACACGAGTCCTTTGAATACAGACATGAACTGTATAAAACTGTACTCATGTAGTTATTGTTGTATTGTATAGTATCATCAACAACTGGAAAAATGCATGTTCATGTTAGTTCTGCTAATTTCACAAGAAAAAATTATGAGGTTTTGTCTTTTTGATCTTGCTTAATAAATTAGTTATGTTGTGTGTGTATCCTTGTGTTTACCTGTGCTGAGCGTGGTAGTTTCTTGAATATGACAGAGAAATTCCCAGTGTATGTTGCATCGGCCTATGGTAGTGTTTCCTTAACAGTGAAAGATGCAGTGTTTGTGAAATCCCATGCTTGTATCTGTGTTACGCATGCACTGAAAATGAAAGCAAACATATTTACCATGCAAAATCCAGTCCTCAAAACAAACTTGGCATTTGAATCTGTGCTGACTTTTTGTGGATCTGGCCAGAGGTCCATTTCTTAAGCTCATGATACCCAAATGGGACACACAATTAGAATATTAGGTCCTCTATGTCAGGAGAAATAATCATTTCCTGGAATCCTGACAACATTTGAATGTGTGTGTCTAGAGATGAAGTTATGTGGGTTTCTGGACTTATTTTCCTTGATTTGTTGTACGTTAGACCACTTTGGTATGTGCTTCCCCCTGCATACAGGGAGCACTCAGATTTGCTCTAGCCAACACAATTTGGCTCTTTTCAAAGTCACTCAGATCCTTACACTTGCCAATTTACCCTGCTTCCAACACATCAACCACAAGAACTGACTGTTTGCTCTGTAATATATCCCACCCCTTGACAGCTGTGATTGTAACTGAGGAGTGATTGAGATAATCTGTGTTATTCACTTTGGTTGTGAGTGGCTCAATGTTGTGGCTGACAAAAACATTGTAGAACAAACTGTGCTGCGCTGTGCTCACACAAAGTGCTAGATTACTGTAAATGCATAATTTTTGGGGGCGGGTTATTGTTTCTTGGTACAAATTAAAAGAGTAGCATATGCTTATTTTACGTATATGCATATTTTATCAAAGTCAGTTTGGTTGGACATCATAATCCATGTCTCCAGATGTTCAGCTCTGAAAGCAAAAAGTAGATTTGTCTAAAAGATTCTCCTTTTGACTCCATATTTTCTGATGTACACTTTTCCAAATATGAAAATATGACAATAGCTTTTCTAAGAAACTGCAAAGCAATTTTCAGTCTTTAGAAAGCTAACTGGTGTCATCTGAGCTGTCAACTGAAGTGAAATTATGAAGATGTATGCTCCATGTACCTTTACGCCTATGCATCCTTTAGTGAGAATTAGGAGTCTTGTGAGCATTATTATAAGGGACAGCATAGTCGAGATAAAGGGTAATCCATATGGTTACAGAATAAAGTAGCTTTATGAACCTGCTGATCAGCACTGGTAGGAAAGAGAATAATTTGTAGTTACGACACATTCTCTCCCATCATCTGCACTCAAGTTTGGCTTGAAAATGTCAAGAGTGGCCTTGTCCAATTAAAGAGCAGTCGTCTACGGTCTCTGTTAATTCTCATTTCAGGCATTGGCTGTCTGAATAGGCTGACAAATTACATTTTGTCCTCTCTGATTCATTCTCATCCTTTTTTCTTTAGCTGCTCTCTCTTACTCTCACAGTCCCCAGCCCTCCCTCCCTGTCTCTGCCCCTCTCTCCTTGTCTCTCATTATTTCAAATGAAATGAGAAATGTGCATTGAATATTTGAATAAATTAAAGAGCTTATTTAAAAACATTTCTTAACCTGATTAGCTTGATCATTAGGGGATCCAGAGGGGGTTTGCGCTGCATGGCTTGATCTGAGCAAGTCTGTGGCCATTCTTTGAAGGTCAACATGAAGAAAAGGAAGCACTGTCATCTGCCCATGTGTTCAATAACTATGTTTTTTTATATGCTATTTCTTTCCCATCTGGCCTCCTTCTTTTCTTTATGTTTCTGTCCATCTACTGAATACTGCATTTCTTTCTGTACAACTGCCAGCTGTATTTCCTGGTGTATTTACTATACATTAGTTTTTGAAAGTAAGTATCAAAAGGTATACATGCCTACGCCTTAACCTTAGTTCTTTACCGACTGCGTCATAGTCTTTCACTCCTTGTTGACACTTTGTCTTATATGGCTGGAACTTGCCTGTGTTTGTATTGTGCAACACAGAAGCTTGTTTTGCATGAATATAAATGATGACAGAAGTGATAAGTGACCTCCTGTACAAAGCTCATATGTCTGTAAAGTTTAGGTTGGACTGCTGGCATGATTCTCACGTAAGAACAGCAATAAACTGGACTTACTCTTCTCTAAGGGTCATAGGTGAGGAAGAGTAATAGCGCTCTCTCTGCAGGAAGGGGTGTGCCGCAGGAAAGGTCAAGTGAAGGTGAGCGGTGTCCGGTTGGGGGTCGTCAGGAGGGAATAGTTGAGTGGTGACTTGATTTTGCTGCACAAGATGGCAGAGGCTGGCTGCAGGTGAGTGAAGAATGGATGGGGTTACCCAAGATGGCGGCACCAAGAGTGATTGTCAAATGAGCCACAGACAACAAATTACAGTGCAGAGGAAAAGCTTTTGCTGAAATTACAAACAAAGAAAAAAAAAGAATCAGAGTTAAAAAGCCGGATGGGGAAAACAGGATAGATATTCTACGAGGTACGGCTGTGAGTGGGGCAGCTGATATTGGGGGTGTGATCAGGTAAAAGACAACAGGAGTGGGGGAATGACCAGTCAGAAGTCACAGATATTTCAGAAATTCAGGTGTCAACACCGTCAAACTCACCTGCTTCTGGTCAAGTTAAATTTTTGCTTGTGAATAATGAAATATTAGGAAATAACTGTCACTGTGACTGCAGTTCGGGATGTAATGTAATCGCTGTGATGTTAGAGATATTCAGTGTAAAACAGTCTGAGAAGAACACAGGGGTCCTTAACGACTTGATAAAGTAATTTGTGAGCACAGTTTAGTAACCCGTGCTCTCGATTTAGTCATATGTGTGCACTTTTTTTTCGGGGTCTTTTTCTTTAACCTATATTTTTTTCCCATCCGTGGCACCTCCCAGGCTCCATTACTCTCCATATTATTTATTAACATATTTATTATTTACATTATACCTACTTTTCACAGTATTCCGCTCTGTCACTGTAAATTTAGCATTCTGCTTCTTAATTCCCCGTTCTATATTTGTGTACTGCACTGCTGTGATAATCACACCCCATTCATCATTGCTGCTACCTTGTTTACCTTCACAATACATATGTTACAGGAAATGTGTGAAATTTTCTAGAATGCCTATAGACAATGTATACAATTTCCATTTTTAGGCAAGGCAAGGAATGCTAAGGTCTATTTAGGCAAAGTGTGAAATGCATCCATCAGAAAGGTTTTATAATGTAATGTCTGCAAATGAAAGAAGAAATACAAAATACGATGCATTACAGCGCGACAAAAAGAATACGAAACTCAGAACAGGATATTCGTCTTAATCATTTAAGTAGTAGTTTTATCCATTGGTTTTGTTTTACATAATTTATGAACTTAACACATTTTAAGTATGTCTGTGAAGATTCTCATTCATCCAGCTGAAGTTGTCTGAAGGTTTAGTCATGGCAACTGGACTTCGCTCTGGATGTAGAGACGTTTAGTTTTTACATCCAAAACCAGAACTTTTTCAATCTCAGATAATTAGATTAAAGTTCTTGCGCAGCATGTGCTTAAGCAGTCCGCTCCTATTCTGCATGCAGTAAAAATTAACATTGACCAGCGGATATATACAATATAGCGGAACATATGTACATACACTCTTCAATGTCATAGCAGCTAACTTATTACTGTTGAGTTGCAAAGCTAATCAGTGTTTCACGCATTGGCAGTTCTGAGACGACTTTTGAATAAGAACACGCTGCTAAACTGACTACAGCGTACACCGTGATCGCATTGTAACCTGCCAGGCCTCAGGACAGTAGCTGGATAGGACGTCAGCACCTGGACTGGAATGCACATTACAAGACAATGACACTATACTTTAATCAGTGAATCACTATCGATTGTATTTTACGCTGTATGGTTTGTTGAGCTGTGTCCTCCTTTACATATCTGTGAAGGTTCTCAGTCATCCAGGTCATGGTTATCTCAAAAAAGGTTTATCCAATAGCAACTGGACTTGGAGGTTTCTTGATGACGTTTCGCCCTTCTATCCAGAGGGCTTTCTCAAGTCTGACTGACTCCTCACACCAGTCAAACCTTTTTTGAGGTGTCCTCCTTTAGTTTTATCTTGTCTTGCACCAATGTCTATGAGCAACTTTGGTACATTTCACTTCATACTGTGCTGGAATGAAAATAAATCCTACTTCACTTGAATCTTCTGCAAACATTTAAAACATATTGCATTAAGTATGTGAGTCGTGAGATGAAGTGCAAGTTTATGCCTGGATCTGTATATACTACTGTAACCTGTACTAATTTCTTTTTAAAAGAATTGTATTTCATTTCACATGCTATTGGTGATTAACCAGTGCAGGTGTGCAGACCACAGGTAAAGCGTGTCTGGGTTGAGTGGGGCAGCACGTGAGCCTCCACCACTACCACCCCCTTAAATTAACAACCATTTGGGTCATACTGTTTTTAGCATTTATATATTATACGCATGTTTTATGAATGCAGTGTGCACTAGGTGTGTGATATTTAGATGTATGTGGTGAGTAGCTGGTTGCTGTCAGTAGTGGTAAGATTCTATCTCCTAATAATAATATATTATATTTATAATTAATTTAAGTAATACATTATTATTTTGTGTGGAAAGCCTTTGTCTCTAACCCTAACCCTAACCCATTTTGTCCAAGTGAATCTAGAAATTCAAACCTTAATTTGGAAACTTAATTTAAGTTTCATGTGGGGCTCTGGTCACACTAAAATGTGTTAAGTCACACACATTCTTGCCTCCTACTGTGTGTGTGTGAATAAACTTATCAGCTCATCTGGAATTCTGCACAGAGCAGCCACCAGTGTGTGATCTTCTGCAGTTGGTCTAATATATCACATAATTGACGGCATTGCCTTATGGGAAAGCAACTCTATTTCCTTTGCTGGTTGGTTTCCTCTATTTACATCTCTGAGGCTGTATAGCAAATATTTATGCAGGAATGTGTTTGGCTGTTATACTGTACCTACAGTAGACTGTCATTCTTAATCATCGACTCGTCCCACGGTAATGTTCCTTTTACAAATAAAGATCCAGTCATACAGATACCTATTGAAAAATACAATAAATCAAATATGAGGTAATAAAAAAAAAAATGAACAAACCAGTAAAATGAACGTTGCATCGGTGCGTAAGCAACAACATGGATCAGTGATGACACGTTTAGCCGCATGTCGTCATTTAATTCCTGGCTGTCTAGGTGGAGTCCTGATAACAACATGGGCTACATAGACAACTGAAAAATGTTTTGATTAGAAGAGACAACTACCGGGCTGGTTGCTGTCTCTTCTGTCTCTTCTTGTCTTTGATAAAGTTTTCTAAATCTGAATCTTATTGTATTTTTTACTCAAAGTTAGCTAGAGAAGATAGCTGTGAATTAATAATAAATAGAAAAGATTATCCAACTATTGTACAGAAATTATAAAATATATTTAAATGTGTGAAAGTTGCTGTTGTGACATTTCAGTTAAATTAGTGACAATCCATCTACCTTTAGTTGGCAGGACACAAGCTGACTCATATTTTAAATTGGTTTATGACAAACGTATGTAAATGCGTGTGCATATTATGCAGTGGTGATGTGGAGGCAGTTGCCTTTTTTCACAGTGCCCTGTTGGATTCTCTTCATGGAGAGATGCTAATGTGTGTTATGGTTCAGGTAAACAAAATAAACACAAATATTCATACAAAATACCACACAACATTTACTGTATGTGTGATGTCATTATTAAACGTGACAAATGTTCATAAGTTTCACACTAAATCTTGTAACACTTATGTGATGTATGTATGCCTTCTTGCCTAAGTGCATTTTTTATTTTCTAAATAAAACAAAATACTTCAAAACATTAACCATTTATGTCAAACATTTACAGTATTCAATGATTTATACAGAAACACAGTCAAAGGTGCTATTGTAAGGAGCACCTACACCGGGTTTTTATATTATTACTTTATTTGTATAAGATGAATATGAAGTAAGACTATTAAGATTCAGTAGATGTTGATTGACACAGGATAACTGGTCACATTCAAATCCTCAGCACCTCAAGTCAAATAGAGAAATTTACCTTGCAAAGAGTTTCCACCAGATAAAAAAACTGTCCAAATAACACAAGGGGTTTTGGGTACAATGAGATGGACATCACGATCTGCTTATCTGTGTGCTTATAGAAACACAAAACCAGAGACAGGCTGAAGTGATCAGTAGGCAGACTGGCATGATTCTTTTTCTCAGCAGTTCCTTCATGTGCCTTCATGGGGAAGAGTATATCAAGCCAGTGATGTTCATTTAAACTTACAATGACTATTTTTTTCATATGATTTCACTGCAGCATTAGCATAAGGCACAGGTCACATTTCTCACACAGTACACACAGTGGATTATCAAGGGTTATGGTCATTGAAAAGAATGCATTCAAGGAGTCTTGAGAAAAATAATCACTGACAGTCCTGCTGCAGAAAAAAAACATACAATAGCTCCTGCTTTATATTCATATACCTTTGTGTGAAACACAGACAAAAGTACACACATTCTTGCTGCGTGTTTTATTTCAAAAATCTGATATCTTCTATCAAAACCATCAGTTATTTATGCATTAACACATGATTTAACACATGTGGCCACTGGTGTGAAAGTAATTTCAGAGTGTGAAATAGAAGGTTCAAAAATCAAAAATCGAAATTAAAAGAACACTTCAATAGTTAAGGCCAAAGAAAAGAAAATACAGGTGTGAAAGCACCAGTGGAGAGTAGTATGATAGTGAACTCCTGGTAACAAAGTAAGTACTCTAATACTGTCACTGTGAATGGAAAAATGTCGTCAACATAATGTAGCGTCAGACTCAACTATTTATATTTGAAATAGTATGGCCACCAGTTCAAATTTGACCTAAACATCTCATATCACACACATATACATCTCAATCATTTGCTTTTCTAGATCTCAAAACAAAAACCTGAGCGCTGATAATGCTCTGAGGCGCTGACATTTGCTATTAGAGAAAAATTTTATGAGCAAAACAGACATTTAAGTATACATATGGATGTTTCATCTCAGAGTGATTAAAGACTATTTATACACAGTCCCCTTTGATTATAGAACTGCATTCTCAGGTCAGTTAACCTATGTATATAAATCAAAATTAAATATATTTGTTATTACTTCTTAATACCTTCATGTATGTTTGGAATGCACAAACCATCCTGGCTTGATGAGTTGGGATGAGCAGGCATAATGATTAATCCGTTGCCTTCAGATAATTAGTTTTAAAGAAATCATTCCTGTCTATATTTTCTAGCTTTCTGGTACTGTTGACTGTATCATCAGGCACAAAGAGCCCCAGGTGCACTCCACCACACTAAAAGGTGCTCTGACAGCATTTTCTACCAGTTTAAAAGCTGGATGCGGGGACAGCTAGAAGGACACAATTTAAGGTTTCCAGGCTATATCCAGGCTCAGATGGAGTAAAAAGCTTCTCGTACAAGCTCTGGCTAGAGTTTTTCCAACACTATTGGATCCTAAAAAGTCCTAAATAGATTTGTGGCAGCCATACTTTGGAAGTTATAATGCAAAAAAAACATCAAATTCTAAAGTCTAGCTGCAGCATTCTGCTTGAACTGTAGATAGCTGGGGGAGTTCTACTACACAGGAAAAAAAGCTACTATGCTGGTTAAAGTGCTGCTCTGATGTAAAGTTAGGAATTGCTTTTTCCAGATCACCTAAAAAGAGGAAAGGTCTAATTTTGGCAATGTTTTAGGCTGTAGAAAATAAGTGAACCTGAAAGTCCTCTGAGTCATGCACTACTGCCAGATTTCTAGCTGGGATGATTTACGCTTCACATAGACATGGTTAAAAATTCAATCTATTCTGTATTTTTCCTTTAAATAAAGTGGAGATAAGAAATTTAGCTCTGGCTCAGGAGGTACAACGTGGTAAAGACTGCATCACTTTTTAGATCATTAGCACAGTGTTTGCCCTCACAGGCACACACCTTCCAAATTACTCTTGCAAGTGCTTTAAGTTTTTCTCAAACAAGGAATCGAGAGGTTTTCCTATGAAGGAATGGATGGAATTTATCAGGATTTAATTAGAATATGCTTTGGGCCAAATAATTGATATAATTAATATATATCAGTTTCAGATCACATTTAGAGGCTGGATTGCAGTTGTTGTTTAATGTCTTTAGTTACCCTTAAACAAAACACTTAACATATACCTAAAGAGTGACAGCTTGACGTTTCGACATAGAGGAGGAAGAAACATAATATTTTATTACTAGTATTACCATGGTTATCTTAATGCATGCTGTGCCCACATACATGTACCACTTGACTGCTCACCCATCTGCCTTCTCTCTTTCTGATGGAGCATTGTGCCAGAGGAGGCCTTCTGCAGCACAGACCTGCTCGGCCTGCACCCATGATGCACCCAACAGGCAGCCCCTGTTAGCTGCAGTGACAAAGGACTTTGTTGGATTTGTGTTTAATGAGGCACTACTGTGTATTCATTCAATAATAACAGCCATATGGTTGTCAAGACGGAACATGCCTCCCCACTTTGCTAGGAAGTTTGCTGGTGTCTCCAAAGGGAGAACAATTAACACAGTGACGTGGAGTGCACTGGGATGACTGGTAAATCGTACATTGCATTGTTTTAAATTAATTGAGTGTGTTACTGACGATGTATGTACAGTACTGCATATACAATACATACTACGTTTACTAAATATGAATTGTAAAGAGGTTTAAAGCTTGAAGTCCAGTTTAAAAAAGGCTGACGTTAACATCTCTTGAGGACATCAGCACAAAACATACATCCTGGCTGTTTCTCTCTAATACCGTCTGGACGGCGCTATAGAGCTGTAAAAGCATGTACCTCCAGACTGAGGAACAGTTTCATACCAAGAGCTATAACCAAACTGAACCTGATGAAACTGGGCCCTCTCACTCAATTTGATTATTTGAATCATTTCTTAATGACTAGGGACACCGTGCAAGGTTTTCAGTTTATTTATTATCTTTCTCTCTTATGGGTGTGTGTGCATGTGTGTGAGTAAGAGGAATGTGAATGTGTTTTTGTGTTTGTTTTGTTTGTTTTATTATTATTATTATTATTTGTATTTATTACAAATTTCATTGTACAAGGTGCAATGACAATAAGGGTGAATTGAATAGAATTGAATTTGAATTAAAAAGCAGAACATAAGGACAATCTGAATAGTCTATATTTTAACATTAACTACTCTGTTTCATGTTTTATTTAGCTTCTCTCACATTATATTAAGATGCATGGGGAGAAGCTGGGATAATGATTTGCTGACAAATCTAATGCAATTTTGCAAAACCACTTGATGAGTAGGACTAGCTGTAGACTTAAGAAGAAGTACCACCAGATGTTTATGTTCACTCCTAGCTCTAACGCCTATTTTTCTATCTTTTGGCTGCTCGCTTTCGGGGTCACCACAACGAATCATCCAACCCCAACTCACTCCGTTCGTGGGAGTGAATAAAAGCTTACATTATAATGCATTTCCTTTTGTCAGTCTTCTAGAAATTCAGTTCACGTATCATATTTTTATTCAAATCAAAATATGGGCTCTTTAGTTTCCTTAGAATGTTAGTTAAAATCACAATTGCAATTGCAAGGCAAACTCTTTTCACAAATATTGTAGCTATGTTTGAGTCACAAACCTGTAGAAAAAGGACTAAGAATGATTCAATCTGTTCTACAGAGGCTGCAGTATATTCTGCCATCACACCTCTCTTGCTCTGTGTGTCTCAGGCCATAAAACATTTCCCTATTAGCATCCCAGACACTTAGCTGAAGAGCAATTTCTCTCTTAATATGCAGGCTCAGGCACATGATCATTTCCATTACAATCATTTGGGGGAAAATATGCAGCAGACACAAACATGACATTAATTTTAATGTGGTGCCACAACTCTGTTCAATTACATTCTATAAAATATTCACAGGGAATCTCAGTCTGATTTAGGTAAAAGTGGGTAAAGCACAGCAGGGATTTCATGGGAGTGCTATTGCAGAAGATAATGTACAGTACACAACAAAACTGAGAACACTCCTGGTCAATATCAGTAAACTGCTGACTAATGAAAATGTCTGTCCAGTAATACAATTCTATTTGTTTTTAGCCAAGGTCAAAGAAGAATCAAGGCACACAATAGGTACACAAACACATTTACTTTAAATTACTCACACCATCAATCAGCAGACCTCCTTAACAGGATCATAGTGTAAACGTTCTTGCAGAAAGTCAAGGTGATTTGTTTTCAAACACTAATAACCAACTAACTATGTGTGTAAAAGATGAGTAACCACATTTATATGCACACACCACCTATCCTTTGAAAGTGATATCGTTTTTAATGATATAGCTCTGGGGTTACTTTGCACTGTTGTATAATGGATGAGTGTCTTTTTATGGCAGGTACTGTGTGCTGTACTGTAAGTAAAGTCAGGGCTACTGGCTGCTGTCCTGGTTTTCATTTATGAGTACATCAAAAGTACCTTAAATTAATCAGCACCTAGAAATGTGCTGGTGATTTGGGAAATAGTTATTTTGGAAGGCTGATTCCCAAACCAACTTTTATACCAAGACTCATACATAACCACCATTCTATAGCATTCACAATAGCATGAGCAAGATCATACACAACTTTAAAAGAGTTAGCTCTGTAGTCAAAAACAGTGTGAAATCCGAAACCCACAGATACTGTATCATCAATGACCATCAAACATGGGTCTCTTCCCTGATGATTCTCTGCCAAGTCTTTACTGCAGCTGTCTGTAGTTCCTGTTTTTTAGGGGGCACTTTGCCTTCAGCAAAAGAAATGCAGTTCAATTGGATTTAGTGGTTTCAGACATTTCCAAATATCCCACATCTGTTCCTTAAAGAAAATGTCTTGTGTTCCTTTCATAGCACACTTCAGGCCATTGCCCATCTTCAATGTGACCCACCTCTAGTATGGCTTTTCTGTTTTTGAAATTTACCAGTGCTCAACCTGTTCTCATTGATGTAAACTGGTGGCGTACAGCCCCAAAAGTATTCACCTGTAGTGAACTAGCTCAGTTGTATGAATGCCCTCATGTAATCAGTGAGAAAGTATGTGTTTCAACAGAGCACGTACCGCTATCACTGTAACAAACAGCTGTTTTAGGCATTGCATTATCTTTTAGCAGTATCACCACTGAGCAAAAAATCTAAATTTAACAGAAAATCTAATGAAATACTACACATTGTCAGGGATATACAGTACAATATAAATTAGCAGCTTGGCAATGATGGAGGTCTGGTCTTTTGAAATAGGCATTCTCAAATCAGTAGAGTCGAGCGTCAACTTTGCCATTCACAAAAGAGGTTTTTTATTGGAGAGCATCTTTCATTTACACATTTCGACATTTTCAAAAGTGATTCTCAATTTGATCTGTCAACCACCAGCATAGCAGAATTTAGTGGACTGAAAAGGAGCTGAAAGAAAAAACAGGTTTGTTCATCAATAACAAAGTCCTCATGATCTATTTCCTGAATGGGCTAACTGCATTGTGAGTCTTGGTGGCCAAAACAAGAAGAATCCACTTTATTTTGTGACTGAAGTATGCTAAAAACTGTAAGTCCACAGCCCATTAATACTTATTTATGAAACCAATACATTTGAAATTCTGAACTACATATTATGTTTACATATGATGTAATATTAAAAGTAACAATGTGGACATTTTCTCTTAATTGTTTCAAGCTAAATTTGGTTTTTTGCTGAAAAAGAACATGTACAGTCACATGTAACATTTATTTCACATGACTGTAACAAAGTCTCTGATAACTGGTCACAATCTAAATGTTCTGTACAGAAACTCACCCACTGTGCCCTATGCTTGTGTCCAAGACAGTCAGTGCCTCACAGGCGGGCCATTACCATAGCCCCAGCTCATGTTAGGATGGCTCTTATGAATGCTAGGTTACTAGCTGACAAAACTTTTATTCTGAATAAATGCTTTTATTTTGAATATGCTGTACTTTCTTTATATAATGGAAGCCTTTTTGTTTGTGGAGGAGTCTAGTGCTTTTGTGAACTGTTGCCTCCCAATTGCTTACATTTAGACTCACAAACCACTTCAGGCTGTGGTGAAGATATTGCAACTATTTAACGGAATTTCTTCTTCTTTTTATAGAAAAGCCAATCTCCTCTGTGGCAATTTTAAAATAATAGCTGGTTATGCAGAGATCACCAATAATCTTCAGCAATTGATCATCTTGCTAAACAGATGGGCTCAATGTACTAGGTGTGGTCACAAAGTGCTGAAATTTTGCTAAATTCAGTTTTTCTTTCTGTGCAACCAAATGAACCACAGACCAGTACCAGTCCGCGGCCTGGAGGTTGCTCTTCTAGAGTATGTTCCCCCGATGGTTTGATGCTGGAATTCAACAGAAGCAATTCACCTTGGAGTAGTCCAGGAGTACAATAGGTTCAATGAACAATCATGTTTCTCTGTGCACAGAAATCATCTATCATTACATTTAAGAATTCATTGTAAGGAGCTTTAACGCCTCTGTGGTTTTAAATATAACAAAATGGTTTGGAGCTGCCTCAAGCTGGAGTTATTTTATTTCATATTTTAACTCGATCTAAGGCTACATACAATATGTAACCCATATTTCTACACGGGTAGCTTTGATGCTTGCTTTTAAAAAGAGGACTAGACTTCCCAGTTCCCATAGAAGAGAAGGATCTACTTTATTGGTCATTGATACATTGTACAACGAAATTTCTTCTCTGCATTTAACCCATCCCCTTGGGGGGAGCAGTGAGCAGCCACAGGCGGTGCTCGGGGAGCTAGCACTGGGTGTCCCGCTCAGGGACACACCTGGTATGAGGGGATGGGCTGGGTGACTCAGCAGGAAATCGATCCCGCTATTCCTGCATCCCAGCCCTCTGACTTAACCACTGAGCTACCAGGCCGGTAAATTATGAACAATTATGAGAAAAAAGTTAGTAAGTTCATAACAATTATAATATTTTTACAGACCAATATAAAAGTATAAAATATGGGTTCTTGCTCAACATGTCCTGTCAAGCAAACAAAACCTGGCAAAAAAGAACCCAAAAAATGTTTTTGAAAACATTGACACTGCATACATAGCTCAACAAAGACTACTCAATGCCGTTGGTGAGAAGCTGAAAATAAAACGTCCTGTTCCTCTGACATACTGTCACCTACCTTATGTTTAAGCATAAATCATCTGATTCTCTTTATAATGGTGTATAGCTGAATGGCTCTGCTTACTACCTGGACTGTAATGTCAGCTTAATCTACCAATTCCCCACAGTTCACCTGCAACAAACCTCTTCTATCAATATTAGCAAGTGTCCTCTTCCTGCTAAAAACAGACTTCCTGTATGTGTTAGGTATTTGCGCCATAAACATTTGTTGAGTCATCGTGACTAAAGGAGAAACATTGGAGTTATTCTTTTTATGGCGATGTGATTCAGCATTTTCAGTACAAATACAGTAAGGTCAAAGAGGTTGTGGACATGGACGTCAAAGTGAGAATCTTCCATGTAGCAGGTTGCTGTTCAGCAGTGGTCATCCCAATATCTGCAACAAAGTGTTTTCATTGAGTTTTACACATAGACTTATGAACAGGACTCACAAGTATTGTAACATCATTCATCACATGGGGAGGTAGATCTGTCCAGAGGGGGTCCATAAAGAGAAGCGAAGATTGGTGCTATATTGGCAACAATTTGATCAAGGAGTGCAAAAAAATGACCGACTGCCTGTCCAGGGTGTATTGAAGAGCACATACTGTGAATAAATGTGTAACGTCTCATTCAGATTGGCAGACTGCAGTGATTCCACCGATTCACTCTGAAAGAGTGAAATTATTTATTAGAGTTGCTTTACTTGTGTAGTAATCACATACATCTAAGAGAAATGCCACTTGTTGAGATAAGTGCACAGGTACAGACTGTATTCAGCTAGTTGGCTTCTGCACTATATAACACACAAGACATCATCATATTTCCCTTGTGGTGGAAAATATCCCTGCTGTCATGATCTAAGAGTCCCAGGAAATCTGTAAATTTGTTGACTTACTGTACAGCCAAACACACCTGACACACATATTTCTAAGAGAAATAAATATTTTATTTTTATTTTCAGCTTTGTCAATGTCTGCACCATAAGCAGTTTCTATGATGAGATAATGCTGTAATGTACTGTGCCTGCTGATGTCAAGTCGGCATGCCCAGCTGACAGCTTGTCTTTTAACATGGCTGACTGCCAAATTATGCCACTATGGTGTTTACCTCTTCATCTACTCTGATCCATCTTGTTCCTGGCAAGAGGTGACTTAGAGGACACAGCAGGTAGCCAGGCCAAGGGACACTGGCAAGGTCCAAATGCCAGGTCATATCATGTGTACTCAGAACCTTAGACGGGCATCCCAACTGTCTGAGCAGCCAAGCATGTTTGTTTACTCATGCAAGTCATCATATCAGTGCTTGGCCTGCATGTTGCTGGGCATAGTCAGAACACATCATGACACATTATAAGGCTTGAATATCCCAAAACAATGACATGACTAATGTTTTTTGAACCCCAAGACAGCCAGCTATCTTTGCTGTGACATTACAAAATACAGACTATTATGACATAATGTGACTATAACATGTTTGTTTTAATGAATTTAGATTACAACCTAAAGAAAGTTAATGAACACAAATTCATCAACTTACCAGGTCAACCATGGCCCTTGAACTCATTAACCAACTCCCAAAGGAATGTTTGTGGTATTAAGCAATGGGACTTAGCATGGAGAATGCTGTGGTCATGGGTGCTTAATTTTCTGTGTGAAGAGGCAGGTGTTCTCCTGCTATGGCCAAGGCAGTATTATATTTTTAATGTTACAATTATTCTGACATTCTCCTGGTAACGTAAACAACTGTGTAACTAAATCACATGAATTTATAGCTTAACAAGTATCTCGGGTGCATTGTGACTCTGGATCAGAACCAGAAGATTCTGTCGAAGTGTCCTTGGCATTGCTGTATGGGTGTGTATGTGTGAATGAGAAGCAGTGTAAAGCAATTTGAGTACCAGTAAGGTAAAGCGCTATATAAGTGCAGACCATTTACCATTTAAAGCAACTTTTGGTGATACCTCTCCATTTCCAACTGGGGAAGCGCTCACAGGAGTGGAGCTGAGTAGTCCACTCTGACGTCCATGCTTTGATGCTCGCACAAATACTCAGGTGGGCACAGTCCCACCAGCAGGCACAGAGAGGGCACGTTGGTAAATAAAAACGACATGATTCCTTTAAGTGTTTGTGTAGGTGTCTGCTGTTTGGGTTATCTGCTGGAATTCTTGTTATTATTATTGTATTAAAGTGATTTGTCAGACTCAATGTTCTCTGCCATGTGGAACAGACAGCAGAACTACTTTACCTTAGTTTGCTTGGCAGACACTTTTATCCAAAGCGACTTACAAGGAGCTAGTGCTGGGCTGGCTCAGAGACACACCTGGTAGGGGATGGATTAGGAGTCAGAGGGGGTTCGAACCCACAACCTTCTGCAGCCCAGTCTGACGCTGAACCCATTGAGCTACCAGACCTACTTCTAACTTCTTGTAAGAGTTTGGTAAAGCCTGTGATGCATGACCTCAGTCCAAAGCTAGTGCTGATCAACATCCCACCCCCCATTGCACCAATGGTTTCAGTATGTTAATTTAGATCCAGCGAGCGACAGACATTTATTGTCATAATATTAGTAAAAATGTGTTAACGTGCAATAAAACAGTTCTTGGCGTTAATTATTTAATTGGTTAACACAATAATAACACATAAATGCGTCCAGCCCTAAAACTAATCATGTGGCTAGTCAAGACTTTGGAACTGAAGAGGTTGATTGCTGATTCTCTTGTTGTCTATCAACTGGTTTATCCAGGTTGGAATAAATGGACACTGGAACTGTGACCTACCAGCTGATGTCCGAGTGCAGCGCAGCAAGTTTTTGTTCAGTGACCGGGCAAGTAATGTGACCTTCTTCCAGATAATGTGTTAGGCTACACACTTCCTCAGTCTGTCCATCTGTCTGCCTCCCATGCCAGTCTCATTGCTCTTTCTGTCACTCTGTCTCATCCATTCCATTTCTCTGGTCTACACCCTTTAGTCTTTTTCTTACCTTCCGATGATATCTCACCTCTAACCTGCGACAGAAAAAGGTGTGTTACTTGTCTGCACTTCTATAGTTTGACATTTTAAAGAGACTTTGTGCCTCAGTCAGCTTCTTAGTATTTGTGCTTAAGGTTTATGTTAGAGTTTGTCTGATCTTAAACTTCACATTTGCTTGTACATTTACATCAAGAGTGGATATCAAACACCAGAAGTACAAAAAGTCTAATTTCAAATCAAAAATAAATAAATAAATACATAGATAAATTGTTTCTATCCTGGAGGTTTGCCCAGAGGTATATAAGCTGTCCTGTGCCAGGAGTAGGTCAGGTCACGCTGTGTGGTGGCTAAGAGGGAAGTGGCACATCATGTTTCACGGTCCAACAATGTGAATTGTGTTTCACTTTGTGTGAAAAGTGTTGATGTGTAGTCTTTATTAAAGACAAACTTAGAATTTCAATTTAGACCTTGAATATTATGAAACTCTAGAATTGACAAAAAAGCAAAAAAAAAAAATCTTTAATTACTTTATTGCATTTGCAAATATGTCAGCATTAAATGTGCCTAAATGTGTTCTTGAGCATAGATTCAGTTCTAATCAACAAATTGATGTGAATTAGGCCCACTGTTACAATACCTTGTTACATCTGCAGCTCCCCAAAACAGTTTTTTATTGCTCAGCAGTGAACAATGCCAAACCACTGCTCAGGTGACACACGCTAGCCCAAAAGCATTTTCCCCGAAGAGAATAAACCAGGAGGTGGGGTCTATAAATCTTTAATATAATTTAAAACATCAAATTCTACAATTTGTGTTTAGACATCTAGAAGAGCTTCAAGATTATTTTACTTTATCAGCGCTGATAAGTGCAGGAGGTCATGACTGAATAAGCTTCAGTGTGCACATGTTCTTTGGGCTAAATACAGCAAATGCTTGGAGATTGTAAGAACATTTAACTCTTGAATCCACACGAATGAGGCCTATTTTCCAAATAATGAGCAACTAAGACTCTTTCGTAGAGAATGTGAACCATGTTATGATCTGCATCTAATTCTTCTAATACATCCACTGTCCCCCTTACAGCCTTCCATTGTACATATTGTTTACAGTACACACATTTAATAGTAATAGAAAATGTAGTAACATAAAGCATTCTTAAAAATGTTGCAATAACTATATGTTTATCCTTTTTTAATAATAAGTCTTATCACCTGTCCTTATCTAATGCTTTATTTCTGTTTGTCCATTGTTCATTGCCTCAACAACACGTATTCTAAACATTCACTTTTTCCATCTATTTCTTCTGCCCAGCTTTATCCTCACTGAGACTAGTGGATGTCCACAGTGGGAGGCTGTCAAGGCCATTCTGCTCCAGGTGAATGGTGGTTGTGGGATAAGTATTCTAAACAACACTGCAAGACCAGGTGAGCCTCGTCTTGCCACAATGCTTGGAGAGGTGCGTTAAGGACCTGTGATGCATCTATCCATCCACATAAGGTTGAAGTGTGGTGAGAATATAATGTTACAAGGTTGCTACGGGGCTGTAAGCTCACAAACTTTCTGTTAGAAAAGTGTCATTGTAAGCTTAAGTTTGATCATTTGTCTAAAGAAAATTGTCTAATGTGTACTGTGATGCTGCAGGCAATATTGGCATTTTACTAACAGAATTCTTTTACCAATACTGTTTTCTTTTACTGTAAGGATATATTTTTTATTCTTTAATAAAACTAGTAAAATATCTTTACCTAAATACTGTCATTATACTCCAGCTCCAGCATTATATGTCCAGCTTATAATTTACAAAAATACAAATAATCTGATCAAAAAAAAAATGGAATGGAAATGGAAAAATAAAGCATTCCATACCATAAACCTTTCTTTTTTAAATGTCCTTTGTTGTGAACACATTTTGGTATAACATATTCAAATTAGTATGTAGTTATTACCTGTTTAGACCCATCTAGGAAATCGTCATTTAACAAGTTTTGTGGATTTGTAGCATGTATTCATCTTAGTTTTAGCTTGTGATGTCATTACTAGGGAGTATTGATGGGACTGTAGTGTTTGCATGCTATGTTTGAGCATTTAGAAGTGTTGGGAGCAAATAGCCACTCCCTTGCAAGGCAGTTTCCAATAGCAACCAAAACTACTTGCTTCATGCTCTTACTCTTCATAGTGGTATTATTTATATCCCTGTACTTTTATTGGACCCACATGGGCATTTGTAGTGTATCATTATTTGTTTAATCTCTTTGTTATATTCCAAGATGATGCGTACCACTGTAATATTAAAGGCATTAAGACTTACTCATCGACTTACCGTAGGTGAGCTCTGCTTAACATGTTATGTATACATGCATCTACAGATGTGAACAATCTGGAAGACAGACACTATGGCGTTAAATTTGTGCCACTATTTGTACGAACAAAAGGCAATATTTTGAGCACAGAAAATGTAAACCGAGCAAGTGTGACATCCAACAATGTATGGTCACTTATGTTGAGTTAAATATGATTTGGTGCATTCCTTTGTGCAAAGTAAGGTCTAATTCATGTGTCAAAATACCGATTGGCAACTATACACATCATGGTGTGACTGTGCTGCGGGAGCGTCTTGGGGAGCATTGAGCCAATAGTTAAAATAATCGAGACTTGTGAAGTCACGTCAAAACACTTACCATGCAGGAAGCCATTATTGGTGGTTCTCCTGACACCAAGCAGGATACAGTGAGTAATCTGGTATTAAAGTGGAATCCCCTGTGGATGTAAACAACCTAAGTGAGGACCAACAGAAAGTTGTGAGGGAAATGTGTGAGGAATCAGCAGCATTTGCTTGAGATGATAGTAACATGGGGTGCATAGCAAGCTTAGAAATGTCCATCACAGTGAAGGACAGCATCCCCCTTCAGAAGTCATACACCTCCATTCCAAAGCCCCTTTACCAGGAATTTAATGAGTATATTGAGTCTCTTCTCGAACAGGAACAAGTTGGCGGTTTGAGAAAGGCCTTGCAGAACCACAAAGTCAAACTCAGACCTACAAAATGTGACCTCTTCAAATGAGAAGTGAGGCACGTTGGGCAGTTGGTGAGGGAGTGCGCATCTACCCCAAATATTTGCAGACAGTGTATGCCCTGAGAGACAACACACCAGCCACTGTTGGAGACGTGAGAAGGATTGTTGGGTTTTTGAGCTACTATTGCTCATATATCCAAGACTTCACCAAATTAGCCAAACCTATTTATGAACTTCTGCAGCCAAAGAGCAACCCAAAGAAAGAGTCACAGTTACCACCTCGAACACCTGTGGCATGGACAGTAAGACACCAAGAGTGCCACGATCCGCCCCAGTCTGCCCCGCCTTCCCCGCCTTCCCGTGCTTTTGTTTTCTTTTCGGTGTTGTCTGTCATTGTTTCACGTTCCTCCCAGTCCCACTCACAATCCTTCACACACTCGCTCCTGTCTGTCTACCTGCCACGCCCCCCTCCTGCTCCTGGCCTCGTACTTTCCCCCGATCACTCACAGCTGTTTCGATTTCACCTGATCACTTCCGGCTCCCTATCACGCTCACCTGTTGCCACTCACTTGATTTGATTCACTCCCTTTATTTTCTCACGTAGCCCGTCATGCCCCGCCGGATTATCTGTTTTGTCTCTCCGATGCGCACCTTGATAGATGTAGTATTAAGTCTGATGTTTTGTCTGCCTGCTCCTGTTACTTGCCGATCTCTGTTTGTCTGATCCCGATCTACCTGTCGTATCCTTCCGTCTTCCTGCCCCACACCCTGCGATCCGTGGTCTGCGTCCGTCTGGTTTGTTTCTCATCCTTGTTTGTCCCTGTGTGTTTCCTCATTTGTGTCCTGTTTACTTTCTGCGTTCCCGTCTTATCTCTCCTATGTGTTTAGTTCTTTGTTCGTTTTATGTTTTCGTATCTTGGTCTTTGTTTTGGTTTCTGAGTAATATTCCATAGTGCAACCTGTGTTTGTCTTGTTAATTAACCGGTTAATTGGGTTTAGCCTTCTTTGTTTCCTCACGGAGTGTGTGTGTTTCTCTGTCCTCGCTTATGGAGTGATTTTACGTTTTTTGTTTGCACGTCTTGTTTCCACCCTGTAACTTGGTAATTGTTTATTTCCCTGTTATTCCCATTTATTATATTAAATGTTTAATCACCCTGTTTTGTGTTTGGTTTCCTCTCAGATAGCATGTTTTCCTCCTTTGGAGTGAGTTTTCGTTGCTCTTTACTTCCTGCTTTCTTTATTAAAATAATTTTTCCCCTTACATTACTTTGTATTAAGTGTTTTCTGGTTCCGCCATACTCCCAAACCTGACAGAATAATCTTTTTTTTTTCTTTTCCTCACCTTCCTTTTTTTTCGTGTTAATATGGCTCCACCAGATCACGCTAGAGAAGGGCAAATTATTTGTCACTTCCTTACTCAGCTCCTAAGCTCAGTGCACAAGGGCGTTGGTTGCTCAGTTGGCTGCGGACGTTGCCTCCCTCAGAGAGGACCTTGATACCCTTCTGCAAGCTGCCCCTGTCACCGCAACCTCTGAGCCCACCTCAGCACCTACCTGCACTGCGGCTCCTGACACCGCAATGGCTGCTGCCGCTAATGACACGGCCTCGGATTCCCCTTAGGCCGCTGCGGTCCCTGATGGCGCAGCTGCCCTGTCTTCTGCGGCTCCCTCTTTAGTCTCCACTCCTGGTCCGGGTTCAGGAAGGCCCGCATGGAGGATAAAGCAGTCGCTGCTTCCCGGGTTCTTGTTTCGGACCCTCTTCCGGAGCCAAGGACATCGCAGTCGCCCTCCCTCCTGTCCCTGCTTCGACCACCAAACCGCTCGGCCTGTTTGAGGCTCTACTGGGCCCCTACCTGCGGTCGTGGAGTGTTTGGTTCCCTCTCAGATAGTGTATTTTCCTCCTTTGGAGTGATTTTCTGTTGCTCTTTAGGTCCTGCTCTCTTTATTAAAATTATTTTTTCCCTTACGTTATTTTTTCCTCTTATTGAGAGAAATTACCACTCAGGAAAGCAAGGAATTTCTTGCACTGAAGTCTGTGAGAAATTCAGGGATTACTTGTTCTATGCCCCACATTTTACCATCTACAGAGACAATAGGAAGCCAGTGACACATTTGAGAGCCCCAATGTCCAGCATGTCCACAACCTCACCTATGGAGCTTCTCCCTATTCACTACTTGCATAACCCAGTAAAGGTGGCTACCAGTATATCCTTGTTGTGGTAGTTCATTTTACAAGGTATGCACAGGCATACCCAACTCGCAACAAGTCTGGGAAAATTACAGCGGAAAAGATGTTTAAAGATTACATCCCCAGATTTGGCTATCCTTTGGCTACACCATGATCAAGGGCACGAGTTGGAGAATAACCTTTTCCAGGCTCTGCAACAATTGAGAAAGGTGGGCCACTCACACACAACACCTTATCACCCCCAGGGCAACCCAGGAGAACGGTTTAACTGTACAGTGTTGCAAATGCTTAGAACCCTGGAACAGAAGAAAAAGAAAGGTGGAAGGACTTTCTCCCCCAGATTGTGCAATTGTAGTTGTACACATCATGAAACAACTGGGTATTCGCCCTTCTTTCTGCTCTGGTCGACATCCTCGTCTCCCCATAGATTTGCTGTTCAAACTGCATACAGATGCGGAACCACATACAGCAAGGAGCTATGCAGAAAATTCAATTCATTTCATCTTTATTTGTATAGTGCCAAATCATAATGGAAGTCATATCAGGGCATCTTACATAGCAAGGTTTAGGACCTTGCAAAAATATAAGTACAGATGTAAGCAAATTAATGCAGAAAACAGTCCAAAACAGTCCCATTTGAGCAAGCACTAGGCGACAATGGAAAGAAAAAACTCCCTTTAAAAGGAAGAAACCTCCAGCAGAATCAGGCTCAGGGTGAACGGGACCCTCTGCCACGACTGGTTGGGGTTATTGAGAGAAAAGAACGGCAGGTAACAGAGATCATAACAACAAGGAGCAGCAGACGAAGCACTCAGCAGGTTGGTAGGACCAGCGGCCACAAGGTGAAAGTACACAACTCCAAGGTCAGGGACACCTGCAGAAAGGTACAGAGATAAGTGAGACAGAAGGACGAAGCACAACCAGGGGAGAGAGGAGACACAATGTTAACAACACGTAGGAGAAGAGCTCAGAGTGTCAGGAAAGTCCCCCAGCAGACTAAATATATAGCAGCTTAAGTCACCTCATCCATGTCTATCTATAAGCTTTATCAAAAAGGAACGTTTTTGGTCTAGCCTTAAAGGTAGAGATGGTGTCTGCCTCCCGAACTTTAACTAAAAGCTGGTTCCACAGGAGAGGAGCTTGATAGCTAAAGGCTCTGCCTCCCTTTCTACATTTAGAAATTCTAGGAACCACAAGTAGACCAGCACTCAGAGAGTGAAGTGCTCTGCTGGGAAAATAAGGTTCTATCAAGTCTTTAAGATATGTGGGGGCCTGATCATTTAGTGCTTTATATGTGAAAAGAAGGATTTTAAACTCTATTCTAGATTTATCAGGAAGCCAATGGAGAGAAGCTAATGTAGGAGTAATATGATATCTCTTGTTAAGTCCAGTCAAAACTTTGGCTGCAGCATTCTGGATTAACTGGAGGCTTTTGAGTGAGTTATTGGAGGCTTTTGAGTGAGTTATTGGGACATCCTATCAGTAATGAGTTACAGTAGTAGCATGGACTAGTTTCTCTGCATCACTTTGAGACAGAATGCTCCTAATTTTAGAAATATTCCTGAGTTGGAAGCAGGCAGTTCTGGAGATTTATTTTATGTAATGTTTATATGAGAAATCTTGATTAAAAATAACACCAACATTCCTCAAAATAGTGTTCGAAGTGCAATATCAGCTAAGGCGGCAATTTGTTTGGATAGCTTGTCTCTCAGGCCTTGGGGACCATATAATAACTTCAGTTTTGTCTGAATTAAGGAGTAGAAAGTTACAGGACATCCAGACCTCTACGTCTTTTAAACATGCCTGAGGTTTGACTAGTTGATTTGTTTTATTAGGTTTCATAGATAAATATAGCTGGTTGTCATCCGCATAGCAATGTGTGGGCGGAACGGATGACTGAAGCTTACCGGATTGCATCAGAGAACAGCAGGAAATCAGGTGCACGTGGTAAGAAATATGACCGACAAATTAAGGGAGTAGTACTATAACCTGGTGACAGGGTGCTAGTACGAAACATGAGTGAACGTGGGGGTCCTGAAAAGTTAAGTTGATATTGGGAAAATATGATCTATGTTGTGAAAGACCAGATGAATGAAAGTCCAGTCTGCAAATTTGTATCCATGAGTTAAATATCATTTGGTGTTTTCCTTTGTGCAAAATAAGGTGGATTTTAGTACCAGTTTTACATGTAATTGCCAAATTACGACACCAGGGGGAGAGAACAACTAACGTCTCCGGTCTCTGCTTTTTCCTGTACAAACCAGGTTAGTAGCATATACAAACATTCCACTATGTACTGTTAAGTTCTTATGACACCATTCAAAGGATAGTTATTTGAGCTCTAAGTAGGAAAGAATGTATTTGGTGGAGTTGGAAGAGTTATTCTCGTAGTGTGCGAATGTAAATGACGTAAGTTTGTGCTTTTTTTGTGTTGCATCCTGGCTCCTGAACAAACCTAGCACTTACGTATAGTTGATGTTTATGTCCTACATAAATAACACTGTAGGAATAAAGGTTAATGCATTTTAAAAAATGTTGATCATTCGTTCAGATTAATTAGTCAGATTTTTGGAATCCTAACTATGCTAGCATACAGTATGTTGTCTAGATTATTTGAAATTGTATTGTATTTGTATGTTTTATAAGATTTCGGTTGATCAACAGGCTGAAATTCCTCAGTAACAGAATTATTTTAAGACTATTTTAAAATCCTGATGTAGTAAAACAGAAAGCAAATCACATTTTAAATTTGTGTTGTACTGTTGCATTTAATTGTCACTGGACAGTAGTGAAATATAGAATTTGTATGTTTAAGATGCAGAGAGTTTGTAATAAATTGATGCTGATATTGAAAGGAATATGTGATGAGAGAATGTGGTTAAAACAAAGTGAAGAAAATTTTATTTTGTAATTTTTTATAAACTTGTCCTCTCGCAAATTTCTTTTCTTCGTGCTGAACGAACCCAGAGCGCTCACTCAGTCTATCTCTCTCTCAGTGTCTCACTTCTTTTTACATAACGCTGTAAAAGGAGTTGAACGAGCACACAGGTTTGGTGAACGAATACAAAATTGAGAGACTAAGTTTGAGCTCCGAGCTCGTCGAGCGCAAAGAAGTAATTTGCGAGAGGGCAAGCTTAGAAAATGCGTATTTTTATGGATGAAAGCAGACACTTTTTGAGTACAAAATAAAATTTTCCTTACTAGTTTTACATTTTCTGTTCTAAAAATGCTACATTTTGCTCGTACGAATAGTGTCACAAATAAAACGCCATGAGTCACAGCAAGTTTTGGACTTAATTGCAGATTACTGCAATTTTATCGCAATAAGACATCTGTACATTTTACTTTAGCACAATCAAGACGCATCACATCTCTACTCAGTTTGAATGTAATTTGCAAATAGATAGATTATATTTGAAACCAAAGAGGTCATAATTTTTCTATTTGTCTATGCTGTTTGATATGTTTGGCTGATTTAATGAAATTAAATTTTACCAAACAGTTTCTATAAACTCCATTATAAATGTCAGTTTTCATTTAGAAAAACTGCTCCATGCACCACCGCCAAATGTGCTGAATGCCACATTTTATAGAATTATTAGCCTGGCTTATATTTACTTTGCAAAATATCTACCTGCAAACAAATATTACTACTGGGCTGGAGGAAGACATTTTGATATTTTCTGTTCTGCAGCAATCAATTGTAAAATCTATCTGCTATGTTCTGTCAGCAAATTTTGGTAGAGGAATAAAAATAGTGAAAGGAAGTGATTGTAGTTTTTTTTACCTCCTTCTCTGAAGTAACTACAATGGCCCCCCTGCCTTGTTCTATCCCGAGTGTGTCCTGAAACCCAATGAATAACACCCAGATATTTTCAATCCAACATGCCTAAGCCACAGAGAAGTACAAAAAAGGGAAAAAAGAAATAAAGCCTTCCTTTTCATCTCACTAGAAAATAATGTTCGTACACCTCCATTTTACTCCCAATTTCCACATATCTTTTATTTCAAGGAGAGCTAGGTTTTGTGAGGTCTATCAACCTTCGAGTCTGAAGCCATGAGGACTCTGTTATGTCCCTGCTTGCCCTCTTTACACTAAATAGAACCACACTTCATACAAGGCATGGTATACTAACATGTATACAAAATAATTATATGTGCAGGGTGGATCCTAACATATTTGAAAACTGATGTGTAACAAAAATAGTTTTCGTTGAAGCAAAAAAATATTTTATGTTTGTCGTCAAATATAGCATACATGCAATGACATATCTGAGTAGGACTGACTGAAATAATACATCCTGATGTGTCAGTATTATGGCATGTATTATGTCCATTTGTGGTAAATACAATGCATTATCACTTATCTTTCTCACTATGATGTCAATGTCAAAAAGTGTTGGGACCACAAAAAATCAGAAATAGCGGCTTTCTAGTTTGCCAGGTTATCATTAAAATTTTTGAAAACAAAAAAAAACCCCAACATTCCAGACAGGTTTAACAATTACTTCATAAAATACAAACAACATCACCCGATGACAACAACACGCTGTGGCTAAAATGTTATAGCAGACGAAAGAAAGCATATTTTGATAAGGTGTTCTGCATGTACATATGACAATATGACTGGCTTTATCTGTATAAGAGAAAATTAGGAAATTATGCATTCATAACTCTAACACAAACATTTGATACCACCCACAATGTGGAAAGACAAAATAAGTGCTGTGCAGGAGAACGACAGTGGAGAGGTGTCAGGAGTGAGCCTGGAAAGTGTGATTGTGTGTAGGATGAACAGACACAAACAGGCAGACATACAAAATTGGTGAGTGGTGGTTTATGTCTGGTTTGTGAGAGAGAGCAAGAGTGGACAAACTTAAAATGTGTGAGAGAGGTGTAGGTTGTCACAAATGGATGACTGAAAGGAAGGAACAGAAATAGGTGGTGGACGGAAGGTGGGTGAGAAGTGAAATGCAAGAGTAGGCATGAATGGATGGCTGAATAGAAGAAGTGGAAAAAAAGAGCGGAAAAGACAGATGTCCAGTTGGTTGTTTAGATTTGTTAGGCGGATTCTTGTCTCTTCCTAATTTACCAAAATTAAGCTCAAATCACTGTTAAACTCATCAGCTACCTTGCAGCTGCACTAATCAAGATTTTATTTACAAATTCTTCAACACCAAATCACAAAGTAAGCCTGAATCAGACAGTACCCATTAAATGCTCTAAATGACTAAATGACACCAAACAGATTAGCCCACTTTGTATAGGTGCATCTCTGAGGTGAAATATACACTTATCTGTCAGCAAGAAATGAAAATTTGTAGATAAGTCATAATTTCACCTGAAACACACACACACACACACACACACACACAGCAGATGCTCAGAGAGAAGCATAAAAGATGTGATTTCACACTCAGCCTGATAATATAACTCACTTCTTAGATGGTAATGCGTATGCTCACAGCATCCATGTGGAACATCAGAGCATGAGAAAACTGGTGCAAGCAAGTAGGTGTCCATGTTTTCTTCAAACTATGCCATTGCAAAGTTATAGATAAAGAATATGTCAAAGGTATCCAACATCTAAAACAAGTGAGTTTTTTTATTTCTTACAGACATCAGTACTGCAACTAAAACATTCCCCGTCAGAGGTCTACACCTGAAAGAAAATAATCCTATAAATATTCTTCAGATTTACATGTCAACATATCAATCATTACATAATGCATTGTCCATATCTAGTAGATTATATCGTGTTCCAAACTGCATGACTGGATCAAATTTGTTTTGTGAAGTGGGTTGATATTTACGATAAATATAGTAGCCACTGCAATATGATGTAAAGTAACTGCGCTGTAATACTTGCTCTGTATTTAATTATTTTTATACTTTCGTAACAGGGTGTAAACGTACAGTGTGTTCTGCTCACATTACACTAATGAAACTGCTACTGTTGACATTCACATTTACCCTCAAATAACTGTTTTATCATGACTGAATTGTTATAAAGATCATCAAGAGTTGAAAATTAGTCAGATTAAACTTGATTAAACAATTTGTATGCTTATCAAATCTGTTTTATTATTTTATGAGGGTGGCATGATATAGCAATGGGTAGGGCAGTCGTCTTCAAACCTAAGGGTGAGCGAGTTCAATTCCCAGTCTCACCAGGTTGCATGTCAAGGTGTCCTTGGACAAGACACCGATATCCTGTAGCACAGACACAGGTCTAGCAGCTGTCCAAACAACAATTTCCCCAAGGGATCAATAAAGTATTCATTTACTTTTTATTTAAGTTACATGGTGTCTTATCAATCTATCAATTCATCCATTCATTATTCTCAACATTTTTTTGAGTGTTGGAGCTTATCCCAGCTGTCACTGGCTTAGAGAAAGTGAGAACCCTGGATAGATTCTCAGTCTATCACAGGGCTGACATAGAACCACAGACAGGCAACAATTCACATGTATGGGGAATGTAGAGTCCAGTTAACAGTTTAGAGTACAGTTGCATGTCTTTGGATGGTGGCATGAAACCTGCACAGACACAGGGACAACACAGAAATTACAATCACATGCAATGTTTTCATTTTGAACAATGCATAATTCAAACTTGATTATGTTTTCTGTTAATATAATTAATAAATATTACATATTAAAATAAGATGAAAATTACAACAATGTTGATGTTGAGTATACAGTTTGATGATGATTTATGATTTATGATGTTTTTAAACAAAACATCAAATTAGAAATTCCATATTATGACATTAAAAGTACTAAATAGGTACAAGTACTAAAGTACTAAATTAAATAACCACTTTATCCACTTCATACACCTTCATTGTGAAAGAATTAAAAAACAACCCTACCAATCATTGACATCCAAACACAACTTAAACACCAAGTAATTCTATGGGCCTGTAAGGAAATTTGTAAAAACTGTGCTAAACTACTCATGTGATACTCTAGTTTTACAACTTCAAGCAAACCAAACAAACAAGGTATCACTCAAAAGCAGAGACTCGGTTGATTACAATGATATCTCTCGTCACACTGCAATGTAAACTGAAAATGGCTATGTATTACACATGGCAAGGTCAAGTGTGGTGCCAAAATGTGCACAAATGGCACATCTGGGGATCCCAAATGTGCAAATCTATTTTAAAATATCTGTGCAACTGTTCAGGTTCATGTTTAACATCTACAGTTACTCATCATATACAGTATAAAATTATAATTTTCTGCTGTGTTCCTGGTGCATTTACATACACAGATTTCTAACACTTTTGTAATAATCTCACATGTCCTAGTTTTTTTTGAGTGGTATTGATCATATATAGATCCCCTGGAGTTTTAATAATATACCTTTTAGGTAAAGTCTAATTTTTTTGTATATTATTATTATTGTTATTGTTGTTGTATATTAGTTTACTTAATATTTGCAAAGTACTGTGATGTTAAAAAGGTATACTACTTAAAAAAAGGAGATGGTAAGACGTTTCTCTACTTGTTTTAGAATTCACTAGCTGTTGATATTGGAGGCTCCCACCTAGATGTAAATGAATACTCACAAAGACACAGGCACAGGATAATCTTGCATTTTCTATGTCACACAATATACTATTAATGTATAAATCTGACCCTCACATTTGTTATTGCAATTTGAGCAAATATTAGATTCTGTCCAATACAAGTAGTCATTCAAGTTAAAGGAATCTAACTGCATATGTACAGTCCCAAGATAGTGAGGAGCTTTTCAGCAGAGTGGTTGTCTGGTGTGATCTCTGTCAACATGCAGAATGGCCACTATAAGGTGTCCTCTGGGATGCCTCATGTGCAGAATGCCAAATTCTCTTTGTCAGGCAAGTATAAATATTCCCTTTGTGCTCATTGTCTATAATGCAAGGGCTGCAACATGTGCTACACTGGGTTCTCACTGGTTTCTGTGTTGGTGTTTTAGTCTGTCCTGTTAAGGCAATGCTTTGTAGTTACTCCACCTGTCTAGTCTTGTTGTGTTCCACTGACAAGATGAAAAGCTGGTTTGCATGTAGCCCAGATTCTTCTTTTTTCTGTCTGTACAGGAGAAAGTCAGGTCTTTCAGCAAAACAGAGTTTGTCATTTTTTTTTGTTTACATGGAGACTATGGCAGAATACATAAGATTCTATTTATTCAGATGTTTCACTGCCTCCAGTGCACAATTAGTTTACTTGTAATATTCTTTTAAGCAGGTTTTGAGTTAATAACAAATTTCAAGCAACACATTACATAACAATATGTGGCAAATTCTTCAAACATTAAACACAAAATTACATATTTCATACATTTAAATCACTAAAATGCATGCTGGATATTTATTTTTACTTGTTAGTAGTAACACGTATAGGCTTAATGTACTTTTTTATTTTCTCTTTCTGTACTTCTTTTGTCATTTTGTAATTAGTATATGTAAAAGGTAAACTAAACGTATGCTTGTTTTTAGTTTTACCATTTACTAATAATAAACTAATAACAGTAATAGGAATGGTAATAACATTTTATTTGCCACATACATAATCGGACAGTGTACAACACGCAGTGAAATGTGTTCTTCTGCATATAACCCATCCCCCTGGGGGGAGCAGTGGGCAGCTACAGACCGTGCCCGGGGAGCTAGCGCTAAGTGTCTTACTCAAGGACACACCTGGTATGGGGGATGGTTTGGGTGCAGCAGCTGGGAAACAAACCTGCGACTTTCTGCATCCCAGCCTCATGCCTTAACCCACTGAGCTACTAGGCCGCCAAATCCATTATGCAGACTAACCCACAGTGGTGATCCCAAAGAGAAGCAGCTGACAGAAACGTACTTTTATTTGTCTGATACAAACATGAGGACATCTCCTGTTAGCAGCACATATGCTACCACATGCTAGCCAGCATGTGGCCTCAAACCTGTCTGCTGCATCAGACTTTGTTACTAAGCCAATCCCCCTATGTTACCTTATGTCATTATAATTGCAGTTCAAGTTTACAGTTTCGCCAACTCTACCAGTACAGCCAGAGAAATACATTGCCTCCCAATCATTTTCCTACAACCAACCTGCACCACGTTGACCTTTACTACCCAGCCATGCCACTCTGGCCCAGCTGCCAGCTCTACCTAACCTTTTTGTCCTATAGTCTGTTTCTACAGCATTCGCATGGAGCATGACGTCATTGTTGTGTCTGACACATAACATAACAATTGACTCAATCATAAATGCATGTGTGCATTTGACATTTTCTGTGTTCCTCAACTTATTTTAGTTCACATTCAAGATCAAGTCTTAATGTTTTCTTAAATGTTTTCTTGCAGTTCACTGTAATTTATTTTATCTATATACTTACGAGGCAGCCTGGTAGCAGAGTGGTTAAGGCAGAGGGCTGGGAAGCAGAAAGTCCCGGGTTCGATTCCCAGCCCGTCCTTCCATAAAAGGTGTGTCCCTGAGCGAGACACCCAGCGCTAGCTCCCCGAGCGCCGCCTGTGGCTGCTCACTGCTCCCCCCAAGGGGGGATGGGTTAAATGCAGAGAAGAAATTTAACTGCGTGTTGTACACTGTATAATGATGTATGTGACAAATAAAATTTGGATTTGGATTATATAATTACATTATTAAATATCCTACTATCTTTACATCTCATCAGTGCTCATTTGTCACTTAAATAAATAAAGTTCCCACATGTACTGAAGACACAGTTCAGCCCTGTTAAGGCCACCTCCTACACCAAAAGTCTCAAACTGAAAAAATACAATCTGTAAAATACAATAGGAAATGTACAGTACCCAAAGAAAATATTTTAAACTGCAGGAAAGAGAAATCTGAATCTGGAAACATTTAAATGAAAGTCTGTCTTTGTTCTGAGCCCGGTTTTTAATACAGTGGGACAAAAGAGTTCTGAGAACTGTTTCAAATGCGAAGGTTTTGTGAGCAATATTACGAAAAACTATACAACATACAACACCTCGCCAACAGGGCGGACAAACAGGTGTGTTGTCTCGAGCCCACGGATGGGTGTGGCAAATAGGGAAGCGGCTAGCAATCGACAATCAGCCTTTATGGGACCAGTGTAACGTGTTGTCCTGGGCCAACCCAGGCCTGTCGGCAGGACATGTGCATCCATAATACACTTAGAAAAGTTAAAACAAAATATCCTTGTACCTTAAGACAAGACAAAAAAGACCAACAAAGACATTACTAAGCACAATTTTGTGTGGAGAACCATGATGTAATTTTCTCCACTGGCTATGTAGACCACCTGCTACCTACATTCCCAGATGGCACCCAACCTTGGTCTGTCTCACACCAGGACTTTTCATAGATTACCTATCAAATGCAATCACATCACACCTGACTGACCTCTTTAGTACAAAACATCTAGCAAAGGGGAGAGATTACAGTTAAATTACATTTTGAACACATATTTGCTGCTGATTAAGGTTTTTATTTTGGAAAGAAATTTTATGGAATAACTATTGAATATTCTAATACCCCAAAGCACGTCCTGTTTGATTCCCGTTGTTCATCAATAATTTGTTATTTGCCCTGGGTTTAAAATGGTTGGAGCTTCATAGCTACGTTTCATCATTAATACAAGGTGAGATTAATAAAAATTGGACATTTTAATGACACCTGATTAGGGATAATGTGATGCGTTGTCTACATAAAAACATTTGACATGCTTTGTATTTGTGTTTACAATATTTATTAGAACATATAATTGAGTTTTGTTATGAGCTAATTAACAAAACCTTATAATTTTTACTTATGAATTTTATTTTTTGAGACAACAAATAGTCTAACTGCCACATCCAAATTCTAATTGTGATCTCATTACTTACTCACTTTGCCTTCTATAGGTGTTATAATAAAATTATATACATGAACCATTATTAAAATAGCTAAACTAGTGTTAATTTTTCCTATTCCAGAATTAAGTAACAACATGTCTACAGTAAATAATGACAAATACACAGGAAATATTCTTACTATCCAGCTCTCCAGTATCATTTACATAATTTTGACATCTTCACACAAGATTGGCTACACCTGGGATAACGGGGCGAAAGGGAAAACATAACTGCCAAAAACAACCATTTCACAACTGGAACACAGCGTTGCCAGTATTTTTCCACATGGGCAGAGAGATGGTAAACGAGAAAAGAGACAAGGAATAGAGCTGCAGAGAAAGGGGGCGAGAGTAGCATCTGGGTCTGTTGGAGGCTGAGGAGGTTCCCAGCTGTCAAAGTTTCCCAGCTGCTCCATCGACCTTCAGAAGGCCTAAAAGAGAACCATGGGAATGACTTTGCTGGCTCTACATGCCCTAAAACGACCTTTTCTTTGTTTGAGATAAGTGAAGTTGCAGGGTACTTTAATTATTGCCATATTAACTTTTGTTAGTTTTCAATCATCTGTATGGTATCATCACAATATGGACAGCATTGCAAGACACTATTAACTTAAATCACACCTGTGTAGGACTAGCTTATTTTTGCAGGTCCAACCTTAACCTACTAGCCTGAATGTCAGCACCATGGACAGCTGCCAGAAATCTTGTAGGTCAGAACAAAGAAAACAAGATTATTTAATAATGTGAAATAGACTTAATATACATAGAAAAGCACCACCTTTTGTATTTTTAACCCAAACAAACGTTCTAAAAATGTATATTGTACATGTATGTGTTATTTATAATTTTCATTGAAAAACTAAAAGTTTATGGGTTTTAAGAGCAACTGTTTGCTACATGTAAATTTTAAAAATATTAAAAAAAACACTCACTGACTCACTGGTGTCTACTGTTTTGTGTTAATTAAACATCAAAGTCCAAATACAGGCTGCCCATTGGGGAAATTATTGTGGACAGGCAGCCCCCTTAATGTGCCAAGGGTTTGGGATTCAGTGTCTTGACTCTTCAACACGTGACTTGGAACTGATCCACTATCACCTCCAAACTTTACAAAGTACAATTTGTTCTATGCAAGAGGACAGCCCGTCTATTTTATGCATCAGAATACTATTAAAGTAACAGTGGCACGCTTCTTCTTAATGGGTGCATCTGTATTAGCATTCCTAAGCACACCATAGTGTGTTCCCTCAGTGTAACAGGCTTTTGGGGGAAAGCAGACGTATAGTACTCCAGCATTTTGGTTAGCAGCAGGGTGGAGTTGGGGGGGTCAGCTGGGTACAAGGCACCCAGTGGGAGAAGCTGGCACAGATGGAGCTCCAGACTCACTGAGCAGCACTCGATGTCAGCTGCACTGCTCAAGAGAGCCCTTGGGATCCACGGGGCCTTTGGCAGACACAAGCACTCTCTGTTTTAGTCAGCAATTAGTCTAATGGAGCAAAATCTAAAATCACTTCAGACCAACACAGCTATAAAAATGACAGGGGAAAACAGCTTTTGGTTATTACTTTGGTCTTAGTGTAATTTAGAATAAGCTTTTTACATGCATGTTCATACAAATTGACCCTTTTGTATCTCAAGAGTCTCTAAATACATTTCAAGGTGAGGCTGCTTGACTCTGACACACTTAGAATGGGAATCCTGATATTTTTCTACAGTGTGAAAAGGTTAAATATTGACCATGTAGATCAGTGTTTGTAAACCAGTGCAGTCAACAGACATAACCAGAGAAAAAACATTCATAAAGTGCAGCTTAACTAAGAAGTTGCAATGTTAACCTCACTTCTCATGGCAGGAATGTTTGTTAGGTTGTTCTCCTACTTGTCTGTCTCTCTCTGCACATCTAGTGCAGCTCGATACCCCTTATTCTTCGTGGAACAAGACCGCTTGAATGACCATGAAAACACGGGAATAGGAAATGCAGCCAATTAGACCTCTTTCACATCCCTCTATAGAAGAGGGCTGCAGACAAGGGCCAAGTGTGTACACCATGTGTGCTCAAATGTGCACACTGGGCTGTGTGGTTGATCTCACTGATATGTAGGAATCAATCAAACATCTTTCTAGGACAGTTGCACGTTATTCAGAAGAACTATACAAGGGAAAATATGTGTACTATAGCAATAAAAAACAAGTCACAGATGGAAAAGAGCATTACATTTCAGGCTTGGTTAGTACATCAATAAAAATGCAAACATTGCTGACAGACTAAGTTCAGCTTGAGCAATACTTGGCATGTACGTTATGTCATACAGTGAGCTATAGAAGAAAAGGATATAACCGTAGTTCCAGTCATACACAACAGTGGTACAATGTGTTTATCTTTGTGACAAAATGAGTACTTTAAAGGTTCTTTAAAATCCACTACATCCCAGCTTTAGAAGTGATACACACCTCCAATGTTTAATCATGCGTTGCATGTTAATCATGCATTTTATCACACAGTGTCACTGGTGCTCTATCCCCCTATGTATTGTTAAAAAGGGTTACCTAACCACTACCACTGGTAAGTTTTAACCAACAAGAGAATTTCTTCTGCAGTCCCAGTTTGTCATCTTTGCCTAATTCAGCATCTGTGCTGCAACAGGCATCACGCAATTTCATTTTCGTTAATTGACTATTTTGAAGTGGATCGACGAGAGTTTTCCATCATCATATTGTCAGGAACCAGCTGCCAGCTGCATAGCAAGCCCATAATGCAATCAGCTACTTTGTGGAGGTCTTCAGATTCTCATTGTGTTAGGCCTTGCTTAGACTGCTAATGTCCCTTGATTGGTCAAAACATGCAGCGTTTCTCATCGATAGAATTATATGTCTGCAGTTCATCCTGCAGCTAATCTATAGTTTAATTCCATTACTAATTTGATTTATGGGTTTGAATTTGTACTTTATGAGTGCATTTTTTCCTTTGATGATCAGTAGATATAACACACTTCTGAAATCAGAAATCACAAGCATTAAGATTTTTCGACTGAAGCAAACAATAACTGTTTTATGTAACTGCTTTAAATTTGAAAATAAGGATTTCAATTTGTGATGTCATTGTTTCTTGCCCACACACCAATTTCCTTTTGAAACAAACGTAGTTGGTTATCATGAAATTCTTTGGGTTGAAAGGCATTCTGGTGTTTCACAGCTTAAACCTTTAATTTAATAGATGATCATCCACTTTTTTAAATGATTTGATCACTATCCTCCAACCAACAGATGGTTCTAGACCTTAAAACACCATAAAGCATATTCTTCATGATTTTACTGTTAGTGTCTTAATCTTGTCTAACACTGAAATGCCTTCCCTGTATACATTCTTCACCTCCATTTCTGTATTTTTACCATCACCTATACAATAGCGAGTAATATTATGGGTACACAGAACACACTTTAGTCTTGAACGATAAACTGTCTAAGAAATGGCATCGTTTTATTATTGTCATTTTTAAACTTGCGACATATTAACACATCTTCAGTTGTCACACTATGAGCAGCTTAGACTAAAGAGGTCAATGTGAATGAGTTGTTCTGCCGAAGGAGGAAATATGGATAATTATTAGAAGCATTAATACAAGAATTAATCACTGCTGGATCATTCTGCTGCGATGGCAACAACACAAGTTCTTCATGTCAGTAGTAAAATGAAGTGATCCTGGAGAATTCTGCTAATATATCACACTAACGGCATCTCCCTGTGCACTTTCATAGCCTGACGATGGATTCTATTATGACTGTGGTAAAGAAAACCATACACAATGCAATACTGGATAATAACAAAAAAGATAACTTACAAAAAAGAAAAACGAGATCATACAGAAATAAGTTCTTCTCCTACTGCATTTTCCTCATGTGTATTTGTTTCAGTTTAATTTGACAAACAAACAAATACACACATCAAGTTGAAGCCAGACCAATCAACACCTTAAATCCTTAGACGGCGTGGACAGCACGTTTGAGATAATGTCAACTCAAACTGAACAGTTTGATGGTGACTATTAAAAACTGGACTGTGGCTCTCAAGACTGACAGCTGAGGAAGTCATAGCAGCAACTGAAAATGATGTTAAATATGCAGCAGACAAAATCTGTTCATAAACAGATTGGCTGCACTCCCCATCCAGGTTTTTTGGCACCTGACGAGGTGGAGGATGCCAATTAACCTCAGCTTCGTAGATGGCAGCTCAGCAAGAGTCAAGAGAAGTGTTAGGGTAAAACTTCACTATATCAGTGCATGGAACAAGAAACCAATAACAGACACACTTTTTAGTTAGACAAATGCATATTCTAACTTTATCTTATTGTTATTCTATTACAGAAACCATCTTAAACTCTTGGGTCTAATCTTTTAGTCACAACCTCTCTCAACCCTGTTCATTTAGTCGAATCCAGATGCCCTCATGTTACAAGTATTCACCCTTACACTGCCCCTACTGCTTTTCATCACCCTCCCCCAACCTCTCTATTTTTCTCATATCACTATTAAATCTTCTTTCATCTGTTTTTTAGGCACACATTGCCTTCAATGACGGGAGTGTGTTTTTAAAACAGCTGTGGAACAAGCACAAAATCATCAAATCGAATAAATGCTGGCAATTACAAAATTATCAGGTTGTGTGTGATAGTGTGCAGAGAAAATGATGAATAACATACATGGCATACCTTTAAATGGTGTTTACTCAACAAGGCTACAGTAAACACAATTTACATCCTTTTTTCTCAGCATGCAGGATTTGCTGGGGTAGTTTATAATTGAGTCTAGCGGTGCATGAACTTTCTAAGACTGCAATCTGTCTAAGCACAGCTATTTCTCCAGGCCCCAGCTTTCTTTTGTCAACTCTGCTTCACGTTGCAACAGCTCCCAAATGTGAGAGATCTTGATGAAAGCAGAATGTAATTATTACTGTGGTAGTTCTAGTATGGTGGCAGGATCTTTACACGGTTCAGCGAACAACACACTCCCTTTTCAAATAAAGAACATTCGCCTCCTTTCAAGGGCAATTATTTCAACCCTCAGTCACCCTCCTCCCTCTTCCACTGAATGTCAATGAAATAAAATTGGACTGATGTAGAAGATATCTAACAATCTCACATCATATTGGAAGTTTTTAATGCTTTTCCTACCCTGAGTACAATATGTAGTATGATATCAACTATAATTATTTCAGTTCTGTGCTTCTTACCTCCTTCAAAAACTAAAACTGTCAAGTTAGGAAAAAAAAGTTCAGCAGGAAAGAGGCAGGGATTTAAAAAAAAAAATTAAATTAAACCTTTGAACCACCCTTGAACGATCGATATCTTTTTGGCTTTGGCTCTGGTAAAGTAAACTTGTGGCTCCATTTGTCCATATGCTGAAGTGTCCTTGGACAGGACACTTATCTCCAAGTTGCTCCCAGTAGGTCAGGCCTGTGCCTTGCATGGCAACACTGCAAAGTGTTTTGGATACCAATAAGATGTAAAGTTCGCCATTTTAGGTACTAACTCGGTCAATTATTGGTTTTCTGTTGTTTAACTTCGACCACCTGAAGAAGAAATTCATAAAAACAAGACAATACGCCATGAGTAATGTGGTCCAGATAAACTAATGATACCCTTACGCTGTATTTTTCTGCTTCATAGGGACACGTGTGTGCGCTAAAAACTCCTGAAGTAAAGTCAAGGTATAGATTGTTTGCTGAAAAGGAAAGTTATTGCTCAAGGGCTATGGACATAAAGGTTCTTCACATTGATACAAAAACTAAATCAAAATGTCTTATCTAAAGCAGTTAGCAAAGATTCTGAGGATTTGTGTTCATTCAAGATTTATTTTAAGATTTAATCATGCTTTTACATTTACCAGTCGTCTCTTTTCTTATTAAAAAGGTCATTTGACAATGAGAACTACTGTCTTACACTGAGGAGCTCTTCAGTTTGTGCGTAGATGGGTTGGCAGAGTGGAGAAGTCATGGGTGCAAAATCAATCTTGCCTGGAACAAACTAAAAAGAAAGAAATAACTTGTTAAGTTTTAACTTTAGGTGGATGCATCAGAATTCTTAAAATGTCCAATTATACTTTGCACTTAGTCCATGCTGAGTTATAATAAATAATTCACACTCTGCTAATCCATGTCTGTGTCTAGTGTGAGGTCCAACAGTGTTAAAAGGTCTGGACCAAATGGGCTATTTCTGTCCAAGGCTTAACTTGAAGCTTTTCTTTGATTCCGCATGAAGCACAGGTAGATTAAAGGTAAGTTTAACTAGAGCTGAAAAGACAAATCACCTGTTCCTATTGTTCTTGTCACTTTCTTCTTCTGCAGAAGATTATATCAGGAATGACATGTTGATGATTTACAGAACTCCTAAAGATAGCTTTAAGAAGATTTTTTTTTCTGGCTATTCCTTTTTTAAGTTTTTTAACCAATATCTTTCGTACATTCAGTTTCAACTTCTGAAAAAGAAAAAAGGTTGTTAATCAATTCAATTTTCTACTCTAGTGCGTGTTGCATTGATCAATTTGTGGATTCCTTTGAAAACTGAAAATTGAAGTTTAACACATTATCAAACTATATTGTTTTTGGCCCAGTCTCAAACATTTCACGATTTGGCTCTTGGCTCTATTCACTACCCAGGTAGAAAAAAAAAACAAAACCTTTAAGACAATAAAGCTTCAACAGCCTAGTCGTGGGTCAACTTGCTGAAAGATCTTTAGTGTATTTACCAGCACATACTTTTAGAGTTTTAATATAATCTTTTTGTGGTTAATTGATTTACACTCCAAAGCACTGCTTTGCCACCTTGATAATGATTCTCGTGTAAACAGCAACAGGTTAGAATGTGTTTGCTGTAGTAACACTAGCACTTATGTGGATTACACCAGGAATCAGTATTACACTTAAACCAGCCAACAAGGCGTGAAAAGGGAAAAGAGGGAGGTACTCGTGGTACTGGCAACTGGCGGAGTTGGGGTTGATGAGGAGATGATTGAAGGACAAAAAAGCAGAGCGATCAACAAGGCAAAGAGCTTGTGACATGCCTGAGCAGTAAACTGGTGAATGAACTTGGCTTTTCCTTCCGGTCACCTGATCAGCTCACCAGACACAGTCAAAGAAAAATTAAGAACTTGGTCTGATGGAACATGGCTCAGTTTGCTTGAACAGCACTCGGTAATAATAACGAATATAAGCCGTTTGACAAACTACAACTATGACGGATTTGTTTCTTGTAATACAAAACTCCCACCTTAGTTTGATGTTTAAAATGATTACACTCTAGAGATGAAAAGGAAATTATCCACTATTGTTATATTATTATTTTAAATGAATCACAGGGGCTACGTCTTTTAAATTTGTAGCTCAAAGCAAAACACTGAAAGCAGTTGAATTCAAATGACAAATTAGTTCCTTGGGGCTGTTTGCCTAGAACACATTTATAATATAGTAACATAAATGGATTGTGCTTAAGCATCACATATAATACAGGATGACAAGAAAATTAGTATAATGCCGAGTTTAATACTGCATGTTTCCTATTCATTGCTGAGGCAGTTGTGATAACAACTGCTGTTGTTTCTGAAGCCTGAAAACACAGACACACCTGAGACCAGGGGCTCAGTTCTCCGTAACTTCTTGAAATGTCTTTCTGCTTGACTGTATTGGGGTGACAGTGACACAAATTACAACCAGACATTAAAACACCACCAGTTTTTTTTATTTTAGGCCACATCTGTAGATAAAAGATTCATCTGTGTAAATACTGTTTTAAATTAATGAAAGCTGGTAACTGAACTACTCTAGATGTATTTTTAACACTAGGGGTGTGGGGAAACAAAGAAATGTGACATTAGACACAATAAGTAATGGAGTGATAATTCAGCGTTACCAAACGTCACTTATAATTGTGCTTGTCCACTAAAGAAATATTTTCTATTGTTTTACAGGAGCTCCAGGGTTTCTTCATCATATTTATTAGTTTTGTACCTTAGCAAAAATAAACCTTCTACCTACTTAGAGCCATATTCTGCTACTGTTTATAAACACCCCCAAAATTCATTGAAAGCATGAAAAGCGCCATCATCTGCTCCGTTGCAGGAAATAGCTCCAAAGGAAGGGATGCCAGCAAAAGCTTGCTTGTTTTGTTCAACGACATTCCCTAAACAAACGCTAAAAAAGAAGCTTGTCTTCTTTAAGGGGGCAAACAAAAAATGTGGATATCTTCCTAGAGGTGCCAGAGGGATCTTTCTTTCTTTCCTTTCCATCTCCCTGCCGTGACCCGGGGGGTGTTTTCTGTGGAAAACAACGGTGCTGTCAACAGCTAGTGCGCTGAGTGCTACAGGCCAAACAGACGAGGAAGCAGCACTTAATGTAAGGGAATGGATTAGAGAGGCTGATTATGCCTTGGAGGTGAGAAGAAAACAAAGTGAAATATAGGGAAAGTTGCAGTGAGCTGAATGAGTGAATTGGTCTTAATGCGAGTGTGTATGCTTTTCCAGCTGGGATGTGCGCTACACAAATGCATGTGTTTATAGGTTTGTGTGTATGCCTATGTCTAGTTATACATATTTAAATACACTGGAGGATTTGGTACGTATTTAAACACACTGGTGTTTTTAAAAGTTTCTGTGTGTCCACTTTTATGTCTATAGATGTGTTCGAAAATGTAAGCATGACTCACATCAAATTGTATGTAAGTGAATGCATGTGTAATCAAGGTTGTATTCTCTTCTTTCATAACAACCATTTATCTGTCTTGTGTAAAACTGAAAACGCAGACATATCCCTCCAAAGAGGCTCTGTATACACACTTGCCCCGGGACTTAGCCTGAAACACTAACAATGAAATAATGTTATGCAAAGCAGACAGTGCACTTCAATGTGATATCTTTTACAAAGATTTGTGAATTATGACACAAAGGGCACCTGCAAAAGCTGTAATGGAGCGGAATGAATATGTACATTGTGATAACAGATACATTAAAATGTGTAAAATGTTTTACTTGCAAGATAAATGATGTCACCTGATCAGCTTACACTGCAAAACAATATAAAACTAAAATATAGGGGAGCTTTTTAAAGCATTGCAACTTCAACCAGTTTAGATCACATTGCAATATTTTTTTTTTAGTATGGAGCTGTTGAATTTTCATTAATAATTATTAATTTAGCTGTGCACTGATAGTCCTAAATTATTATTTACCTTACAATGAAAAACACTGTAATTAAAGCCTGATCTGTTTGTTATACTAAGAACTTTTTAAGAAGCAACTATTTTTTTATTTTTATAAATCATGTTTTAGACATTCCATCACCACATTCGCGCTTTTAACCATCAGCCACATCCCTTGATACTTGCACTGTTAGATTCTGTTGGATTTCTCAGATCATTCCCTTTAACCCAGTGTTTTACATCATCTTGCTGGTGCTGGTTTTTACTTTTGCTGGAGAAGATAAATGTGTGAGCAATGACTTTTCTACTAGATTTTCATTCTGCTCACCATCTGTCATTGTGAAAAACTCTGAAAACTCTAGGTAACACCAGGTCCATTCACACTGGCCCTCGTGTAAGAGGCATGTCATAAATCAAAAACTGCTGAGTTCTTGCCAAATCTGGCCTGCAGTAAAATGCTATGAACTGTACAGACTGGGAGATGCTACAAATCTCCAAGTGATGTTCTTTTTCTGTTGACAGTTTCTGTAAATAATCATTGCAGTAACTCAAAAATCAATATGGAATTGATATATTGATGTTACAGCACTATTTTGTACAGAACCGAGGGCAAGGTAGCAAGAGGGACAGGCGGTTTTTCAAAAAGAAAAATTTATTTTCCCAAAAAAAACAATCAACTAGTGATGGGACTTCTCGTGCCGAGGCTTCGGAGAGCATGTGTCGAGTAATCCATAGAATTTTTTGCGAAGCTTGTATCGAGGCTCGCTTCAATGACGCATGTGATGCCGTATGAAGCCTCGTTTGTGGGACGTACCACGTAAGCGGTTTGGGAACTGGTTCGCGGTTTGGCCGCCGTACAGAGTATATAGGGTAATAAAATGTAAAAGAGTTTCCCCGCAAGTATGGTGATGATAGCTTGATACACAAAGACAATACTTAGTTCCGCTGCACTTTTTATTTCCACACAAAATTGTGGCAAGAAGATTTCGAAGAACAGAAACACATCTGCCTGCCTTACTGTCTAAGACTATCAAACAACCAATAAATACAAATTGAAATAAATACGTGGACTAAAGCTAAATCTAGTTCAAAAGACAAAAAGAGAATAAACACATAATATGACCCAAAGAAATAACCGATGCAAACAGACAGTTCCCGTTCCCACCTGTTCAGACTGAGCTGGTGGATTAGTCCCATTTCCTTCACCTCTGTATTTGAGGTAACTCCACCCTCTGCCTCCTTATTTGCCACACCAGGACTGGACTCAAAAGAAAAGACATTAATACAACCAAATAACTGACAAGGTAACTAAATGTGCACGTTCTAATACTGTCATTAACATGCTCGAAATGGAGGATCCAAACGCAGACCAGAGACGAGAGAGGGTTCAAACAAAGGAAGTTTATTATTTTTAATAAACTTCCTTTTTAGTTTTTAAATTAACCAGGAAAACAGGATGTAACTGAAAATCACTCTTAGAAAGAGGCTAAATGGCTATACTGAACGTAACTAGTGACAAGGGGATTAAACAGACACACACACAGACTAAGGGAAAAGAGAGAATGAAAGAAAGAAGGAAGAAAGAAACTGAACCCAAAAACCAACTTACAGAAGAGGAGCGTAGTGACTGCAGGCATGAAGAGTTGAGTATGAACTGACAAAGGAAAGGATAAAGTGCAGAGGCTTAAATGGAGAGGAGACTGATTGATAATGAGGCACACCTGGAAATAATGAGGGAGTGAAAGTGGAGAGAGAGGGGAGTGGTTAAGGTGAGGGAGGAACAAAGGACACATGAGGGCTGGAGGAGACATGACACTGACATATACAGTAAATTATAAACTAAACCCAAACTGTTTATGTGTTTTAACTCAAAATGTTTGTGAACAGAGAACTAACCATGTGCTGTGGGAGACTTCCCCGTGTGGCTGTGGAGACGGGCATCACAGGAGTGATAGTTTAATACCAAACACTTTTAAATTGAATACTACTTTTAGCGGTTGTTGTAGCCAACAGGAACAAACATGCACTGATATGCAAAGCAACATACAAACAAGACACCTAGGTAAAATACTGCTAAAAGACTAAATGTTTATTTTCCCCTGGCTTTAATTTAGCTGCATTAATGAGATTAGCAATCTTAGCTACATGCACACAGTATCTTCTTGGACATGCACCATAAAGACTCCACGTTAGGACATGATCCCAGTACCTCTGAGGGATGTAAAGCAATCTGTCACCCATATTTACGTCAAATCGTAGTTGCCAAAAATGCATCACCAGAAAATGCAGCCTGGCTGCCAGTGACATCCCTAAATGGTGCCTTGCGGGGCAATATCATTACAGTGTGTGCCAAATTTGCACAACACATTTGTAATCCAAGCATCACTATTTAAGATATCTCATTACACGTTTCATCAAAAATATGTGTCCTCAAAGATGAAGAAGAAAGTGCTCCTTAAAAGTAATGATTTGGCAAAAGCTGAGGTTTTACAAAAAACCCGCCAGTATATTATGAATGAATGAAAGTATATTCTAAAGCAAAAATCCTATTGAGAAAGTGTTGTTTGTGGTGACTAAAACATTTATTTAAAAAAGAAAACATGTCTTGCTGCTCCTTCTTGGAACTAATCTGCGGTGGTATAGATTAGTATTTTTTTAATTTAATTATTATATTGGGTCTCAGGGGTTTTAGTATTTATTTCCATAGTGTCTATTTCAACTGTGTCTTTGACATGGGCCACCGTTTGTTTTTTTTAACCGCGGCCCCCCTTCACACATGCCCACTCACTACGGCCTGCACAATGATATTTGTATGGTTTGGTTTGGCTTAAGGAAGCACAATTGCTCTTTGGTTAGCATTGTCACCTTCAATCACTGAATCTGAACGAGAAACCCGCCAGCACTAGCACGCATCACATTACAAACGAGGAGACACAAGCTTTGATTGAATGTAACCATCTTATTTGTGTTGGTGTTTCAGTTGCTGTAGGAAAGCAGATGCCGGGTGCAAATTGGTCCTTTATAGAAGAACTGGTGGGTCCATCTGGCTTTGCTTAAAGGGTACAAATGCCACTGAAGTACTGCTTCAGTACACATTAATGTGTAAAACCTGTGTCAAGTAGTCATTTTCATCAGTATCATCACTACCTGAAGGTGTGGCTTTTTCTGAAAAATAGTAGACACCTTATTTCATTAGCATTCACTACCTTTTAAAAACATCCAGAGAATGACAGTATGTACATATCCACTATTGTAAATGGAATTATTTTTTTGTTGAGGTAAAACTAAAAGAGTGGGGGACTATTGACTGCATTCTGCAGTAATAAGTATTCTCACAAAGATGGTGTGTTTGCTTGTGTAAACAAAGTCTAAGTGATGTTTTCCTTCTCTGTGTCAAAAATAAAGAATAAAAAAATATTGATTTTGTTTTATCTTTCACGTCGAGACAGTGTGTTGACATGTAGATTCTACCAATAGAACAGTCACTGTACAGCCTCACTGCGGTAATACTTTAAGTTTCACATTGGTACAAAGTGGAAATAATATCATGGTATAACTGGTATTTCTGAGCAGTAAATGCATATTAAGTAATACTGTGGGTGAGTCATCATCCAAAAGTATTTTATTAGAGTCTGGGAAAAAAATACAAACCAAAAAGTATGCGTATCATGGCCACTTTAAGTTCAGAGCTGTCCTGTTGGGCCCTTGTAGAGAGATCAACCCAACTAAACCGCATAGAGGCTGCTAATGCTTTACTGTCATTCTATCATAACACACTTAAACTGCAGGCGTCTTTCTCCTACACCTCCCTCATTTTCCGTTCTTTTTAGTCTCCTCAATACCGCTATCATTCCCAACACTCCTTCCCACTCCTCATATATTCTTCTTGTATTTGCATAGCTTACAATCTCATGTTTAGTGACAAACCACTGCTCCGTCATTTATTTTTTATATTACATTCACGCTTTACTCAAAGGCTAGTACAGAGAGAGTGTGTGTTTCTGCATGTGCCTATGTGTGGGTGTTGGTGGTAGTGGGGAGCTTAGGGGGTGCCTGAGGCGAAATGGAATGTAAGCACAGCATGAGTAATGAAATAATGACTGAAGTATAAAAGGACGAGGCAGGCCATGCTCTCTCTATTGGGGGGGCAACAGACATTTGCCATAGCGCCAGTGCAAAATCCATTAGAAGTCTGTCAGAGGATGGTTGTCGAGAAATAAGGGTGGTGTAATTACAAGCCGCCTCAGTCAAGACAATACTTCAACCCCACCCCCCTCACCCCGCGACTCAGGTGCCACCAAAAAAAAATGCTATGCCTGTGTGGTCTGTCAGCTGTCATGTCCTTTTATTCTTTCTTACTAAAGCAAAGTGGTTTTTTTAAGATGTGGAGAATGGTGCATGGATTTAACAGTGGGACATGGTCGCATTTCATTTTTAGAGAAGCAGGGCATAAGGCCAGAAGGATTGATGGTAATCACAGCAATGTTAATGAACTAATTAATGAGAAGTTATAAATGCACTGGAAGTATGTCTACATCTCCAAAGAGCTGAAATTTCACTGTCAAAGTAATGATTGGTTGGTTAATTGATGGCTAGTATAATGGGATTCATAGTCATTTGCTTTAACACTCAGTAAATTATGTCTACGGTTGCTTGTCTTCTTTATGAAGTCAGCAACAATTGGATTTTCAGCTGCCAGATCAGCACTAGTTAAGTAAACAACCTCTCCAGATATCTGTTTCTCATGGTCACTATAGAAGTGCTCTATTTCCCTGTTCATTTTAGGCTGTTTTGACTCGGGTAATTTATCAGAAGAGATTATTATCTGCCACTACGCATGTGATAGTGCAAATTGTTTTCCCACCAGCTATTCTTTTTCACTCCGCTGCATTAATAGCTCTTCTGTGTCAGGCTAAGATACTTCATTGGCGATATCTTTGTAGTGCTCCACAATTTGACACTGGAATCAACATAAATTATTAATATTAACATAAAACTTGTGATAATGCGTACCTATACCTTGCACTTGCTGCTTATTGCACTTCTGGTTAGACCTAAACTGCATTTCGTTGCCTTGTACTTGTACATGTGTAATGACAATAAAGTTGAATCTAATCTAATCTAATCTAAATTAAACAATTACAAGTAGGTGCACCGAAACAGCTGAATAGTTTTCTACTGTCGCGGAAAACCACTGACAGTAGCTTCAGCATGGTATTTACATTACAGAGAAGCCTACAAATAACTGTAGAATTCAAGGAAAGAAAGAAGTGAAAGTAGTTTTAGAAATCAAGTTCTCTGACCTGTGATCATGTAGGTTGTTGTCCCTACCCTGCATGTTTCTCTCCAGTACAGACAGCGTTTGCATTGGTTGCTTTCTCTTAAAATATTACAAAGGAGGAAGACGCTAATGTGTTTGTCCAATGACCTTGCCCATGACAATTCTTTCTTAACGTTTTTACAAGAAGCAGGTGTTCTTAAACGTCATCAATATAAATGGCACTTTACTGTATATGCAACAATAAATAATATTTAGCAACCCTTTAAAGGCCCAGTCGCATAAGTTTATGGTTTGCCTGTGCTTATAGATCCTTTCATTTGATATTGGATTTGGTCTATCAATTAATTGCTAAAGTTAAAGAGACACAAAGTGAACCGATGTGATGGAAAGCTTTATTGTTAGTGGGGTAGTGTAGACGTAGTGCCTAGAGGTAGTGCCAACAAGTATTGAGGCCTCACCATGTGAGTGGTTCAGAAAGTGGTTTCAAACTATATAGAACAGAACACTATAAAACTAATTTCAATTATGTTTTCCCAAGTTACAAAACCACACTTACCATCTCACCCATTTATTTTTATTTCCTCCTTCCGTTGCCACCGTTGTATTTTCAAAAATGTTTAGTTTAAGTCTCAGAGAAAAACCCACGTCGATAAAATATAGATTTATTCTGTTAAGTTTAGGATGTTTACACAAACAACTAATGTCATAGTAGCTTGACACACACAAATGAAAATATTTAGTTCCTGTCACTTATTACTGCCATGTCAAACTGTGGCAAGACAGAAAAGCATCAAACACATCTGCCTTCCATGCTACAGTATACCATAACCAGCGCTGCAATCAACAGCTAAAATATTCTCTGCCCACAAGTTCCTCGTTTCATTTTTCTAATAGATTTACAATCTCTAGTTCTACATTTATGTATGCGTATGTGCAACTGTTTACATTCCTTGTCATCTCAGGTGGCGAGTAAATGATGAGAGAAAATATGGCAGCTAATTAGCATTGCATGCATGAATCAACTGTGCTGTTTCAAGCTACCTCTCCATCTAACCTCTCACCATCCTCTACCGTGTCCATCTAATTAGAAACATTATTAGCAATACCTCTTTTCAGCATATTTTCCTGATTTCACAACTCATTTGTTTGTTGGCTAGCTACATAATGGTTCATCATAATACAATTTATATTTGCACTAAGCTACTTAGGCTTTGCTTCAGTTAAGTAAACAAAGATATGCAGGGCATCTCACTGATATGGCAGCAGCAATGTTCCTGTTTTCTCATGACACAGACAGAAGTGAAGAAGTCATGAATTTATATGAGTTTCAACAGCAATGAAGCACCGGAGAGCATCGGCAGTGCCAGGTTTACCAGGCCCAGTCCCGACACAGTAATTTTATGGGTTCATCCAAAGTTAGTGAGGTGTAAAATAGACTGTGGTGATGGACCAAACATACTCAGTGGCAGCCCTTGTGTCTCCACTAGGCTCTGAAATCATATTCAGGGATAACAATGAGTTGTGCTGCGTAGAAAGTCATAGCAAGCTGAGACATGAGATGTGCCAAAAAATCTTTGCGTTGCATAAGAGTGTGTTGTGTATTCAAAGAACATTGTCAAAACAAGACAATGAACCTCTTATTATGTATGAGTACAAAACCGTGAGAATGTAACGTAGAAATTAATGTTGATGCACTAAATTAGTTTTTTTTTCTAAAACGTGAATCCATTTGTCAAAGATTTCTTTCATTATTTCTGATGACATGTTTTTTTTCCAGATCTCCTAAGATGTAACATTTTTGCCATTATTTTGTGAAAGATAAGGAATGGCGCCTATTCTGCGAATGATTAAACCATCAAGCCTGTAGTCATTGTGTAGGTGTCTTCTCTTTTTGCTGTGACAAAATTATAAAATCTGAAATGGCTTCATATGAAATATATTTGAATCTCTTTTTCTAGCATTTCACCTTCTTGCATCATACATACCACAACTGTCAACAAGTGCACTGGCTTCGAAAGTGGGTTTGAAAATCATTGACCGTGGAAAAGTTGAAAGTCATAAAGTTTTAAGTCAAAGAGCATCACACACTTGGCAGGTGGCTCTGCAATAAGACGTGTATCCAGAGCCTTTTTCCCTGTTCAAAAATAGTTTTCAGTAGGAAGCTAAATTTCTATGTACTCTACTTGTCCATCATAAAGGTTGTTGCACCTCAAGGTCAGTGGTCTGAATCTTAGGTCCTCATCAAAACATGTCAAGGGATCCTGGAGCAAGACACTGAACCCAAGTTACTCTTGCATTCTTCATTTTAAGTTTCTTTTCTATGAAATGACTAAATGTAAATGGAATCCAAGCTCAATATTTATTATAGTGTTAATTCTCATCTCATAAAGCTTTTAGTGCATATACTGCAGATCACTGACTTGGCATCTTAAGGCTCCAGACTGGACTTTCTGGGTTTTATTTCTTTTCCTCAGCAAGGTAGACCTATAGAAGTTCACAAGCTGGTAGGCAGTCAACGTTCACCTTAGCCTCCCCTATCTGATCCACTGTGTGAAATACAGTGGTGTGGTAATGCTACTTAGCTCTGCGCTCAGGATGAAAGGATTCATTGCTGGCATCCAATATCTGAGGGAAAGCCGGAGCAAATCCACTGACATGTCAGATATGTCTTATAGAGTCTCAGAAAGAGAGCTGGGTTGTTCACTTTTGATTTTCTGCTTGCCCTTGTATTCTTTGTGAGATCTAGAAATCACGCATGTAAACTGTAAGCAAAGGTTCCTGAACTTTGTGTGTAGACAGGAACAGTAAAGATTTTGTGACACGAAATTTCCTATTATTGCTCTAATTTCCACCAATTTGCCAACAACTATAACACAAGATAACATAATTATAACAGCATTAGCAGGATTTTTAGTTTTTACTGTCTTCCTTTACGTCTGTTTTCTGTTCCCTGTTTCCTTGCTCCAGTCCTTTTCTCTTCCTCTCTCACCATTTTGACCGGCTCGAGCTGTTGGAATGTTTATCTTCTCTACATGTGATTGGACTTTGAAACTTTTGCCAAGTCTCAAAGCAGTTTGTTTTTTTCACTGCTCTTTCATTCGAGCTGATTTCTCCTTCAGCCCTTTACACCTGACTTTACCCAGAAGTAAAGTAGTTGAACACTTGCTTTTTGTCATCCCCTAAAAGTTTTTCTTACTTCATTGCACTCTTCTTTATGTATACCAATCACAATGCATTTTCAGATTTGATATAACTAGCATAATATGCAAATCTATTAAGTATCTTACTCTTTCTCCACAGATTTATGAAGGTATAGTTTAAAGTGTGATACTTGCATAAACACCTTCAGTTTTCATGTCTAACCTGCATTGTGATACCCGGGGCCCCACCCTGGAGCCAGGCCCGGGGTGGGAGCTCGTCTGCGAGCGCTTGGTGGATGGACCATGGACTGCGGGGTCCAGTCGGGCCCAGCCCGAAAAAGCGATGCGGTTCCGCTTTCTTGTGGGCCCACCACCTGCAAGAGGGGCCAGAGGGGTC
>JAUMTR010000019.1:14071544-14093337 GCA_032270685.1 Microctenopoma stevenorrisi | reverse complement strand
CTTACACTGTAAAGTGCCTTGAGATAACTTTTGTTGTAAAATGGCGCTATATAAATAAAATTGAATTAATTAAATTGCTATCATACTGTATGAATGTCAGGTTTACTCAAAATCAATATTCTAATATTTTTGGTAAAATATAATTAAATTTTAATAAACTGTAGGCTGCAATTGTCAATATTAAAGAAGAAGCCGAAATTACTTAACTTTAATAATAATAATATATTAGTTTCACTTTTTAAATAAAATGATTTAAAAAATAAGGTAGTGAAGTTGTAAGGATATTTAAATATTGATTCATTTGAATATCTATTTTTATGTGTGCATGTGTTTCAATTCTCAGCCACCCACATTCCCCTAAATGCACACTGCAAAGCATGTAGAATTTATCTTTCTCCTTCTATTTGTCATTCTGTTTACACAAGGAGCTCTGTGTCTTTTTCAGAAGTGAGAGCTATTTCTATCTTCATATGTTATCAGCAGCCTGGCCAGTTTATCTTCCGCTATCATAGCTGCAGCACACACAAGGCATCAGTTCCCATTCTTTTAAACAAAGTCTACATGTCTCTTTGTCAGTAGTCATCTTAACCTCAGTCACAACCGTTCAGCTAACAACAAAGTAAGCAGCCGCTGGCAAGACACTGGTAACTGACCTGTCTTTGCTTGTTTGGGGAAACAGAGCAGAAATAGCTGCTGAAAAAAATGTACACTACTGTAGCTGTTTCATTTTCAACCTACTGTATATTGTGAATGCAACATGACATAATGGCACAAGCAAAACATTTTTCGGTGGATATCTGGCATCTCCATATCTTTATTGTTGACTGCAGGTTTATCAAGTGGCCATCACTCATCACAGATGTTTCATTGATTCAGAACTCGAACATCTCCAAAAGGCTCCACTGTGACCTCTGGTGTCCCAGAGTGAATTATTATGTGTTGTAATGTATTCTATCTGACAACTGCCGTTGTATCTGTACTCTCACAATTTTTTCATTAACTTTTAATTACCATTCCAGCTAAAGGGGATCCATTTAATTTTACATTTCATCTGTTATTAAATCCTTAAATAATAGCAATGTCGGCCTTCATCTTTACTTGTCAGACTCGGAATACAGAATTTTTCGTGAAGGCTGAGGGAGTTCTTTCAAGAAGGAATAATAGCCAGTATTTATGATAACACTTGTATACAACTTGCTAGCCTTAAGTATTATTCAAATCAAGTATCTACTGTTGCATCTACCAACTGCGGCACATAGAAGTATTGCTTTTATGACTCTTATTGTTCAAACTGAATAAATACATCACCAACTGGATTGGTAATGTTTAGTTTTACCCACAATCCTTTTTCATGAGAATGCATTCAGGGAAGAAGTATAATGAGACATTATGTATAACAGACAATGTATGGATTACATGTCTAGGTACATAATCAAATGGCCAGTGATTAAACAGTAAATAAAGTGTAATTTATTTTGTTTAGGAAATTGATTCTACCCAAGCTGCTAATTAGTCTGAACCAGGTGAGTCACTTAACAGGCTTGCCCTTCCCAGAACCACAACTGAAAGTGTGCAAGTATGCACTAGTCATTTTCAGTCATGCACTGAAACCCTGAACTTCTCTAGCCACTACCTGAATGGGCTGCATGTGAGAACACAAATGTGTGACACAGTCAGAGAGTCATTCAAGTATTGTTTTAACATTAAAAAAGAAACGAAGTGAACACTGCATAACACGTAGGCCCAAATATTTGGTTTTATCTACTGAGCTTATTTCCTCTCCTACTAACGTTATCTCCTGAAGGTGATGTTGTCTAGTTGTGACAAGGTAGTGTTATTGTTGGAGGTGATGCACTTCATCAAGGTTAAGTCAGATCTTATCACAGTGCTGGTGTGAAAAGGATGCTGTTTTGCAGGCAGTTGTAGTGGAGCGAACAGAGTAGGCAAAGGTTTGGTGACAATGTACTGATGAGCTGACTCACTGCCTGTTTTTTTCTCTGGTGGTCCTATATAAAGCTTCTCTACATAATGTTAAACTAGGTCATAGTTGCTCCTGCATTGTTTAGTCAAGCATTGCCAGGGTTAAAAATTTCATTTTCAGTGATTACCGTTGAGGTACTGTAAGGTGTTTTGCAATTTGCTAATTTTCTTTTAACAAAAATGTAATTTGTATGTGTCACATTATTGTTAAATGTGCATATCACCATTCTGCAACACTGAGTTCAACAAAAAGGCAACTGACAAGTTTAATGGGCTTGAACTTCAATAAAACAAGACTGGAGAAGATGATTGATGAAGGGCTTGTACTTGCTCTTAAAGTCGCAGTTTAACTGTGTGCGCATGCAACATCTGCACTCACTGAACTGCACAGATCTTATTTTGAAACTGGTGCTGTTGTGTGGATATGTCGTAGTTTGACTTCCATGGTAACAAGGAATCTCTAATCAAAAGCCCTATTCCTGTTTATATCTCCTGCACTAGTAATAGCAATTACCCATATATAATGTTTTTTTCAAATGTCAAATCCAAACTAAAGTGCAAGAAGCAAAGACAAAGTCCACACTGGACTGTTTTTCTTTTTTTTTTTTTCAACTGCACCATCGTACAGTTGTTCTGATGATGATGATCAATGTTGAAAATCAGCACAATAGTATTGGAAAAGATCTTGAGGGAGAAGTGACCAAAACTTGGATGAATTGTTCTTTTTTTTTAGTACATAGTACAGAAAGCAGGCAGACAAAGTAGGGAAGCTCAAGTTAAATACTCCCATTAACAGAAGCGACGCAATCTCTCACTGCTAGCATTCCCTGAGTGTGATTGTGTGATTGTGGTTGTGTGTACACAACATTGTGTATGTGTTCACACACAAATCTATTTTGTCCCTAGATCATGGTAAAGATGAAAATTGTACAGACATAAAGTGGGAAAAATACCCTGAAGATTATATCTGCATTTTCTGAAAAAATGCCCAACTTGTAGACCCAACAATAACCATCCTGTGGGCACAGCTTTGTCATTCACACTATTTCCCACCTGTTAGTGTTGTTTCAATCCTAATGAACCCACCCAGAACTATTTTAATCAGGTTATACTCTAAATATCTCATAAACCGCTATGATGACAAGCCAGCCCTGTGAAGATCCTGGTTTAATGCAGGTATACCTCAGTTTCTTTTTTGTTTTTTTTTCTGATGGATGTTCACACCTTCGCCCACCTGAATGTCCTGTCAGGCTGTTGCTATAGATATCCACACAGAGCACAACGAGAGGGAGAAGGCAACAACTGAGAAAAAGTGAGACAAAAAGCAAATGAGGAGGAAATGCAGTGAGAATAGAGAACAAGTTAGGAAATGCAGAGAGCTTAGAGAGAGTGAAACGGCAAAGGGGGAACAATAATCCAGCTGGTAGTGAGTTTATTAAGAGAGAGAGAATGTATGAGAAGTAAAAAAAAGGGGGAAAGATGACAGAGGAAGAGCTGGAGAATGAGCTCTCTACCTGTCAGTGCATCAAAGCCTTGTCATGTCGTATACTCGCCCGCTCACACACCCACTCATCCCCTGAATGCCTCAACCTAATGAGCCAAGTGTCTCTCAATGGCTTCTGTATACACCAGCACCTCACACAGCCATTATAAGTCTGTGTTATAGACAATTTATCGCCCTGTACAGCAGTGCTTCTATTTCCATTCACTGTTGTCACGACTCGCAGCCTTCATACTGTCATGTTACCAACCACCTGACTTTCTCCATAGGCACTGATAAAATCTTTATTTGCACCTTAGCAGACTAGATGCCAGTTGGTGGGTGGTTTCTATCCATTCCAACCTAAACAAACATGAGTGAATATATTTGGGTGGATGTGTAGTTTTGAGAGTTTATATTTCTATATTTGGATTCGAAGAATGATTTATAAATAAACTGCCCTTGCATATCTGTTTATGGCTTGTGAACTTGCTAGCGTTACCTGCAACTATGAGCGCAGAACTGATCCGATAGGTTTAGGTAAATGTTCATGTCAGCCAACAGTTTAGTTGGTCGCTGTCAATCCAGCGCCACAGCTTCATGCAGCTGCTGTTGAAAAATATGTTAAAAATATATTGATTTATCAATAAAACTAGAAACGTACACACTCACAGTCACAAATGAGTAGTAATTATGTTGTGTGTGTGTGTGTGTGTGTATATGTGTGTATATATAAAAACTTTTTTTTATTTTATATAAATTAAATCATTGTATGTGGAAATAATTAGAATTAGTATGGGTATAATTAGAAAGTCTCCGTACAATGAATGCGTTAAAAAAAAGTTTGAATTTGAATATTTCCCCTGAAAAGTTTGAAGGAATATTTACTATGAAATAAATAATAAATAATGAGCTGGAGTATGAATATAAAAAAGCCAGACTCAGTGTGGGTTTGAATACACTTTTTGCAAAGCGAATTCATGGTGCAAGTGTTCCCTTCTGCGTGAATTCTGATCTTCAACAATTCTCTTCTTGCTAAATGTCACAACAAATCAAACAGCCCTAACCCTGGTAGTACGCATGCCAAGCTGTATTAATTGATCTACCCAAACACATAGGGCTGTTAGCACTGTCTTTGCTGTGTGGAAGCCGTAAGTTAGACTGCTACAATAACAAAGCTTAGGGTAAACGGCTAACGAGCTTCTGGTTTTCACTGCTGACAATCACCCAATCCATTAACTAAGCCCATATAAGCCCATATATACATCCTAAGACATTATATATTTAATAATTAAACTACAAGTAGATTTTGCCTGTATATAAAATACTAATAAAATATTTGTTTACAGCGTCAATGGAAGGGAAATTCAATAGTAAGTAATTCAAAGACTATAATTCAAAATAATGTTTTTAAGAACCATATTTTCCAATACACTTTCTATTCTGCAATTACTTCTATCTACAAAAACGTTTTTGTTTCGATTGCATGTGTTCATGTGTGCATCAAAGCATGAACTCATTTCGATGTATAGCAGGACTAGAGGAATGATGGATATGTCTGTAAGACTGTTCAAACAATATGCTCACACCCATTATGTGAGCTGTCACTTGCTCGTGATTCTTCGGTACTATTCAAATTATCTTCAAAAGCAGAACAGTTTTCAAATTTTAATATAGCACAGAAGACGTCATGGCAAAAAATGGAAGATCTGCACTGTTAATGTGAGCTTTTATTACACACTAGATGAACTGGAATTGCACCTTGGCTGGTCTTAGAGGAAATTTCACTGTAGCGCATTATCTCGATCCCTAATCTAAGTCAAAGTTCTTCCAGCGTATCGTGTAGACTAAGTAACACTCCTGGGAATGCCAATCAGAGAGTAACCATGTCCAACTTTTCCTTCAAGCTGGTGGCCCTTGATTACCACTGTTCAGTACAAGGTGACAAGAGCAATACTTCCCCTCTAATTGAACCACTAATCCAGCCACTCTGATTGGTGTGTGTTTCCCACACACTGGCAAAGATATTAAGGAATGAAGAGCAAAGGAGAGGCAAGGTCAGCTGAGCAGGATGAGGTGGGAGAAGAAAAAGAAACAAGGTGATCAATGGAAGGGATGCAGGTGATGGGAAAAGGAGCAGTGAAATGAAAGGAGTAGAGATGTAGATGCAGTCTTTATAAAGCAAGTGGGTGGACCACATTTCTTTATTTCAACGGGCAGGAAACTGAGTAGCAGATACCAGAAAAAAGTGTGACGTGCACGGTTAAACTATGGGTGTTATTTTGTCCAAAGAAAGCGAGACATATTCATAACATAATTTTAATCATATGTCCCTAGCTATAAATGATAATGTCAGCTTTCCAAAACTGTATGAATGACACTGAATTCACACTTTTTATTTCATTTTAAATATTTTACCATGTAACTTTCTTTTGCTATTACATTCTTAGTAGAGTAAGGTTCACTCAGGGTTCAAACATCTAGAGAGTATGACATAGCTTTTCATATGCTTTTAATTGACACGAGGCACAATACAAGTGAAAGGATTCTGCTTCTCATATTCTGAGATTAACAATTGGCTTTTCATGGCTAATGCTGTAACCCTGAAAAAAGCTGCTGCAGCTGAGACACACTGGATTCTATTAATAGTTTGTAGTAGGTGGCTTTTTATTAGACAGCTAATCAGCTGATGGGTAGATGGATGGTTAGATGAATGGATAGATGGATGAGGACATTGCAAAACATGCAGTACCAAAAGTATGGTCCGAGACTGTCAGGGGGCATTCAAATCCATTCAAGTCCATTTCAAAGCATGTGACTTATGTGACTATATTTTCTATTTATGTCTAACTAATGGTGTGAGTGTCCATCCACATGTGGCACAATGGGTCCATCCACATGTGGCCATTGGTCCTGAGACAGGTCAGCCTGTCCAGACTGATCAATTGAGATTTTTAGCATTGCTGGTTGTTGTAATATGTTTTGTCACAGGTCTAACTAATATAATATTACATTACTAAAAATACAAATATCATTGACATATGGATTGGTACTTTTTGTGTGATTTTATTGATCAATAAACGTTACTTTTGGAGGCCTATTATACCATAGTACAAGGACATAATAGAATTGCTGCATCGGGATTGTGTGGCCCCCCTAACTCCCAAGACGTTAAGGCTCCTTTATGAGTCTAAGTGGACATATGTGACAGCTATAATGAAATCCCCTCAAGGGATCCCTGTGATAATGTGCTCACACAAATGTAATGGACGTGCGATTGCAATGACCTTGACGTTTGACTGCCACAATGCAAACAGTTCTCCCTTGAGTCCTGGTGGATGCTTGTGCTAAATTTAAAGAAATTCCTTCAATGCATTCCTGCAACATCATGTTCACAAGGCTTGTTGATGTTATTGAGACATTGTTTTAACCTCTCACCACCAAACACTCAGCAAAATTTCAACAGTGAATCCAAGTGGATGATTTTGCCAAATTTTACTAATGCTGGCGTGAAACAGTACAGTCTTGGGGTCATTCAGTGGCTTGGTAGTCAGCCGAGGCCTCACAGAAAGACGGTTTTTGTATCTGAAGATGTCCATTAGTTTTTATCATGGTCATCTGGGTATTGCAATCAAGAAAGCAGGTATGCTGACATGAGGCCATGTTGGTGATCAGGTGCACTGAGTGAGTTAAGCTTTTCATCGGTGCAGGTTCTCAGTCATCCACGTCATGGTTGACGGTTTAATCCAAAGCAACTGGACTTGTTTGGTTTCTTGACGACATTTCACCCTTCCATTCCAGAGGGCTTTCTCAAGTCTGACTGACTGCTGTGAGTAGCAAGTTAATAACCCCTGTGGTAAGCTTTTCATGTTTACGAATGTGTCAATGCCCTCTGACTGTGTGTTTTGTCCACAGTCCCCATAACCCCCACCCCTAATAGGGATAATTGATTCTATTCAAGAGGTTTATTTGTCACATACACAGTTATACCTGTACAACTTGCAGTGAAATGTATCCCCGGCTCCCCAACTATACGGCCATGCAGCAATAGGACCGTAGAAGAAAAAGAAATTTAGATAAAAAAAAATGTCTGTGAGTCAAAATCTGAAATATAAAAAACAGGTGTAACCTGATGTGACACACAACCTGCTTATTCTAAAGTTGACCAACAGCTGATTCATTGCTACCCAAGACTAGTACTTCAAAGAACAAGTCCATGCATTGAGGAGGCATGAGTGGTCAATCTCCAGAAGTGCTTACATTTCAGCTAGTCCCTGTGAGAGCATGTGTGCACCGACATATGGTGGAACAGAAAGCAGCCCTGCCACTTTAAAGATTTGATTAAGTAAAACCTGCAGCTGAAGTTGATTGATTAAATGCCCTTGCAGTCTTTTTCTTTCATTTTTTTTTCTCCAGCAAGCAGCCAGCAGCAAAGTCACGATGCAGAAAATGGTATATAGCTTACTCACCCATTGTGAGGAATTTAAATGCATAAGATGATAAGTTGAATGTGCAAAAAATATTATTCACTGGTGTAATGGTAAACTATAACTAAACAAAATGTTTAATAGATTGTCTTGTTTTATATTCCATCTCATCACGTGTTTATTGTATATGTGTTTTACCTTATTTGTACTTCTCCTACATGAAAAGCATTTACTGGAACAGTATCCATAGAACCATTACCAAGTAGCTGCAACTCAAATCTAGACCAATGAAATGCTTCTGGTTGCAGTGTAGTGAATGCACAATAAACCTCACCTACAGTTCTGATGAGAAGATATGATGCATTACTGTATCTTTAAGAAGCTCCCGCTGCACCGTGATGGAGAGGCTGTCTTTGCGCAGAGCGCAGCCTGCATTGGTGGGTTTCGTGCAGCCGCACCGCCTCTTTTATCCCGGGTAAAAGCAGTCCGACTGTGCGACTGGAGGAGGGCTTGAGTTAGAGGTGGGGGAACCGTGTGACTTCATCACGTCAAGCGGAGCGCTGCAAAATTTTATTCTTAACCAAAGTTGTGTGCCTTATGTTCAAGTTTAAAACCTCTAGGAACAAGAAATTGTTTCCAAATTGTTGCTCAACAAACTAACACACGTTGTTGTGAAAATATTATTTCCCTCTTTGTTATTTTCTGTAAGACATATACATTTCTTTCAGCCTCCGTCTCCCAAAATCAACATTTGAATATTCACATGATTACATGCTTATTGCCTTCTGTCAAAGTTTAAACCACGTGCCATAAAGAAAGAGGGGGATGCTGAGAGGCAAGAGATGATGGAGAGCGGTGAGATGAGGGGTGGCTGGAGAGGGAGGGCCGGACGCATGACATCATTCTCCCAGCTTCCCTGCGCGGACAGAGCTCTGGTTTCTCCAAGTGCGCACGGCGGCTGCTGCTGAGGGAGCGACTCTTCCTGCCGTACCCAGACGCGTCCTGAGCAACCTGCGCTCTTGGGTGGATTTTAAAAACGTTATTGAACCTGGCAGAGGAGCGTGTGAACCGCTGCTCATTGGACCTGCGGCAGAGACGCACAGATTGAACAAAACCGGGGATTATTGGTTGTTTTAAATATGAAGATGTGAGGGTTTATAAGCTGTGAAGAAAGAAAAGCGGAACTCCGAGGCTGATAAATAGGTAGGCACACTTTTCCCTCTTATTCTGAGCCAGCTACTTTTGCATGACAGTTTTTTCCGTTAGTTTTCGAACAAGAGGTGGCATCTTCTTTCTGTAACTAAACATAAAATAGACGCGTGGGGATTTGGTCTCATGGCGCACGAGACGTTTTCCAGTTCTCCATACAGTGGCACAGGCAAGTGTCCAAAGACGAGCATCGTTTCAAAATACTGCAAAGAGGAAAGGTGCTCGGTAGTTCCGGACTCAGAGGGAGACCCGGCTCTGCCACCGCGGAGCTGCTGCTGGTGGCGGAGCATAGCTGTCGCTCGACTGGGAAATGTGTCCATCATCATGGGCAGCAATAGGCACGACTTCCCTTTTTTGAGTCTCCGTGATACTTAATTACAATTGTATTGTCCCAAAGAACAGAGACGTGGGAGGTTCTGCCGCGGAGACTCGACCGAGAAAGGTTCGGAAGGTTTTTTTTTAATGCTGCGCTGCACTACTCTCAAGCATAATGTATATTTCTGAATCATCTTTTTTTTTTCGGGCGGAGGTGTGTATGCGTGGTGGTGGCGAAGGGGGGTGGGGGGTGCGGGTGGGCACCCAGCAAGTACATCTCCACCCCCTCGTGTTGCGCTAACCAAGTCAACCGTGCCGTGTAAAATCCTGTGATATGCCCGTTGATCCCCACACGCTCACTTCTTGTAGGCATCGACTGGAAATGACATTTTCGATATTTCAGATCTGTCGCTCTCCTGCTGCCTGTCTCCCTCGCTTCCTCTGCTGTCCTTGTGCGTGTGTGTGTGTGCGCGCGGACCACTGATGGATGTCACACACGCTGGACTTTGGACAGTATTGTCGTGTCTCCGCGCACTACTTTGCCAAATGTACCTTCAACAGCCCTTTTTTTGTACGTTTGCCACTCGAGTTAACACAGCAACGACACTGACGTCTCGCAAGTGCTGGCGATGCTCTTGTTTGATACGGGAAAGTCCAACTAGTAATACATTCTCTCCCCCATACATTTGTGATGTCTCTGATTCCGTGTGATGTCCAGCGATGCGACTAAACAGGCTAAACCATCAAACTGGGTATCACGTGAAGACAAGATTATAATCTGTTGGACTGAAGTGGTACTTTATAACATGGTAATACAGTTTTAAAATATGTGGAGAAGTGTGTCAGAGGAGCGTTTCTCCTAGTTTGCCTTTTAGATCATGCCAATTCATCATTTGAATAAAATCTCGGAACATTCTTGACTGATTTAAAGCGTTTTGCTTGAAGGTTCGCTTTTACACATTTTGCAGTGGACACTCTTGCATCTTTCTGTCATGTACTGTCTCCTGTTTCGATCGCAATGAGCGCATCGCGCGTCTCCAAAGCTCGTAAAAGCGAGAGGAGAGAACAATATCTGCTGCGCCCTGGTTGTTAAGAGAAAATGGCTTTATTCATTTTTCTCTGTACCCGTGGTAACTTAGTTATAGCTTTTTTTTATGGTGCCTGGAAATGGCTTACAGGCTACCAGTACAATGTAATGTAATCAAATTTATGATGTTGTTGTGCATTACAATTCCCTGTTATGCTCTGTCATTGAGAAATTCGGAATGACCAACCCCTCCAACCCCCACCTTCTCCTGACATGCACACAGAATAATGGCCTGAAGCATGAGCGCAAAGCAGGTAACATCCAGCAGTGAACTCGTGTGAGAAGGAGCACACACCCCTCTCATGCGCCCAGCCTCCCTGGAAATGATCCACAGTCCTTTTCGAAATTATATTCAGACTTATGCCACCCCAGATTTATTCTGGCAACCAATCATATGCTTCTTGAGTTCTGCCTATTCCATATTTCATGCTCATTTTTTTCTTTAGCTGTACAAAGTCTGGCCTCCTGCAAGAAAGAATTTTAAATATGTGGAACTGAACCACATAGGAATGAAACAAAATATGTAATGCACGAGTTGGTACACCTTAACACACAAAGTGCAGCACAGAGACATTTGCATTCACTTTTTGCGTGTCTTCTTTTTATGTACATAAGCACCTGTGGGATTCTAGGGTACTAATAATATTTCAGTTTAAGTTATAGTTGTGATCTATGCCTCGCCACTGTCTATCACTGCATGTTTCACTTCTCTTGGTGTTAAGATGTGGCGCCATGCACACAGGATTAAGTCACTCACGCTGAAGGACAGAAGGAAAGCCAATAGTGGAGAATTTACTGAGCTGGACACGTTTTATGAAGCATCTTGTGACTTAGTGTGTCTTCGTGGAGCAATCAGAAAGACACATTCTGAAATGTACAGACACATTGAAGGTTCAGCACAAATTAAAGGATTTATTTAGGAAAATACATCCAGCACACAATAAACGCATTACCTCACACAGCACTCACACGCTCCCAGAGAACAATCAGGAGTTTTAAATGGTAAACTTTCCTTTCTGAAGCCTTTTTAATTACACTCAACAAAAATATAAACGCAACACTTTTGTTTTTTCTCCCATTTTTCATGAGCTGAACTCAAACATCGGAAAATTTTACTAGTTACACAAAAGACCCATAACTCTCAAATATTTTTCTCTAATCTGTCTACATGTGTTAGTGAGCACGAGATAATCCATCCCACCTCACAGGTGTGGCATGTCGAGGTGCTGATTAGACAGCAGGAATATGGCACAGGTGTGTCTTAGACTGCCCACAAAAAAAGGCCACCCTGAAATGTGCAGTTTGATCAAACAGCACAACACAGATGTCGCAACATTTGACTGCAGGAATGTCCACCAGAGCTGGTGCCCGTGAGATGAATGTTAATTTCTCTACCATAAGTCGTCTCCAAAGGCATTTCAGAGAATTTGGCAGTACATCCAACTGGCCTGTAACCACACCAGCTCAGGACCTTCTCATCCAGCATGTTCACCTCCAGGATCACCTGAGACCAGCCACCCGGACAGCTGCAGCAACAATCTCAAACACTCACATTCGATGGAGAGGCGTTCTGTTTTGTCCGAGTCCCGGTTTTCACTGTTTAGGGCAGTTGGCAGACAGCGTTTGCTGATGTTTGAGTTCATTTCATGAAAAATGGGAGCAAAAAAAAGTGTTGCGTTTACATTTTTGTTCAGTGTATGAGAGTGCAGAGCGTCAAAGTTCACCTTTTAGATATGGCTGTTGGTAATAGATATAAGTCTGGTTTCTTTCATTTCTTAACCTGACATCAATCAACCAGCCTCTCTTGTATGTATGAGATGCGTGATTGGATGGCATGCTCAAGCATTCAGTTTTCCTCTGCAACAATGCACTTCAATCATTCTAACCTGCCACAAGATGGACAGTGAAGAGCGAGTGGTGCTAGAGAGCCACCGCTGTTTAAAAATGTTCTACACTTCATGCAAATACAAACAAACCATAAGTCATATTATGTCATCTAAAAGGTCAAAATGTAGATACATGTGAATCTGTGCTAGAGTTGTTTAGGGGAAGATACCATAAAGCCAGAGAGAGAGAGATGAAAATATTTAATCATAAGCACACTTTATAAACAGCTTCACCCGTGTTTTATGCTGCAGTCTCATTACCAGGAGAGTGTTTAGTAATTGTTACCTCCAGATAAACACTGGCCATTTTTTTCTCTCGTGTTTTCAACGTGCCTATGGGTAAATTTGAAATCCCAGAATCTCATCTTGTTCTATTCTCACTTCGACCTCTGTGACATGCAGTTGCATGAACATTAGTTGTTTTTTGATCCATGTAACTGATCGGGGTAAATAAAGCCAGCGAAAGAAAGACATTTGTAACCTAAACTTATAAACGGAAATGGCGATTTTGTAGAACGCACATATGGCGTACGGTACGTTAAAACGTTTCACAGCACATGTGGCTCACACATCCATGAACAAGTGTTAGAACAACAGACAGAGAAACTGGTATCAAATGGGTGGAGCTGCTATAAGTTCTTTAGAGGAAGTCTTGACTGCCACAACGAGGGCAATAAAAATGCACTCTTCACAAGTTTATCATGGAGACTCTGACCTGGTTTGAGCCCACCATGGAGCTTGACACTTTAATGGCTTTGATGTGTACACATTTTCCTGGGACACATCAATGTGTCAAAAAAGGAGAAGATGAGCGGTACTGGGTTAATGCAGAGAGAAAGAAGATCTCTCACTTGTGAGAGATAAAAGCCTCAGTGCCCCTCTGTCTCTCTGCAAATATTGTATTCCTAATTTCCTAATATATAAAACATAAAGCTAATCTAATGTACATTTGTTTGCCAGCCAAAACAACGTGCAGTCCTCAAGTTATATTTCCTTCTCGTGTGATGTGATTGTGTTGTTCTCAATCACAAAGATGTAATTATAATAGAAGGAAAATATGTACCCATGTCATGGTTCGTTGTCACTGGTGAGGTGAACACATCATGATCACTGTCGGGGTCTTTGTTCAGCTAGAAGCACTATATCAAATGTTCAAAGGCTCTTTACTCAAAAATGATTGCAGAGGAAATGAGTGTATTTAGCAAACTTCAGAATTTTCTCAAACAAATAATGTGTTCAGATTTAGTCTATCTGTGGAAAGTCAGCATGGTCTAACATAACTATGTGTCCTATAATGCCTTTGAAGCTCGAGTTGGAAGCTCAAGTTTGTTATGAGTGGCTGTAAAGACAAACATAAAAGCATTTCTCAGACACTGAAGAAAAACCCAAATGTGATTATTCTCAAGCATGTTTGGGATTCACACAAATATCTGATGGTACAGATGAAAGTGTAAGTCACACTGTCTCTACAAAGACATGTCGAATAAGATTTGCACAAGTATTTCTCCAATAAATTAAATTATTTCTGAGCATATTGCAACAATTGGCTTGCAAAGTGGAAACATTAATTTATTTCTGGCCCATGCAGTACATTTGGCTGATATGTCACCTTAAATTCCAGTGCCTCTCAGCTTGAAAACCTCTGCCTTACAATAATTGTGACTGAAGATATTTTTCAGCATGTATAGGCCTTGAGCTGTTATTGTACATCCAAAGATTTCAGAAAACCAAGGATATGAGTGAATGATGACTTTGATCTCTACTACAGCCATTGTAAAAATCGCCACTTTCTATTGAATGCTTGTTAATTTTGCTTATTGGTGTTAAAAATAGTGAAAACAATCCCAGCAACTACAACAAAAATGGTTTGCACAATTTACTTCAAAATGTTTTACCCCAGAATTAAAAAAATAGAGGGAAAATTTCCAAGACACAAAAGCCTGCAGCATTGACTAAGAGTTTAACTATGAAGTGAAATTGTTTATATTCTCTTCCTTATTTAGCATTGGACCCCAGCAGATCCCAATCACTAACAAGCTGCCCGTGGTTGCCAGCTTGGCAGGATGTTTTCCGGAAAGCAGACAATTAGGAAACCTCTCAGTGGATGAGACAGATGTAAATCTCCTCAGGGAGAGAAGCTTGCAGAGGTTTATTTGCCATTGTAGCCACCACCCGCCCCCAAGGGTTGTAACTGTTGAAGGTCACGGTAGCATTTCACCTCCCCCTTTTTTTCCCATGACAACTCCAGTGGGTATTGCCGGATGTTTCCCGCCATGCTGGTGAGCGGGGGCTAATGATAGTGGGGGGTCTGTAAGGAAGATGTATCGTGACAATGGCAGGAAAAACAAAATGCTGTCTTGCCTGTTTATTGCTAGACTGCATCACAGTCAAAAGCATCATAAAGAATGAATGATTCATATGCTGTTTTGAATAGTCATGTATGTTTAATTCATAACTGTACTGCTGGGCGTGGACCATGGTTCTCATGCGGTATGGTGGATTGTCATTGGGAGTGGGTGGATGGTTGAAGGTGCAGGCAGGGAGGAGGACGAAGCTGGGAGGATGTCAGGCTGGAGCAGGACGGAATTAAGACAGAGAGAGGAGAGCGTTGGTGGTGGCCTTGTACGTTTCATCTGCAGGCCCTAATAAAACCCTCACAGGCCAGCATTGATTTCTCTCAGAATAATCCATTTAGACTGAGTGTGCCTGACCATGTGGGGCATCTTCAATTATTTATGGCAGAATGCTGCGCAAGCTTCCGTTGGGATGCAACAATGTGCCCTGGGAAACGTGGGAAACCTGTGAACTGCAGATTGCAGGACAGCAAAGGGACACACTGTGGGTGGGAAAGGAGAAATGGCAGAAGGAAGGAGAAGACTAGCTGCAGAGAGAGATTTGAGGTGGGACAGAGGAAGTTAAGAAAAAAAAAATGAAGCAATAGAGAGGGAGATACGACAGTGAGAAGAGGGAGTAATGAGAAAGATAGGGAGCACATACTGCAGAGATTAATGAACGAATGAGGAGCTTAGGAAGAGAAAGCTAAAACAGAACAGATCAGAGAGGAATTTATGAAAGAAAATGAAGACTAAAATTGAAGATAAGGCAGTAATGGAGAGAGAACATGGAGTGGGGGACTGATTAAAGGGAACATAGAGAACTGAAGGGAAGAGGAAGAAAGGTGGCATGAAGAAACAAGTTGTAGGGGGATGGAGGAGCAAGAGCGATGAAATAACAATGAGAGAATAAAGCGGAATGAGAGAGAAGGAAAAATACGGTAGATGAAAGAGAAATAAGAAAATTGAGAAGCAATACTGTAAGAGATAACGCTAAAAGAGAGAAATATGGGAACTAGGGGAAGAGGACAGTGCAAGAATGAACTACATTAGCTAAGGAAGCAATGGCAAAAGAAGGTAGGATTATGGATGGTGCAGGGAGGCGATATAACTGGAAATAAGGTAAGGATAGATGGACAGGAAGCAGCAGGAGGAGGATGGGACCATTTTAAACCAAGTCATGAACATCTATTGATCAGCGCAGAGTTATAGTTGCTATTGTGTTAAGTGGAGACATGTCGGCTTGACTGCCTGTACAGACAATCATTATTTCAGCTACACTCACATTCGTGAGTGTTGTCCAGGATGAAGTTCTGTATATGTTCACTTAATTCAGCGCCTTATATATAACTCCTCCTGTTTCAGGACATCAGAGGACACATTATTATTATGGCAAAATTATTTCATCCCACTGGTAAATTTCTTTCACAGTTTGAGCACGTTTTTAGTAGCATGCTGAAAGTGTACAGTCAGAACTACGAATCACAACCTCCTCTCTGTTTGCCTGGTCTTTATTTTGCTCTTAGCAGCTCACAAATAAATCCAGAGAGATTTGTCTTACCTGATTCCCCAGCATTCACACTCAAACTCTCCCCTATTTGGCTTTCCACACACCGCTTGCTGCTGAATCCCGGTTTCTGATCAGTTAGCCGCTGGTTGTACGGCTAGAGTGATTATGTCTAGCATATTTTGATAGGGTATTCTTTCTTTAATTCACAAGGCCTCTAACTCTTGTGACCCCTGGAATCTTGCAGGCCTTTTAAGTCAAATTTGGGCATGAGTTTCCTAGTTCACAACATTATTCAAGTACCTGTGTGTGTGTTTGATTGCTTCTGCATTAATGGGGTATTGTAGGAATTTACACAGAGATTTACAACTGTTAACTAAACAACAAACCTCAAAAAGGAGGATAAAAATGGAAATAAAGCTGTTAATCCGCCTTCAGTTCAGCAAGCATGGAGTAAGAAAAAAGAAAAGACATTATATTGGTCTCCGTCAGGAGGTAATCAGATGGGCTAAACGGTGTAGCGACATAGCTATTAGCCAACGATAGCATATCAGCAGGTTTCTGTTTAATTAGTAGGACCTCATTTCCCACTTCTTGTTGTTTTCTGAAGCAGCCACCAAGGATTTACTGTTTGTCCGCAGGCATTGATTATAGGATTCTAGTAATTGTTTTGCCTTCGGTACATTAACAAACCTGTGTTTTCGTCAGAGGATGGCTCAATAGCAGCTTTAGTGGCTGGACCCCAGTCAAACAGAATACTAACAGGGTTTTTCTATGATTACAATCAAAGAAGATCTCCGCTCATTATTGTGTCAGTCTGTGGTATTATTTCACACCAATGAGAGACTGAAGTTCATTAACTACACTTAAAAAATGTTATAACGTGTAAAGGACCCCTAATTATAGATGTATGGACATAGATATGCTGGCATGTTAGACACTTGAGTAATCTGCTTTTTTTTCCCCTATATTATCGTAGAGTGCAGCAGTTTAACTCTGTATGTTAACCAGAGCTTTGGTTTCATAGTAAAAAACAACTAATAATTTTATGGACCCGTGTTTTTTGTTAGTTTTATTTTTGATGTAAAAAACTGATTCTACTTTCTTTCAATAAGACTAAAAGCCACATGTCCATCAATAGGAGCCATGATACAGTGAATGCCGGAGAGTGGAACTTTTTAGCTGGCTACCACTTTGAGAGGAGACTTTGGTCCCCGTCAGCCGCCTTCTCTTGTTGATTATTACCCTTTCTGCTGTCTGCCAGTGTACGCCGTTAGCTCAAACCAGTCAGTGAGGCAAGGACAGGATCCTGAGGCGAAGGAGAAATGAGGTCTACTTAAAGGTAATTTATTTCTGCTGTCGCTTTGTTGGGTGAAGAGGAAGTGACAAATGCAAGCTGGTTGTTTATGAGGCCTGGCTAAGTGCTGGCTGGGTTGCGTTCATCTGAGGTAGCTGGCTCTCTGTTTAATTCATGTCCTTGGGAGGTGCATTGCTCTGTTGCGTAGTATGTGGCAGGCTACCTAATGAGAAGTGAACCTACCTGCTTCTTATTCCCCGTCTGCCTCCTTTGCACTTTCTTCCTGCTCTCTCCCACTTTTTACTCATGTCCATTTATGTCCCTTTCATTTTTTACCACTGTGGATTCAGAAAAGCAAGAAACATGCTTAGAATTTCCTAACCTGCTTGTACGGAAAAGAAACATAGCAAAGAGCCCTACGTGCCATCACTTCCTGCAAAAAGAATTGGTCAAACCTTTAACAAACCTTAAATAGTACTACCAGTTTTTTCAACACTGTCCCACTCATCACATTGATTTACTTGACTTCCAAGTATGCAATTATTATAAAGATTTTTTTATTTTGCCAGAGATAAGTAAGTTTCCTTCCTATGTCATCCTTTTCCCCCTTCCTCCATACATTCATGGACTGTTAATGAGGGAGGCCATTGTTTTCAGTCTCCAAAAAAAGAGCAGTCCAGTGCAGCGCCGGTGTCCGAACTGTGAGCTCTAAAACACTCAAAAAGACGGACAGCAGAAGGACAGGGTGAGCTGTAATGTCGACCTCTCTGCCACCTCAGCTCAACTGCATGCTCTGCCTCCTCCTCGTCCTGTATACCTTTGTGAAGTGCTGTTTTAATTGACACTTAGAAAAAAAGCTCTCTCGTTATCTGGCTGCCTGCTTCTGTTTCATGTCAATTGAATTGATTTTTTTCCCTTCTGTTCCTCGTCCATCATTTCGTTTCTTTGTGCCTTTGCCTCATGAGGTGTCCTTGCTCTTCTATGTATTTCTGTTTTTACTGCATCTTTATATTTTCTCAAGCTCTCTCTGCCTTCCTTCATTCAGTTCAACTGCATCACATTCCCAAATGATTGTTTTTCTCCATGTCCTTCCCCGTTGTCAAGTTATTTACATATCCTTGTTTTCTGCCCTTCAACCTGTGTCTCCTTTTGTCTGCTCTTTCCTTAGCTCTAACTTATAAAATAACAAAACTTTTGTTGTGTGAAATATAAAGTAAAGAGTCAGAATTATTCCATAAATGACTACAACGTATGGAAAAATGTTTATATAATGAATAATTTCCACTTTGTACAGTAAGTATAATATTGGGATTATTGATTTTAAATCATTAGCTGAACATAAAACAAACATCATAGTGATAAATTAAATTAGGTTTTAAATAATTCTTTCTCTCTGATTTGATTTTATTAAACATGCAGAAACTGTATTTTGTAACAAGATAATTATAATATGTAGTTTACTATAATATTTCTGAAGGTTTAAACACATCCTGACACCATCTCAAATAATTTGTGTGTTATATTTCTCACGACTGTTCATAGTTATTTACAAAAAAAGAGTAATGGGAGGAATATATGCAAAGTGTTTAATAATACATTTTATAATGGTTAATTATAAACAAACTCACTACTACCTGATCTGTGCTGCTGGCAACCAACTAAATCTCAAAAAACGTTCACCAACTTATTCTGTATTACTGGGGTATCTGTACATCCATCTTACACTGCGATACACTGAGATATAGTCTGCTTGCGGTGTAAAGCTTTCCTCTAAGAGTTTTGTTTGATTGACATTTCTGTATGTCTTCCCCATGTTCGAGCCCTCCAGCTCTGAAAATGAAAGTAGTTCATTTTCACATTGCTCTGTTAAGATAACCACCTGAAACACATCTCCCCGCCCTAATACCGTGTGTTGTCATCCATTTCAGTGTGGTCATGAGCAGGTGAACCTCATCCATGACTGCAGGCACACTTTGTCCTGCGATAGGAGACAAGACTGTCAGGAGACAGACGGATGGAAAACGTACTTTAAACGAAAATGGTTCAGGGAAACTGTAGATCACTTTGAGTAAGTGTAACACAGTTGTTTGGCAGATGTATTTTCTTGGCATGTTGAGTGCCACAAAGCAAATGTCAAAGCTGTTGATTTTTTATATATGATGTCAGACACATTAATGGCTGTTATGTTGTTTCACGTGGTGGTTTATGATTATCTTATTCCTAATACAATAAGTCTACCTACACATCACCTTTAAAAATAGCTTCACTTCACATGTATTTGTGATGGTTGTGTGAGCCCCCTATGGTTTTTCCCTCTTCTTTTCTTTTTCCCTCCTCTAACCAACTTGTCCTTTCACATTTGGGATGTGTCTTTAACCTCTGGTGCAGTTTTTCACTGACACCCTTTGTTTTCACCTATTGTTCTTAAAAGCGATTATAACCACCAGGGCCATTAAATATTTAGCTCAAGAGGCTGCTTTCACCGCCTTCACAGAAACACATACTGCCATTGTTCAAAGCATCTTTTCTCGGCAAAAGGGACAAGCGCAGTTATTTTGAGGGACAGCTTCACAATTAAGGGTGTGTGTAGGGCAGGGGTGTCCAAACTCAGTCCTCGAGGGTCCTCGAGGGCTGAACACACCTGATCACCTTGATCAGGTGTGTTCAGCCAATCAGAAGTCACAAATGCATGGATGCTTGGAAAACCAGCAGGGCTGCGGCCCTCGAGGACCGAGTTTGGACACCCCTGGTGTAGGGCATCTGTTCTTGAAGAACTTTGGACAATGGTCCAGAGATTTCTGTGTGTTTGTGTGCTGTAGATATAGTATATTTATGTTTGTGTATGTGTGATCGGTGTGCTATTATCATGTCAGCTGTTTGTGTATACAGGATATTTTTCAGTGTCTGCCTCTCAGAACACTTTGCTGTTCAACATTTCTGCATGCAACTGCAATGATGAGTTGCCTGAGAGAACAACATGAGCTTTTCTGGTATTGATTTATCTAAAGTTGTTTCAGGACATCACAAATGATCCTCCGTTTGACTGGCTACACACAGAGCGATGCACTTTATTTTATTTGTCCTGTAAATTATTTTATCCAATCAATTGGATTACTCAGTAGTATTTCAGTTTGGTGTTTGGGGCCATCTTAACTCATATTCAGTGTTTAATTGGCATGTTAGATCAAGAACTCCTTAAAACAGAAAAAAAATTCAAAAGGTTGAAAGGTTGTTATTGAAAGGTTGCAAATTGATATAGAGCTATGTTCTTGCAGCATAACAGAGCTTTGTTGTCTCAGCTGTTATTATTCAGACGGATTTGAATTGAACAAGCAGACACGGGTTCAATATCTGGTCCAAGGATGGTTTGGCTGTAGTAAAAATGAAATGTAATGTGCCAGTTATGAGTCTTCCAATCGCATTTCCACCTTGCTAGTTTATACTCTTTTACTGCAGGATATGTAAGAAATGCTAACTTTCGCCACATATTGTGTTTCATATTTCATCTTAAACTATTGTCACATCTGCTTTCATTGGGTTTTCACCTTTTCCAGACACACTAAGTAAGAAAGGGGACTGGTTTGCATGTTTTTTTCATGTCTTTTTGTGTTTCCTCCCAAAGTCCAAATACATTGATTGAAAGGGGAGCTTTGTTTGTGTGTCTATTTAGCAATTTGTACAAGTGTCTGTCTAAGTGCCTCCAATCCCAGGATCAGTAGTTTAGATAATGGATGGATTTGGAAAATACATTTCCTCACAGCCTTTGCCAAAATGTCTAACTTGGAATACCAAGCATTAAATTGTATTAAAGTAGTTTGACTTGCTTTTTAAACATTTTCCTACTGATCCATGCTAAAGTCATAAAGGCAACTCAACTCAGAATACATGAATTTACCCTTCTTAGTGGTCGTTGGGTTGGAGACAGACATTCGATCAGTCTAAGCCTCTTTGGCTTGGAGTGCCCATTCACTGGTGGTGTCACTTCCTGCTTATGGATAAGATTTCCCACCGGAAAATAATTGCAGCACACATTAACACATTAAGTGTTTTAAAAATCTAAAATACAAAAATGAAACACAAAACAGACCAGAGGACCAGCCATAAAATCTTGAGTACATCTCCCCCACAAACCTAACTCACTGACAAACTGACCATCTGAGACCATCTGTGTTTATCTTGAGCTGTGACCCTCTGCCTGATCTTAACTTTACAACTCTGCATCTCCTTTGGAATGTGGCCGCAGAAACCCTCTGATAGCCTGTTGAACTCCTG
>JAUMTR010000019.1:14055277-14071525 GCA_032270685.1 Microctenopoma stevenorrisi | reverse complement strand
TTGCAAAGTATTGAATATTAACTAAAAAGTATTAAAACAGATGTTTTACCCATATATTATTGATAAAAATATACAACAGCATCTTTACAGGGATGATATGTGTGTGTCCTCCACTGGACACACACAAAGACTGGGCTGACTGCCCTTCAGAATATTAGGCTTGACATTAATCTTTAAATGACTGTTGCTTCTTCCTCAAGACTTTCAATCCATTAGTGACCACGTCTTAAGACGGAGAGAGATTGCAAGAGAGACAAAGGCAGGGATGAAGCAGCCAGTGTCTCTGACTGTGTGTGTGTGTGTGTGTGTGTGACTGTGGGTGCGGTGAGACAGTGGAGAGAGCGCAATGGAATGGATGATGTCAATGATAATGGTGGATGAGAGGGAGACAGAGAAAGAATGAGGCAATACAAGTCTACCGGAGAGAGAGAGAAAATGAGACCAAGAGTGGACAGGTCATTTAAAAATCCTGTCCACGTCAAAGCATCCTCACATGCTCTATGTCAGGAAAAAAACACTACTGTCTGAGTTCTCTGAAATGTTTCTTTACCTTTCAGCTACTTGGTTGCAGCCACATCTATCATTGGCGGTTTATTAATATAGTAATTGACGCTGTGAGAGACTTTGGACTAAACAAACCATCCTCTTTTTCATGAATCCTGTCATCACCTCTTTCTTTTGTTTTCTTGCTCACATGCTTCTGCTGTTCTCATTTTCTCCCTCCTCTTTCTTAAGTAATGTTCTTATTTTTGTCCCGCTTACTCTTTGTCCTGCCTTCCACCTTTATGTTTAGCTCACTCCCTCCTTTCCTCCTTTCCTACCCTTAACCATCCTCATTCCTCTGCAGCCTGCCACCCCGTCATCTCCCTCCCTCTGCTACTCCAGTGGTGAGCTATAGTGACTCTGACATCATTACCCTTGTTGTGACAGGTTTCATTTGTATCCTGTGGACCTATACATCAGTCTGACTGATAGACCGGGGCCTAGGGCCAGTGGAACCCCACCCAGACTAGGACAGAGTAACAGACAAAATCGTCTTAAAAACAACTCCAGCATGGGTACCTTTTATATTTTTCCATTCCTCGCTCTGATGTGTCAAACTTAATGCCAGATCAAAACATGCCCTAAACGTTGCCTTTCTAGAAGCAAAAATCTGCGACAGTTTCTTATAAGAAAATATCAGTAGGGACTGGAAGAGAAGATCCAGGCACTCGGACCACTTGATTGGCAGGTGATCTAGTGCTATATGGAAGAAATGCGTATGTAGCACTAAGGTGAGGGGCAAAAGTTATTAAATGTGGCATTAACAATTAAATTCTTAAAAGTCTTTCTAAGTTTACGTAAAAATGTCAGTTACAATAGGTTTTGTGAAGTTATTTCTATTGAATGTATGATGAAAGGAAACTTTTCATAGTAATCCCGTGGTGAGTCTTGAAATGCCATCATATTGATTTGTTCTGTTCCTAAAACAGTTTCAAGGTTGATCAATCAATCCATTTTTCTGAACCACTCTAGAGAGGTATATTTCATCCACAACCTAGCCAACACAGCTCACCCCTAACTCTGCTGCATAAATGTCCATGATTATATACGTACACTGCATTCTTCAAAGTATGATTTTAATCTTTGGAAATAGTGTTTTATGTCCATGTCATTCAAAATAATGTACTTTGCATTTATTTTGTTCTTCTGCATTTTAACTACTGCACCAGCAGTTCTAAAACAACTCTTTATAGCGTTTATAATCTTGACAAGGCCTTTGAGTCTTTTAATTATACAGTTTCATGTCCCTTCAGTTTAACTTTACAATGCTGCTAGAAGACGTTTGTTTTGCATTATATTTAAACATTTTCACCGCAACACATAAGAAATTCTATAATTATGAAATGAGTTTATCACTGTCTTACTAAATAGGCTGCTCTTAAAACTACACCATATTGTATATTAATCCTAAAAGAAAATTAAATGTAGTGCAAACCAGCTGTGGTAATAAGTAAGTTTAGTAGAAATATATACATAACAGCTGGATCATTTTAGACTACTAATACAATTATTCATATTTTTAAATTTCTTCCTTTTTTAATATTTTATTCATAGAAGGAATACAAAATTATTTTCTAGAATTGTCACAGCATTCTACCCATGAATAACAAGAATCAGCAGAAGGACATGAGGTCTTCCAGTCAACCATATCCATCTGAGCAAGGTCATAAATCCAGCCAGTGGATTAACAATCCATTCAAACTGCTCACAGCCATTGATCTGTGGTCATATGAATGTGCAGCTTATGTGCTTGGCAGCATTGTTTGTGGTCAGACAAAAATGAATCCACTTGATTGTGGAGTTTTTTTAATGGCCAAACTATCCTGTTCTTTCACTGTAGCACAGATCCACATTGTGTTCATTCAGTTGTGCAGACTAGAAAATCTGAAGAGCTCTTCATTTTACAGGCGCCTGGGTCCTCGTCAGTTTTAGAATGGAAGTATTTAGAGTCGGAATAGTGGGAGAGGTCCGAACATAAAAGTAAGTGGTACACTCAAGCCAAAATCCTGCATGACAAAATTGATGTCATAATATATCAGGATTGGATTTTTCTTGTATTTTATGTGAGTGTAGTTTTGTCTCTTATTAAGATCTTTGAGGGTGGGATGCGTTTTGTCCGTAGAGAACATAAATATAACAGTGCAGCTTCTTAATGCTAAATCATTTTTATAACATACTATATATATACTATATAATTATATATGTTTTATATGTTCCTGTGAGTTCAGTGGCAGTGTGTGCTCTTAGTTTGGTATAATTTGCAGTTGGCTCAGCAGGGGCATTTATAAATAAAGGTTAGCCGTCTCTCTCTCCTGTCAAAACCCCTCCATTCACCACAGAGGTTAGCCAGGGAAGGAGTGGAGCTCAGACGTTTTTCCTCTCTGGAAATCAAGCCTCGTGTGTGGTTATGTGCATGTTTCTACTTATCTAAGAACACCTGTGTATCCAGTTATTGTGCCCATGCATTTTTTTTGTGAGTACAAACACATCTATGTCTCTTTGTGTGTGTATGTTCTGAAGAAACAGACTGACCACACAGGAGGCACATTAATCATCTTGCCCCCCCTCCACCCCACCCCACCCCGCCTCATGTAGTGTGAGTTGAATCCTGATTGATGGCTCGTCTCTCTGTCTGGATTCCACTAGAAAGGCCATAACCTATCAACAGGTCAGAGACTCCTTGGGGAATCCCAGGTTTATCCCACAGCCCATACGTCTCTGCACACTGTAGATGCATTGTCCCTGTCTTAAAGTTGCAGTCATGATTTGTTGGTTGGCAATCGTATGATATGTCAGTTGGTCAATATACCGCACATTCACACCACCATTTACCACCCCTGCCAGTCTGTGAGTCATTTATTTTCAAGTGAACAAAGTGCTAATTTATATATAAGCTGTTGTACTAACACTGAATCAAATATAGGACAAGGCTGCTTCATAACAATGCTAATATGGGGATCAATGGCCAAATTCATTTACAGTTCATCAAACCATAGTATTCCTGTATGGAGCTTTACATTGTTTCAGCTGTACTTCCATTTTTTTCCATATAGCAAGCTTCTGATGGAGAATACATGAGACTGCTTACTGGACCCATTATCTTTGGAGACATTTACACTTGATCCAGGAGCTGTGTTCTTCAGTTGTCCCCATTTTTAATACACAATAACCACTTGGTAGTTGGCAAACCTTTAAAATCACCTTGCCCTGTTGTTTGCTCATTTTGCATCCTGTTAGAGTGGGAGTGATGAAGCTGCATGGAAATGAAGTAGCACAGTGAAAACTAAGCCTTTCACTACAGCATTATGATTGTTTGAGTAAAGCATAATAGATTCAGGCAATCCATGACACCTTATGAATAGTGATGTGATCATGAAACATCAACAGAAACGGCTGGTTTATACAAGCATGCAAATGACTTAAGCAGACTTGCTCACCTCTGTTTTGGCAGCACTAGCAATATTAGAGGTATTCAAATCCAATTTAAAATGTACAATGCCAGAATTTCCACACATTTTGACAACATAAATTACTTTAGCACTTTTTTCTTGACACTTTTGGTATACAATGACATTTCTATAAACTGACCACCGGATGTGAGGTGGCTGTGCGTCGTGATGATAGGAAGTGGGGTGACAGTGGGCAAAGAACATTTTCCCGCTGAGGATCATAGCGCATCTGCTATTGGCAAGCTATTTTATTAACACAGTCATGCAGTGATGTGACATTAAATCCCACGACTTATATCCTACATCTTCTTATTACTGAGATCCTAATCACTGTTATAAAAACTAGAAATTATTATATTGTGGTTTTTCATAGAAACGTATTATATTGAAATATATTGTGTTCACGCTTACCTCCTGTTAATATACACCCTCTTTGATTTTTTTCACAACTTTTTCATGCTTCCCGTCCAGTTTTAAAGGAACTTTTGAGTATGAGGTTAAACTCGTAACACATCTATACGTGTCTTTACGAATTTGCGTGTCATCCTTACGAGTTAAGTTGTGCTGTAAGAATTTAGGGTACATACAGGGTTTGTTATTCCAGCATCGGTGACCTAAATCATGACAAAAAGCTAGCTAATATTTTTTTATCCAATGTAGCACTTTCAGATTTGTATTGTTTATGAATTACATCTATTATTATTATTATTTAGTTTAAAGGTCGAAGATAATTCTTTTCTCAGGCTCTCGCTTTGTCTCTACCAGATTAGTGAAGTGAGGAGAGAATTCAAGAGGAGGCAAAGGGCTGCTAGTTTGGGTTTCTGGGTCGCCCAGCACGCTTGTTTGACCTTCCTTTGGATTATTTGAAGCACCTGTTGCTCCTTGTTGTCTGATGATTAATAATGCACAGGCAGCATTAGCTCACCTCTTTTTAGAAGATTTTGAGTGGTTTGAGAGGCGTGTTGAGAAAAGCATAGCAAAGAAACAACTATTGCAGAGGCAAAAGTGGCCAGTAATTAGAAAAAGACATAGATGGAAAAGGGACAGAAAAAATAAAAATATAAGGAATGACGTAACTGTAGACTACCTCTACTGTTTTTAAACCCTGTATAGCTGCATTCTCCCTTCTTTTGTTTCTCAGTGACTCAGTGTTATCATTCACCTAACCTTGGTGGCAAAGTGGAAGGTTTCTTGGTGCCTGCCAGTTGTTCTTGGCAATGGCAACACAAGGGAATAAACCTTGGTGCTTTCATGATGAGGCGCTTAGCAGATGTCTGATGAACAGCTCGACGAAACTTCAATCTCCCAAGGACACAGTACCTTTAGGATATGCGATGAGATGTGCATGTTTATGTGTGAATTTGAGGAATGAGACTTGACTGAAATATCACATAAGAATCTTTGTTTTCAGGTATTTGGCTTTGTGGCCCTGGCGCACAGAAGAAATAACAGAACTTACAGTAAATAAGCACACAATGCAATCTTTTTCATGAATGCTGGCATTCCTACACAGAATAACAGTCAAAAGTCACATAAGTAATTTTCTGTCAACAAGTACTATACTCTAAATATGCAACAAACACTCTTTATTGAGCGCATTTTTTCAATAAACTGTTCAAATCAGTTTGCATTAAAGTGTCCTTATTTTGATGTGCAGGCTAAACATGAGTGACTTATTTCCCTCAACGCGCGTCTCTGGTCATCCGTCAGCTCCTCCTCAATCTACGTCTCTACAACGGGACCTGACATAGTGTAGCCTGGTGGCATTTTGAAAATACTACGCCTATTTCTATTTCATTATCAAAAAACGTAACCTACAACCCCCCCAGCCTACCCCTCCAGCAAGTATGTAAATACAAGAACACGGATTTTCAAAGGAAATAAGCTTGTTATGGTATGATATCAGAGAAACTGGTTCATTTTTATGACTGTGAACTTACTTCACACTTAGACCTGAACTAGTTAATTTAACTGTGTCACATGAACTTAAGTCTTAACTTAAATCCTTAAGCGCATGGGAAATGTGAACTTGCGAAGGTTATGGCTTTAGTGTGTATGAGCACACCCACATAGGAAAGTCTACTTTGTACAGTAAACTGTGTCCTGTCTTCGGTATATGTAAACGGATGGTGACAGACGCTTGTCTCAATTCAAACGGACACAACTGATGTTGACAGTCTGGCTCGGTGTGTCCTGAGAGCAAAGGAACGACCATCTAAATTTCCAGGTACATATGAAAAATTTTGCCCCTGGGATATTTCAATGTTGACTGTAATTGAGTCTGTCCACCTTCAAGGTGGGTGGACTGCAACAAAGAGAGCTGAAACAAGCTTTGAATGTGAATAGCTTACTGAACAGTGCTACCTCTAATGATCCAGTCTGTAAAAGTCTTATGACCACACGCACAACTGAAATAGCTTACTATACATGGTAAAACAACGTGCATCTAGTTTGACTCAGAATGCAAATTGGTCAGGCAAACCCATCTGAAATCAGCTAAATGACAGGGACACGAGGGAGCATTCATACAAACACTTTGCTCTCGCTCAAGGTCAGGCAAAATGAGCAAATAGTAAGATAAAAGCAGAGCATCACTTACAGCCATGAAGTACTCCTAGATAACATTACATTTAGCACTAAATGAAACACAAATGTAGCCATGTATTTAGGTTATGTGTTTATTTACTATGAGAGCCTGTCTTCTTTTCATGATATTAAGAAAAATTGAGGCATGGCCATGAAAGTTACACCGCTGATTAACTCTTTGCGAATGGCTTTTTATCTGTTGGCATTTGATGTACGGCATCTTTGTATAGGCCACGGTCGAACGCAATCACAGGCCCTTTCATTGTGTGGCCCCTGTCAGATTGCTTGCAAGAACTCAGGGGAGACCATCCTTCAGAAAATATTGACTGCTGGACAGTGAGCGCCTGTGTGTGTGTGTATGTATTAAGAGGGCTGCTTTAGGGCTTATTGCAAATGCCTGTGTGTGTGTCTGTGTGTGTGTAGTGCCTGTATATCTCTTTGTACTGATGGAGAAATAGGAGGAGAGAGCCACCCAGAGGGCAAAGGTTACTCACCTTGTACATGGGAGAAAGGAAATTCCATTTTCCTCAACACATTGCTCTCAAATGCACTTGCTTTCCCATCTCTGTGTTTGCCTTTGCTATTGATAGCCTGCACTTACACGTATGTGTGGAGCTCCTGATCTTCCACCTGCTGCATTCACATCTTTCAGCAAGGCTCTATTACCAACCAGCAGGCTTTTCCTTTAAACATGCCTCCATCATGAGTAAGTTTCAGTGGAACTAAATGAATCACTGTAAGACATTTTATTATTGTTTTGTTAGAGTTTCATGTATTATTGGAAACCAGCAATTCAAGCCTCATGAAATGGCACACAGATGAATCAGGCCTGAATTTTTTTCTCAGCAGCGTTCGCTGCTGCTGCAGACTACTAAAGATGTGCACGAGTGTGTGCTGTAAATCACTTTTAGGGATTTATTAATCTTAAATATTATTTAGAAAAAACATTTGATATTTAAATGCCATATTTATTAGGGTGGGTAGATTCGTCATAGAAGTCTTTTTCTTCTGTTCATTTAGTGTTTAAAAGACAACGTAATCATGAAATTGGAATCGGATCATGAAACACTTATATTTAGCACTTATATAAATCAATTGCAAATTACATATTTTTTGGAGAACTTTGCAGTGAAGATATCTTGTGTTTGATTACTTCAAAAGTGCAGAGGCAATAAAGCATGCAGCCACATCCACAGCAGGTAAATGCTTACACGTTAAATGTTTAATGGGTTAGCGGATAGTTACGAGTATCCACAACCGCTAATGTTTCGCCATCAACAACATGTCCTCTCTAATTGTCCTTCAGCCAAGCTGTGAATCTGCTCTCCATTGTAAATTTATTTGGACAAGAAAATTGCTCAACAGTGAATTTCCGAGGGGCAGTAGGAATAGTCTTGCTAATGGCTGTGGCACGACCTACGGCCAAGAAGTAAATACAGCTGAATTGGAGTAGAGAGACGGTTGCAGATGAGATGAAGCCTCAGACAGCTGGTGTAAGTTTATCTCACAAAGACACAGTCACTAGCTAACACGCAATAATTCCCACATGTGCTGTGAGCTTTTTGCTTGAATGACACTCTTGACATGTAGACACCAACACTTTTGATGTCTTTGTTTAAACCAAAGTGAGAACCATGCCTTGATCGCCCACACGCGTAATTCAAGTCACATGGCTTGTCTGGCTTTCTTTGTGTGTCTGTGAGTGTATAATCTTGACATTAATAAGAGGCAAACTCTGGGAGTTCCCTAATGAATCACTGTGCATTTATTTACCTTTTTGGATTATTTGGATTTGTTAATTGTTGCAGAGCTATTCAGGAGATTCGTGGATTTTGTAAATGTTATTATTTTATAGGGGGTCAGTATATATATATTACCAGAAACACTTTTTCTCCCAGACATTTTTAAATCCTCAGGTCCATCAGCTAGTGTCTCTGGGGGAAGGTTAGACTGGGCAGGAGAGTAAGGTCACACTGCAGGATGCTGCGCTTGAGCATGGGCTAAAAACATGTCTTTGCCCTGTGCAGAGTGGTGTAGTATGTTATGTAGTGAATCTGCCTCACTCAAATGATGTGAGTATGTCAGGGGGAGGAAAAAATCAAGGTCTTGCCCTTTTTAACCATGTCCCTCTGCTCTAGGTAGCATCCCCCTGGGTAGATAATAATGGAGTAATCCTCTTATATGTTGCTGCTTCCCTCAACCTCACAGATCATCTTTCTTCTGCTTTAGTGTGTCATTCCATACTGAGCTGGGACAGAGGTGAATGTTTTCCCATTTGAGTTTTGTGCACAGTTTAGGTCTGTTCAGATAACATTGGTAAAATGCTATTAAAATGGGAAGTTACAGGACAATTTCCCAAATACAGATGGTGCAGTGTAAAATACCATATCACTGGGACAGTTCCTTACCTTGAAAAGAAAGGTCATATACTCAGAGACCACTATAGCCTTTTTTATGTAAAACTACCTAAAGATGTTTTAGATAATGTCACACAGAGAAACTAAGTACTGTTTCCTTTGGCATCGGGAATAAAATTATGATATTTTGGTGAATTTGTTGATGATAACACTGCAGGAGCTATTATTAAGATCACAAAGTCACTGGCAAACACGGACATGTACTCAGTAGCTTGCAATACCCTGCAAAGCTGCACACGTTGGCACATGGAGTATATTGGCACCTCCATCCAGGCATGTTGGACAGGGTGTGTGAAAGGTGCCCTGCTGTGTGGTTGGTGACAAAGACTATTTCTGTACTCGCTCTCAGACAGAGAGACAAGCAGGATGTGAAGGAGATGAACTCTCATCACACTGTGCTAAATAGCACCAAGGGGCACAAACCACACCTAACATTAGCATACGCCTTTCTAAAGCTGTCATGCCTTTGGGCCTCCAGTCTGCAGCTTCGGAAAGGTCATACGAGACCCATGAATTCATGTGCAAATCTTACTAATAGTAGAATGTAGTTGCATAGGATCTTTTTTTAAGATGCAATTTATTATCTTAAGAGTTGTTTTTTCTTAACAAAGATTCCATTTTGTTGCAGCACGCACTTATTCCCACTCTGTGCATATTTATGTTTATATTTCCCCACAGTGATGATGGGCTGCAAAGAAACCTACCGTGGTGTGACGATAGCTTTCAGCCACATCAGCTCTGCATGTGTTTTGTGTACGAGAGCAGGCCCGGATTGGCTGGTTCGTTCTTTGGCCACGAGGGCCGGTGTCACCAGCTACCTGCACTCACAGCAGTCGCACATTGTATTTATTTTTTTATTATAGCCTCACTCTTTTTATTCATAATTTTACATGAGCTCCAATCTTTGTATTTATGTTCTCGCAGCCCCATGAGCAGGATGCAGCCTGCAGGTTAATGATGACGTAATTATCATTCGACAGCTCAATCAGTTGTTAAGAGCTATGCGAGAGATGAAAATGGATAATAAAAAGCGCAAAGGTGGCACTGAAAAGGCCGGAATTAAAAGAAAAAAAATGTTCTAGAAACTGACGTGGCCAAATGTACTGAGCTGAGTACATTTTTCGTCAAAGCCAGCAGCAGGGAGAATACAACAACACATGAACAGCACACGGTAAGTTAACATTAAGCTAGTTAGGAGCAGTGCGAAACAATGATGTCTGAAAACCAACGTTTATTTTTAAGACTCGAACTTTTTCTTGTACTGTAGCTCTTCAGCAGCAGCAGCAGCAGCAGCAGCCTCTAGTCCAGTTTGCTGCTAACAGTTAGGAGCCAGGCCCCGTAATGTTACCAAGCACCAGTCATGAGCCCAACACACTAGAATGGGCAGGTCAATTGAGTCAATATAAGAATTAGAATAATTAATATTAATATTAATGAATATTACACCTGCTCAAGGAAAAATGGCCTGAGATAAATAACGACATCAGATGATTCACTACATTAATAAATCTGGATCCGGTTTGGAAATTTATGAGCACTAATTCTTACAGAAAATAGATTCTGATACTGTTAAACATTACATTGTGTTAACTGTTCAAATAAAGCAACACTTAGGCTACTGTATTTGTGTGTCTGAAACATCTCTGAGAAGGCTTTCCTCACTGTGAATGCTGAAGCCTCTCACAGGTGCAAACTAATTAAGTTTAGATGAACAGACATGGGGAAATAGGGAAATTCCACTGCTGCATTATGAAATAACTGTAACTGGTGCAGGGATCACACTCAGGGATCCGATAGCATTTGTCCAAAAAGCACGTTAAACCCCTGGAACAAATGTGCCTTTTTTTAACCACAACATATTTTAAAGTTAGAAAAGCGGTGCAAACTGCACTTTGTTTTTTAGTCACGTGTAGCAGAAATACCGGTAACATTTTATGAACCAGTTGAATAGCAGAGCATTTAACATTTGCCTAAACCAAATACCCATGTAACCTCAAACTGTAGATATGAGAAATGTGAATTAATGTCAGGGATGACAACTAATCCCCTTAGATTTGGCCAGGAAAGTCTGGATCTGTCTGTGCTCCTGGCCAGAGCACAAAATTGTCATATCATACCCACAATGCCTTTCTATTTGCACCAGCACTTCCTGGTTGTACTGAGGCAGGGTGTGATATCGTATCACATAATAGAATCTAATAGAGGTGGGCGACAGGGGGACATAGGGAGATGTATTGGTTGTTAGAGGAGGAAGAGCAGGGCCCATTTGTCAAGCCATTATCAGCAGCATCCTGGTATTTGTCAGCATCAATAACAAGACTGTGCTGTGCACTGACAGACAAGCCTCTAACATACAGTGAAACTAATTTTTCAGCAGACATCAATGTCTATGCATCAACTTTATATACATCATGGCTTGTTTTTGGCATTGAGGAGCCACGAAGGGGACACCAGCAGCAGGAGTGGAATACCAACTAAGTGTGGCCTGGATGCGTAAATCGCAGGAGAGCCGTTTAGTTTAGACACAACAGCCTCTTCTTTTTCCAGCATTGAAGAGCCAATATTCAAATTGGAGATAATGTGGTGGAGATGAAACACTGCCTGATCAGACGGCTATTAGCTGCATCCTGCCACTACTTGATTTAAGTGTTTTTTCACTCCGCTCTCCCTCTTATGTGTGCACTTTTAAGTGTATTCCTATTGAATGTTGGGAGATGCAAATCTTTAAATAGAACAGTGTGTGTAGGAAGGGCTCATGGGCAGGAGGAGTGCAACAAAAAACAGGTTGAGCTTTGATGTCTGTGTTTTACTTAAACCTCCCAAAGAAGGCTTGACGAGATTCTAAGATCGATAAAACTCCAGGCAATCCAAAAAATCAAAAATGTGGTCTTCACTTCTTTTACTCATTCCCAGTTGCTTTGATTATGTGTGCACCTATGACTCCAGTTGTCTTTTCAGCAGCCTTGTCCATAACATCCTGATTAGTGTTTCAGAAAAGTCTCGAACAGATATGGTTGAAAAATGATTTCACCAAACAGTTATGATAGGACACGTTTTCTGCATCTTTGGGTCGACTCACAGAAAGACAGAGAAAGATGCTCCCTGGTGGCTGCAGATCTGAGGTTGTTGTTGGAGTCAGCAAGGTGTGCCAAGTATCACAGCTGTATACTGCAATCGATGACCTGGCTAGCAGAGAGCTGGGATCAATGCCGCCCTCCCTGTTCACACTGCAGGTTTTTCTTGTTTTTTCTCATGGGTTTGTGCTACAGTCCTGTTTTTTTTCCCAGCCTAGGTGATGAGATTAGCTGGACTAGTAGGAGTAGTAGCATAATTTAAAGCAGACAGATGGAGACCGATAAGTACTCACTGGGATTCACATATTTATTTATGTGATGCGGATTTACTGTAAATACCTTTTTTCTGTCTGCCAAATTTTCAAGAGCTGCCTGTGAGCATGTGGTCACGGGATTAAAAATATAAAGTGCCTGGCCCGCTCTCAGCTTTGATCCTTTATTACAGGGCTAGGCAAACATGCTTGGCAAGAGCTAATTTCTGCCCGTGTCGAGGCCAATCGGCTCAACCAGTCCTTAAATCGCCGTAAAGAAGCAGGACAGCACTTTAATAGGGGCTGACACTCTGATACCTGTTGTGTCGAAGGGGTAGAGATCACATTTGAGTGCTGCCCTTTAAGATTTAGCATTAAAGTCGGACCTTCCTCCTGCAAGTCAGTTTGAAATGAGTGTATTTTTATTTTGTTACACTGTGTTTAAAATTGACACTGTGTGAAGAAAGAAATGTAACTTGCTCTTATGTGGAAACTACTATTTTGATACTGTAATGTGACAAAACAATAATGACTGAAATGTGTCTCCTCTCATCTATGAACGTTTATATTTAGAGTGAACCGGTGGAAATAAGACTCGAAATGTCAACGTGAAGGCAACTATAGAACAATTCTTCACAATTTCTTCAGGCAGGTAAACATAGTTATTGCTGACTTCGGAATGTTTTTATGCCATTTGAGATTCTACAAGGTGAATTAGAGTATTCCTACACTCAGTCACACCCTTGCCTTGCATGTTATGCCTCCACTAGCCCAAATATTGAACTGGTAAGCTCCACCATAAGGACATGTTAGCAGGAGGGATCTAGTTCCAAGAAAGTGATCGAGGCAAACCGGGAGCTTCCATTTCCCCCTCTGCCTCCGAGGACTTTTGGCAAGCAGAAAACTCCAGAGAGAGAGAGAAAGGTTGTGGGAATGCCATCTCCCTGCTCTCTTTCCTAATTCTGCTGCCGCCGGATAAAGAGGCCACCGGCACAGCCTCCAGTGTTTCAAGTCTGATTAATCTTTTGATTGGGTTAATCCAGCAATGCTTCTATGCAGACACTTGAGAAAGTCTCCTTTTCATTCTCCTTTTCCTGATCTCTCCTGCTTGCAATGATTATTAGGGATAGGTGCCGTATCTCACACTAAAGTTTTAAAGACTGGGCTCCTTTGCTGAATTGCCGCATGATTTAATTTCTGTTTAATTTCTGTCAAGTAAAGTCTATGTAAGACAAATACCTAAAACCTGTGTTTGAATGAGGCTCTGCTTATTGTTTGAAGAGGCAGAAGCTAAGGAAAATCAGGTAGGGGGTAATGCTTTACTACACACCACTGGAAGATACAATAGGACCCATTTCTTGATTTATCACCAGAGTCAGAGCAATGAATAGAAGATGTTAATGAAGGTCAAATGACAAAGCGATCTCTCCGGGTTCATAGTGAGGTTGGGTCTATTAAATGGTCCCCCCCCTCCTTCACCACACACACACACACACACACACAGAAACTCATTTATTTAGCCCTCTGCTGCTTAATGATTGGAGGACATTTACTTCACCCAGTGTCTTGTCTTCTGTTTTACTGGATAATGTGTTTTGTAAATCAGTTGCACTGATGATTTCTGTCCTATACGTCCTGGACAAAACGACGATTCTTTTTATCGTGCACGTGAGCTTGCGTGAAAATCTGATCAGACACCCATTACACATAAACAGAGAACTCTGCACTCTCCAAGATAAATCTACCTGTGTGAATCTCTTTTTTGAATCCTCTGACCTGTTAAGCACATTTCTTGTTTGCACACTGTAGTTGACAAATCAGTCGCATGTGCTTTTAAATGCATCGACTTTGACACACCATGTATCTGTATGTTATAAAAGTGTTGCTGTGATATCAAGCGTGCGACCTTTCAGTTACACTGTATTCTCTCGAACATCAAGGCCACCTTGCTTCCTTTCCTGGATACAGGCATCAGAGCAACAAGCATTACTACTAAGTGACACAACTCTGGTTGGATATCACCCCTTGCAACCACACTGCTTCAAGTTACACAGGGCACCAACCTAAATGGGCCTAAATTTTTAATTTGCGCTGGAGAACAGAGATCACATCTTGGGAGGATAGCATATCTGTAATTTATTTAAGAACCCCACAGAGGGAGAGTTATTTTGGAGGCAGGGAGCTGGAAAGGAAGTATCTGTGTGGCATTTTTTGTTCTGCCCAAGGGGCTTGTAGGTAGACTCCACTCGGCAGTGACCTTCTAAGCGATGTAGAAGAGCGCTGAGGATGAACGATCTATTTATGTAGCAATCCTTGGGTAAAAACTGTTGAGAGCAGAGTATTTCTCTTCCATCCCGGAGAACAATGAAAGCAGTTGAATAATTGATTTGAAGTTTTGCTAAAACTCTGAATCCTTTTACATTTTTTTCCAGAGATAAGTGATTTGCCAGCTCTGCCACCACACAGCTGGAGTCCTCTCGAATTGCTCTTATGTTTGAAGGAACTCTTCTCTGAAGACAGCTGTGAATAGTGCTCCACTTCCCTCGGTCAAATCACCTCGGCTAGTGTGAAATAAAAGCTTTGTCACTCCTAATTAAACCAGACCTGATTATTAGGAGTGGCAAGTCCTGTTTACTCAAATAGCAGCCGAACACGCATGCAACAATTTGAAGTAATTTATTGAAATCACCATCAAAGCTGTCACTTATCGATGGCGGTGGGGCGAGTGTGTACGTGTGTGTAAGTGTTGGGGTAAAGGGGGTGGGGGGGCTGTTGGTGATGACATGGTATCATACAGTCCTTAATGAGTGTGGATTAGCAGGGATGATCCAGGCTTTGCAAAACCCCAGGTCCACGGCCGGTGAAGGTTGTGCATGAGTGTGTGTGTGTGTGTGTGTGTGTGTGTGTGTGTGTAGTGACAAATGACATCATGACACGAGCTAAAGTCAGTTTTGAAATTGTTCCCAGAATTCTCCATAACTGCGTCAGCCACCTCCTCCCTCACAGATGTGCATAAGAGCTGATTAATATTTCTCTGCAGTGATTTATTCATTCATTTAATTATTTGTGAGCTGTTGCCTGTGAGGGGATAAAAAAATGTTTGTTGCTCTTTTTGTATATAAAGAAAGAGTTTGTAGACATGGTAATTAGAATGTCATGATTATTTCACTATTGGAATGTGCAGTGTTTTTGGATGCTTTGTTAATAACGCTACCCCCTCAAGGCATGAATTTTTGAGTGTGCTACTGCTCAAGGATTTGTGGCCATAACACCTGTTTAAATTAGCATGCTGGAAGTTTGGTGATGTCTGTGTGGAGGAGCATGTGAAGCGTGTCACGAGTCAGAAGCCAACAGGTTGAAGTTCAAGAGGTTTCTTTGTCACGTACACAGTTATACCCGTACAACTTTCTCCAACTCTATGGCCATGCAGCAATAGACAGGACAAAACAATAGTGCAAACAAGAAGAAAAGACAAATGTTCATCAAAACGAATGTCTGTGACGAGTCTACATATATTAGTCATACATTTATTTAAGATTTGCATCCTAAAAAAATATTCTTTTAATAGTGTACTGAAAATATTGAGAATTTAATAGAGATGTATGTAACTACGTCAATAGGCAGCAGGTCGGTGCACAACAAGTTTGCATTGTCCTTAGATCACATGCAGGGATAGGTGAAATAAATACTTCACTGAGATAGTAAGCTGTATTTCTGTCCTGTTTCATGCAGGTACCGCAGCTTTGGTGTCCCTAAAAGGCATGACTGACATGCTAGTTCTAGCTATGGGGTCAGGTTAACAGGCTGACTTTACAAACACTCTTTTCTCTCAGTTTGATGACAGCCATCTCTTTCAATTCAATTCAATTCAATTCAGTTTTATTTATATAGCGCCATTTTACAACAAAAGTTATCTCAAGGCACTTTA